>OX453319.1:11583608-12183608 GCA_949710035.1 Crambus lathoniellus | reverse complement strand
CCGGCAGTCAAATTTAAAAAGCGTTGTTGAAGCAGCGGTTACTTTAACGAGCAGTCAAATTACAGATTTAACGGCGGACAAAATAACCGACAGGGTGGGGGTGGTTTAAATTTTGACATTCGTAATTAAGGGAAGGTTAATGAAATAGTACAGACAACACTTTTAACCCTAAGATAACCAACGTATTTTTTCTTTTACCGATGTCAAAATTGACAACAGTTAAATTTTAACTTTTACTTTACTGTAATGTACGAGCACCGGACCTTAGATAGTTGATAAGATGTTAAGTTGTAGTTAAAGACTAGCTCTCCGCCAGCGACTTCGCCCGCGTGGACTACACGACGTTATCCCGAGGGAATGTGATATTTTTCCGGGATAAAAAGTAGCCTAAGTTACTCCTTATTACATCAGCTACCTGCCAGTGAAAGTCACGTCAAAATCGGTCCAGCCGTTTCAGAGATTAGCCGGAACAAACAGACAGACAGACCGACACACAGACAGACAAACAATTTTATTGTAAAACATGTCATTTTGGTATCATCATCATGTCAGCCGAACGACGCCTACTGCTGGGCATAGGCCTCCCCCAAGGATCTCCACAACATATTTTGGTATATGTACATAATCATATGCATGTAGTAAAAAGCGGTTATTTTAATATTACAAACAGACTCCAATTTTATTTATTTGTAATTTAGTAACCACTAGACTAGTCGCCAATCAAACCTAGCCTAAACATATTTTTCTGCAACCAAACCTAGTATTTTAGTCGATAAATTTAGTAATTTTTAGTCGATTGTGTAATTACTACCCTTATTAATTATTGGGGTTTGGCGGTCAGCGAAAAATCACTATGGAATCAACGAGCTCGAAACTAAAAATTGTAAGCGAATTCACACTTTTTTACAAAAAGTTAATAACAATGTTTAGTTTTTTAATAGAAAATAGGCAATTTTGGCGTTTTCTCTTACTAAGAGCCCTTAATCTACTCACTATAGTTAGCAGTCCGCTGACCACACTGGAGATCAGATCCTTGCCAGCTCTGGCAGTGACCATGGTGTTGTGTGCCCCGGACACCGCGGGCCCGTGGTCCGCCGTCACTATGAGGACCAGCTCGAAGAACTTGCAAGCCCATTCCGGAAGCTCGCGTTGGAACCTGGAAGGTGTCATTTCATTATACAGGGTCACTTGTAAAACATCAACAACATCGCAGGACTAGATAACTGTCATCATAAACAACAACATTTGTTCTACAACTTTCCAAAAAAACGAAAAATAAACTTTCGACATTTCATATAAAATGTCCGAACAGCGGATCGAGTTTTGTATGAAATGACGAAAATTTATTTTGTGTTTTTTGAAAAGTTGTAGAATAAATGTTGTTGTTTATGATGTTAGTTATCTAGACCTGCGAGGTTGTTGATGTTTTACAAGTAACCCTGTATTAGCAACTAGCGGATCCTTGCGGTTTTACCCGCGTGGTACCCGTTCCCGTGGGAATATCGGGATAAAATATAGCCTATGTCACTCGGGCAGAATGTAGCTTTCTAAGGGTCATAGAATGTTCTAAATTGGTTCAGTAGTTTCGGAGCCTATTCGATGTAAACATACAAACAAACAATCAAATCTTTCCTCTTTATAATATTAGTACAGATTAGCTTCCCGCTCACGGTTTCACCCTCGTGGACTAACACCCGTGCCTAGGAGTGGGATAAAAAGTAACTTATGCCACTCAGGGTGAAAGAATTTTTGAAATCCGTTCAGTAGTTCCGAAGATTACCCCCTATGACCTCACAAACTTTACCTCTTTATAATATTAGTAAAGAAGTATAGATAATAATTCTATTATTATTGCAGTATTGACAATGTTGAAATATTTTTAATAATGTATAATATATGATGGCATAGTAACTTAAGGAAACACTTTTCTAAAAAACACAATGTGTTTTACACAATCTATGAAAATGTTGCATTGTGCGAGCGAGACCACTGCCAAATGGCTCTAATTGCGAAATGGCTGTTCCCGACCGAAATAGGCACGCTAACGCTTGCTCGGCCGCACTTGATACATTTCGCGCGGACTCGGCTGCAGCCGGCAGTGAACTGTGGACTCGCGAGCGCCCCGCGAATCGAAAATCACTCAAAATTCAATTAAAAATTTAATAATACAAAAAATAAATTTATGACAGCCGGAATCCCTCGGCTATTCAAAGACAATTATTTTCATATCTTTTTCATTAACTAAAACCAAGTATACTGCAAGTAATAGGATATTTGGATTATAATTAGACTGGTGTTGGGGATTTTATTTGATACAGTAATATATCACTAATCGAAAAAAATACGGCCGGAAGCACTAGATACTGAGAACTGTTAAATTACATATATTATTTCCAAATTTTGAGTACTTGTGGTTTGCGAGTAATCCATAATTTAAAACACCCTATTTTCGGGAATCAGCGCCTTAACCATATTTATTTACCATAGCAAACTGATGGTGCCTCCAACGCCCAGCTGCCTCTCCAGCACTTGCGTGATGGGCACGCCGCAGTAGCTACTCCTGGCCTCACTCGGTCATCCATCTTGTGGCCGACCATTGCGGGCGTTGCTTAACCATATTTACCATAGCAAACTGATGGTGCCTCCAACGCCCAGCTGCCTCTCCAGCACTTGCGTGATGGGCACGCCGCAGTAGCTACTCCTGGCCTCACTCGGTCACCCATCTTGTGGCCGACCATTGCGGGCGTTGCTCAACCATATTTACCATAGCAAACTGATGGTGCCTCCCACGCCCAGTTGCCTCTCCAGCACTTGCGTGATGGGCACGCCGCAGTAGCTACTCCTGGCCTCACTCGGTCACCCATCTTGTGGCCGACCATTGCGGGCGTTGCTCAACCATATTTACCATAGCAAACTGATGGTGCCTCCCACGCCCAGCTGCCTTTCCAGCACTTGCGTGATGGGCACGCCGCAGTAGCTACTCCTGGCCTCACTCGGTCACCCATCTTGTGGGCGACCATTGCGGGCGTTGCTCAACCATATTTACCATAGCAAACTGATGGTGCCTCCCACGCCCAGCTGCCTTTCCAGCACTTGCGTGATGGGCACGCCGCAGTAGCTCAGCTCCTGGCCTCGCTCGTCGCAAATTGTGCTTATGAAGGCAGCTGGCTTGCGGATCAGACCTAGTTTCTGTGAAGGAAAAAGACAAAATTTATTAATCTTTAAGATCATGAGAAGCTGAGAAGTTCGTTACTCAGAAACCAGACCAAGTTTCATGTAATCATTATAACTTTGTTGTTTTGTCGAGTTTGCATGCTATCATATTAATAGCTAAATAGGTTAAGCAACTTATTTTATGGATGAGATGAACACCGTAATGTATACCCTGTTTAAAGCAAATAAATAAATTTCTGATTTCTGATTCAAGCCTAAAGCCCGCTGTAGACATTAGGCCAACCAATGGGCCAAGCATTGGGCCAGTTTATTGGGCCAATGTGTAGAGGGCTACTTGGTCGTTGGACGACGACCAACATATGGCCAAGTAGTCCTCTACACGTTGGCCCAATATATTGGCCCAAGGCTTGGCCCAATGTGTACAGCGGCCTTAAGGAGAAGCTTTTATATCCGTTTGCTTCTCTACATAGTATACAACAAAAATGCTTAACAATCGCCATCAGATATATCGAAGCGGGCGAGGTACTCATATATTATTCATTATTTATTTGATTAATTATCTATACCGATATCGGCATCGTAACGACAAAATTATGTATCGTTAAATCCCTAATTCTGATCCTCAAATTAGAAAGGCATAATAATATGTCGAAAAACACAATAAAATAAAATAAAAATACAACTTACCCTCGCCCAGTCGTAGTCCATAGGTACCTTCGGTGGTTCGACTTCTTCCTTCACTATGATGCGACCTTCTTTCACCAACTTTTGGAACACCTAAAATAAACAAGATAAAAATAAACTTTATAATATAAAAAACAAACTAAGTCACACAAAATCCTAAAATAAAAATTAGCATTAAAAATTAAAATTAGAGACAGGAACCTTATTATTATTATTATCATTGTTTGATTGTTCTCATTAAATTATTGATTAATGTCTGTTCTGTTACCTAAATCCACACAAATAAATAAAATTGGAGTGTCTGTTTGTAACATTGAAATAACCGCGTTTTACAACATGCATAGGATTATACATACGGTACATATACCAAAATGACATGTTTTACAATTTTTGTCTGTCTGTCTGTCTGTTTGTTTGTTCCGGCCATAAACTTATTTATACTAGGGGTAATAGACGGACAATGGTGCGAGTGAGAAACCAGTCCTTACGGCAGAAGCTATGTGCGAGAAAGAGTTGGAAGAAAATGACAGCAGAACCCGATTTGAATTATTTAGCGTCTGTTATCATCTTGATGAAAAGCGTCCACTCGATTATTTTGTGATTTTTATCGCGATCGCGTCGATTTGGCTCTTATAACTATATCAATCAATAATGGTGTAGTGTTCTGTGTTGAATTGTAATGTTACTTACGACAATAAACCAAATAAACACTAATTTCACAGGAAAATGGATTGTACAATTACCATTTTCATAGTTCATATTTTAGTTGAATATATTCCCAAATACACTAAGTGACACATTAATAAAATACTATTTTCCGCCTATTTTCTAAATAAAGGCTGATTTTTGAACATTATGTGTTAGATAAAAAGATATTATATCCGTGAACTTGAGAAAATATGACGTAGAGATTGATCCTGATAGCGAAAGGTCGTGGGTTCGAGTCCCATCCCATCGGAGCTGGTTGTGATGTGAGACGGGTCGATTTTTTCTAAATACTTCATTTTAAATTATTCACGTGCTATTGTTTTCGTGACAGCCACAATGCGCCGGAAGCCGCGGGCGTGACGTCATACAGCTCAATTCTCTCGCTAGTCTTATACAATATTGTGTTATTCAAGAAAATTATCAACATGTCTTCACAAAGTACGGTATTGTGTCCTTTCGCCGTTATTCGAAGCCTAGGTAAACATATTTTGAGAAAGCCCTTTCCGTTTCCGTTCGACATCAATTTTCCTATTGGTCAATCATACCAACGTGACGTCACTTCCGTAACGTCATCCTAAGTCACGTGATCCGAGTTCACCTTTTAGCAATGGCGGAAGATTTGTGTCATTGGCGTCCATTTTTCGCAACCGTTCACATCTAATCATAAACGCTGTTAGCGTTCGAAATTTAAAATTTAAAAGTTTGTACGAGTGGTTCTTTTATTTTACTTTCTCGGATAAAGTAATATTATTATTTATGAAAATTGTTCGAATTTTAAAAGAGCGTGCCTGTGAGTGAGCGCGCGAAAACATGGCGGGTCGGGCTCGATGTCCACCTGTTAATTTCAAAGTATCGTGGAATCCAAAGCATTTAGGACGACGAGATGGAGTATGAGCTTTATTGGCACACAGGAATTGAGGTAATTTAACACCTCGCCAGGTCAGTGAAAGTTTTGATTTTTTATTTTCTTACCCACAAGCAAGTAAGAAATTTTATATTTTCTTCTCACCATGAAAAATCTGTTCATGTGATAGTTAGTAGAGAATTTTTGCGATCTGCGCAGAGAGATTAAATCATAATCTTAATCATTTATTTCAAATAGATTTCCTTTTAATAGTGATACAATGTGATTTAGGGATTTTGAAAGGATCGGGAAGATACAGTGGGTCTCGGCTCCCGTCGTCGCCCGTGCTTGACCTTGACACACTTTTCTCTTGTTTAGTTTATAAATCCTATTTTACAATTTGTACCGACTTCTTGTGGTGATTTATTGTTTCGAAAGCATTTTGAAGTACCGACATTTTCTATAATGGTTATCATGTCTATTGGAAAAGTATTATTGCAGTTCGAAAATAATATGTCAGTATAGTCGAGTCACTAAATAAACGACCGCCCGCGTAGTTACTTTGTGGTCGAGTGGTATAGCACTAATTTTGTTTAGTTGCTTTTGTTTCAACGTTTTGTTTTTGATCATGTATCTACACCGGCACATAGTGGGTGATTACTTTTATACTTTTATTACTCCCATGTCTGTATGTGAGTGCTACCTGCATTATAAATGGGAACAAGCGTCCCTATATATTTATTAGCTAACCAACTAGCGCAAGGCAAATAATATTTTAAAGTGAATAGTGTATTTGCAAAATTAGTGAATTGTATGCAAAAGTTTATTCTTAATACTTTCTACAGTTGACCCTTGCCCCTTTTAGGGAGTGTTAATGTGGGTCGTGTAATGTAACATGGAGCAAATGATTTGATATTGAAAACTTACTTAAATGTTTTTTTTTTATGTGCGTACTGCGGTACCTATTGAATTTTATATATGTAAACAAGTACTACCGTACCTAACGTAGTGATGACTTGTTTTTGTCACAATTCTAATCTAACGTGACCCACCACATTGGTGGTCACTTTATGAAGTTTTGTTGTGACGGGGTGCTCAGCCCCCCCCCCCAAACCCCCCTACCATTGGTTCGATAATGTTTTATTAATGGATACGTAATTGGCTTCATTATCCTTGAGATTTTTAATATGATATTGAACGCAGATTTTAAGTTTTGGTAAAAAAAAAAAAAAAAAACAACATAACCTGCTTACGCAAGTAACGGGGAGCATTTCCTGCTTACGCAAGTATCAGGGTGCAATGTTTTTGACAATAAGCATATGAATCTTTTTATGTTTTTGGATTACGTGATATTATTAGTGCCGTCAATGCCATAATTATGATTGAAAGTAAGAACTGTATATTCAAATAAATATGCTATATATTTATATTTTATTCCTTCCGGTCGAGAAAGTAAAAAGGGGGGGGGGGGGGGGGGAAATATGGGTATATCGACTACACACACCTTTCATGTTTATATGCGAACAAGCCCCGCTAGTATTAGGCACGCTGGAAGCTGTGCTTGGCACTAATAGTTTATATATTGATTGAAATATCGCGGTGGCTCCCTATGGGCACCAGGCAGTGATAGCAATAATTAAGTATTTTAACGATTAATAATAGGTACCTACTGACTAGAAGCTTTGCAGTCAAAGTAATTATGCTATAAAGCCAGTTGGGATTGCGATTCTCACTTTTCGTGTATCTGGCATTCTGCGATTTCTGATAATGCGTGTCTGGCGTTTTGCATATCTGAAAGAGCCTGACAGTCTGACATAGCTGTAAGCAACAGCACGAGCCGATCGGGTCTGCCCTTTCGACTGTTTCATACCTAAATTTAGTTCAGATTAAGAAAATGTTAATGGAGAACACCGAATAAATTAGGTATTACTTTACATTATTCCACAGTAGATTTACGTTTTAGAAAATTTATGTTCGTTAATATAGGCAATAGTTATTTTAGCCGTCTAGAAGAGTGAAGTCATCTGATACAGGCATTGTTTATGCTTACTCATCGTCATGTATAAATATGGCAGGCTGCTCCCTGGCACCGTAGATTTATATTGTGAGACGAATTCTGATGATCACGGTCTTTTAAAATGGCAAAACTAGGTATATACCATATTTTGTTGCCTGTAATACAGATCAACCTGCAACGGGCAATAGTACCTAATTACCGTTACTAATATTATTTTTCCTGTGCTCATGTAACCCATGCACTCATGTAATGTATGTAATGTTGAAAATGAAAAACCATTTGTTATTATGATATAAACTACCTATTCATGTATTCAATCAAAAGTACTTGTTGACAGTCTTAAACAATAGAAAAATTATGCCTTTCCAGGCTAGAATGAATGCAGTTTGGAGATTAACAGGGTCTACAAAGACATCTTTTTATGAACTTTTAATGTATCATTGTCATAAAATGAATAATTGGATAATTTATGATTTTTTTGGGAAGAATAAGTAAAAATGAGTTTCTGAGATTGATTTCGCAAGAACACTGGCCCATACAAATGTAAAATTAGTGGATCTGATCATTGATAATAATTTACGAGTTTTCAGATTGACAGTCGCTCCACAAGAACACTGTCTTGTACAATAGCAAAATTATGCCCTTGCATGCATGCTAGCATTAGGGCAACTCAAAGAAGTTGCTCGTTTTTCTGATGAGGAAAAGATGTCTCTTATGTTTCTGATAAACAATGTCTTTGGTGAGTTTTAATAAAAATTTTTTACTTCATTATGTTAGAATTTATTATATTTATTACCAAGGTATTTTATGTGCCCGGTTAACCCATTTTTACTAAATGGATGGGTATAATGAGCCATAACTCACTCCGTGGGCTCAATGCGCATTTTTTAATTTTGTATATTTATGTTTCTTTGCTAGAGTGGATATAACATTTAAGGTGTTCCGTGTAGCTAAATTGGCAGTAATTAACGGAGTTTTTTAATTGAGTCGATAGTAAATAATAATAAGAGAAACGCGTCTTTAGAATGGCAGTCTATATAAAAAATTGTGTCCTGCAATGCAACTTGGGACCGTGTCGGTAAAATATATGAAGTGAAACTGTCATTATCGGCCATTACCAGTCATTTTCGTTGTTATTATTATATTTATATGTATAGTTACAGTTAAAAAAGTCTTGAATGGGTGTTAGGAAAATATTGACGATTCAAATTTTTATCCTTAAGGACCTACATGCTTATTATAATAATATGTCTATGTGAATAAATCAATATTTGATTGATTGATAGATATAGTAAAAGTTATGACAAAATTTTGCAAATCTTTTGCAATTTATCTTTTAATTAAAAGAGTTTAATGAGTTACATTAATTCGATTTGTATGCAAATAAGATTTGTTACAAAATAGCAGATGCTTTAAAGAAGTTAATATACGAACTACT
Organism: Crambus lathoniellus; assembly: GCA_949710035.1. Taxonomy (NCBI): domain Eukaryota; kingdom Metazoa; phylum Arthropoda; class Insecta; order Lepidoptera; family Crambidae; genus Crambus; species Crambus lathoniellus. The sequence goes on along the minus strand of OX453319.1, from coordinate 12,174,743 downwards.
TTTGTTTTGATCTTGTAAAATAAGGCATGTGCTTACATTACTTTCAGAAATTTACTTGATTTTTATACATGATCGCGCTTTTTGTCAGACCAGTAAGACAAGCCGGCACAAGTAGTTTAGGATGTTATATGTATCTGCGATCCTATTTATTCGAATAATGTTAACGTAAATTTTTGCAATCAAACTTTAATACATCTTGCACTGCACAAACGTAGCAATAGTTGACATCTTCTCTAGCACAAAGCTTTAAATAATGTGTTTTCTCTTTGAATTTGGTGTAGTGATTCAACAGTTGAACTGATCGTCGTGGGTTCGATATTTTAAGTATAATATTATGTTTAGTTGATCGAAGTGTTTTGTATGTAACATAACCATGTATTTACAAAATACATGTTTATTTATTTATTTAATTCTTCATGCACAAATTACAGTACATAGGTGGACTTAATGCTACGCACCCTACAGAACCATAAGAATTACGACTTGGGCATCTTGGCCATAGGACAAGCTTTGCTTAGATTGGGGCTACACAGTAGTATATTACAATTCCCCAAATTATTTATTTTAGTAAATTTCCTATGAATAATAATTTCCCTATAGCGGTAAAGGATATACTGAGAAACAGTCGTCAGCTTCATAACAATGCTAGTACTCGGGAGTTTAGCGTGTCACTAGTATAAAATAATAATTTAAAGCAACATGATTTTACAGTTAGGGAAGATAAGAGTCTTGTGCTTATGGTTTCTTGTGCCGAAAGTTTTTACAATTATTAAATTGTATTTATATTTTTCTTTATTATGTGTTTTCAGATCATATCGTATCGATGGTATGTCAGAAGAGACTTAGCCAAAAGATTTTCAGATGTTTTTGCTTCAAAAATATATAAGGGATAGCACAAGTTGTGTTATTGTAATGTTTGTTTCTTTTCAGATTTTGAATATTTCAAGAATATGTAAATGATTTATGTAACATAGTTTACATATTTATGAATAAGGTTTGATAGATTGAGCATAAGCACTTATACATTTTATTTCAATCATATTCAGACATCCGTGCTCATATTTTCATTATATAGGTACTTACGTACTATTGTATGACATTTGAATGTTTGATAGTAATAGCATAACGTTTCTGATATCAGTATTAATTTGTGATGTTGAGTTATAAAGTTAAACAATTAATTCGAGTACCTACCCCAATTACCTGTCGAATTTGTCAAAAGGTATAAGATTAATGTCATAATTGCTGATACATGTCACATTGGCGTCCTCGTTCACCAGGCGATAACAAACAAGGTCTCAAAATATGTTTACCTAGGCTTCGAATAACGGCGAAAGGACACAATAGGAGCGTTTTACCTACCATTAAAACGCATATTGTGTCCGGAGCCTTATTCGAAGCCTAGCTTTAAGACCTGCCTGGTGTAGATTTTATCCTTAATGGTTGTCAAGTGTTTCAGATTTTGAGACTACAATGACACAAATCTTCCGCCGTTGCTAAAAGGTGAACTCGGATCACGTGACTTAGGATGACGTTACGGAAGTGACGTCACGTTGGTATGATTGACCAATAGGAAAATTGATGTCGAACGGAAACGGAAAGGGCTTTCTCAAAATATGTTTACCTAGGCTTCGAATAAGACTCCGGACACAATATGCGTTTTAATGGTAGGTAAAACGCTCCTATTTTTGACATTTACGAATGTTTTCAGAATGCAAATCACCTGCTATATGCAGATGACAAAAAAGTCTTTATGAAAGTTGGATCGAACTCGGACTGTGAACTAATACAGCGTGATCTTAATGCTCTGCATAGATATTACGAAAAAAATAATATATCGATCAACATAGATAAGTGTCAAATCATCAGCTTCACTCGTAAGAAACAGCCGATGTTGTTTCCATATAGCTTCGACGGAAAATTTATTGCGAGGACAGACACAATCAGGGACCTTGGCGTATATCTGGATTCAAAAATGCTTTTTTCTACGCACATCGATTATATTTCCAATAAGGCTTATCGTAATTTAGGATTTATTAAAAGAACATGTAAGTTTTTTAAAAACATAGATACGCTTACTGCCGTAGCATCCTAGAATACGTTAGTCCTGTATGGTCTCCACAGTATCCAAAGTATATACAGAAGATGGAAAGAGTTCAGAAAAAATTCGTAAAGCATCTGAATTATAAAACACAGAAATGGCATAATAATTACGTAGATGATTGTCGCCACTATAACGTTTTGTCTCTTGAGTCTCGCCGTGAATTACTGGACATGTGTTTACTCTACGACATCTTAAACAATAATTTGGATACACCCAATATTCTTGCTGGAATCGGTTTCCGTACACCCAAAACCCGCACTAGAGTAACACCTCTTTTCCTGATACCTAGGTTCCGAACCAACTACACAAGGAATGCTGTATTGAATCGCATACCTGCTTTATATAACAATAAATTTAGCTGTATTGATCTTTTCAATCTTAGTAAAAGAGCACTAAAAAGGGAGTTGCATCGAATAATTATGAATGGCTAGCCATTAGCCATCCATGGTGGTTTGATGTAATTCCTTTATTTCTTTCTTAATGTTTAAAATATGTAACAATGTAAGTATATATGAACATATTATTGTTTTTTGCTAACTATATAAACTAAAAAAAAAAGAAAAGTAAAACTATGATATAAAGTCTGTACCTATGCTGTTTGTGTTATTTAGTTAATTTTTCGGTCAGTTTGTACGTTTTAAATCAAATTTGGAATATAAGTAACTCAATAATTATAAGTTAATTTTAGAAAGGTTTATGATCAAGTTATCATGCTCATAAATTCTATAAGCATGCATGTCAAATAAATGTCAAATTAAGGTAAAACTTAAATTCATTTGCAATTTGTCACTATTTAGATAATTTAAATTTTTACTATTAGTTTTCTTAATTTAATTCTGTATAGCCTCTAAAAATGCCACGAAACTCTGTAATTGGCTTAAGAGTCTAATAATGATAAGTTACATTAATTGATTATGTAAAAAAAAGCTGTTGAGTTTCTAAATAAACAAAAAAAAAAAAAACATTATTTCGTAGATTTCTTGTTGTTTCTGTTATTGTTTGTGTTTATTGTTAAGTTTGAACCGTTGTTACTTGTTACTATTGTGTCTCTACTATTACTATCTAACCCATTTTGCATTACCTTATGCGCTTTAACCCAAGATATAGTTCTTATAAGTAGATTTTACCAAAATCTGTAAAACCAAAACCTCACAATAAATTTGGTTTAAAAGAGACATGAAGAAAAAGGTTTACGTCACCCTGTTGCCACACTCAAATGTGAAAGTGACATTATTATTTTTTTGCACCGAATTATAAAACGTACTTTAAGCTAGAATGATTTAGTAAACTACCATGACTTATTAACATTCCCAGTTTTGCGTTGCCGGCTCGTAGTAATGAAACAGTTATTACAGTAAATTGGAAATCGCACCCCAGAATGGGTGTAGCCTCGATTAGTTCACTAGGTGGAAAGTAACGCATTAAATAATTAGAATTCAAATTTATAGGTTTTTGATACACTTAGTGCCTAATTTATGTGAATATTTATTTTATTTTATTTTATTGATACACCAACAATTGTAACCATCATACAACATAATAAAAAGGTAGCTTAAAAGAAGTAATTATTCTAATTGCACAATTACATAAAGGTGTACACCACATGCAAAATAAATGAAAGAAAAAAAAAACAAATCAGTGTTTAGTGATCGGCTAGCTAAATATTTAGGATAAAAAAAAGGAAAGATAACACTTTAAATTAAACAAAAACTCTACCGGAGTACAGTTGCAGAGCCCAAAGTTGTTTAAACTATCAATCGGTTAAAGTTTCTTGCAAGTGCTTTCGAAAACGATTTCTTGACTGAATAAACGTCCAACGACTCAGCATTATCTTTGAGGAGCCTGCAGAGTCTGGGAACACAAGAATTCGATCCCGCAGTAGTTCTTCGAAATGGTGGAACCAACAGTGGAACAGGTTTTCTAGGAAGCCTGTTTGGCACTTTAAACTTAAACTGTTGCAATAGCTAAGGACAGTCTATTTCGTTATTGAGAAGTTTAAACAAGAAAAGTAAATCGTGAATTTTACGCCGCTTCTCAAGTGATGCAAAACGAAACTGTTTGAGCCTAGAGTGGTAACTGAATCCTCTCTTGCATTTGTTCATTGCATGAGAGAGGTAATATAACGCATTAAATAATGACATCAATCAAACACTCAATGCAACTGAAAATTATTAAGTAAGTAATAATGATAACCGAGGCGGCTACTAATAAAGGCTATACGCTGCTGGTAGTGCAATGAGATAATAGAATTTGAACGTCAATTGTTGTCGGACGAATAACAAAATTATGTATTCATTGAAACGCAAATTGTTAAATTAATCATAAATTAAACTGTCGTAGAATCGACTCGCAATAAATATTAAGTTCATTACAACAACTTTAATGTATGAGAAATTACATAAAGATTAAAGTCCCTCGCAGCATTTCAGGTACATCCTTAATTTAATGTGAAGTTCGAGTGCCTCGCATAATAATTAGTTCCAAGCGATTTCACACACGTCATTCGAACCAGTCTTCAGTTCGATGCTCTTCGGGAATACTAATAAGAATTTTCATTCGCATTGATCGAAGCAATACCCCTTATAAATAGCACCACTACTATACAAAGGACATGTCCCAATATGGGCCACGTCTATGTACACCATCCCCAAAGATGGAGAAAAATTTACTGATTCTGAGAAAAATATAAATAATTTTATAGAATGCACGGTTAAATGGTTATTAATAAAAACAAATCAATATTTTTTACTCGAGATAAGGCGTCAAATATGGCAACTCTTCGTAAAAAAAACTGTCAGTGTCACTGTAATTGACTTGAGTTCTATTCTACTCTGCTCTGTGCCGTGGGTTGTTGTCATTATTCAATTGACTGACATGACAGCTGTAAGTGACAGCACAAGACAGAACAGACAAACAACATCTTCATTCTTCCGCCATGATGAATTGTTGATGTGTTTTTGCATTTTATTTAATGTTCCTTCCAGAAAACAAACCGAATTTATAGAAATTGAATAAATAGAAACTGTTAATCGTATCTTCATCTATTTTTTGATAAACTGTACAAAGACGTGGCCCAGACTTCATACATTTTTGGACATCACCTTTGTTATGTGAATATGGTAGCGCGTCGACGCTCTGAAGAAACGTGAAGTCTATTTCGAGCGCCTTTTTTCTATTTTCAAAAATTATAAAAACATAAGTACTTAGTAGGTACTTATGTTATTTTAAGCTTACGTTTTGTTTCTAGATACCCGTGGACACATTTCCCAGCGGCGAAGAAATCGAGAGGGTTTTGCTCAAAAATATCAAATCGGCGTCTACTAAAAGGTAACTGATAATTTAATGACTGACAAACAAAACCTTGCACATTTGATTTCGAGATAGCGTCAGGCGTCCGTCACTCGCTCAAGGACGCGAGATAAGTGCTTACCGCTTCGCGTATATCTCGGGATACAATTTACAGCGGGCCGCCCGCCGTACGCCCGCCCGAGCGAGATAGAATATATGCAATAGAAAGAGATGCAAGTTCGTAATTAGAGCCGTCAAGCTGAATTCTACTTTATCGTGTTGAAGTTAGAGTTGCTATTTGTTTAAATGGTTTCGCGGAGTGCAGCTTCTGGTACTATTATTTATTCTGTGATAGCGTAAATATTTTGCTCCAAAAAGTCACTGGTGTTGGAGTTGGAGACGAATTCTGACGATCACGGTCTTTTAAAATGGCAAAACTAGGTATATACCATATTTTGTTGCCTGTAATACAGATCAACCTGCAACGGGCAATAGTACCTAATTACCGTTACTGATATTATTTTTCCTGTGCTCATGTAACTCATGCACTCATGTAATGTATGTAATGTTGAAAATGAAAAACCTTTTGTTATTATGATATAAACTACCTATTCATGTATTCAATCAAAAGTACTTGTTGACTGTCTTAAACAATAGAAAAATTATGCCTTTCCAGGCTAGAATGAATGCAGCTTGGCGATTGACAGGGTCTACAAAGACATATTTTTATGAACTTTTAATGAATCATTGTCATAAAATGAATAATTGGATAATTTATGATTTTTTTGGGAAGAATAAGTAAAAATAAGTTTCTGAGATTGATTTCGCAAGGACACTGGCCCATACAAATGTAAAATTAGTGGATCTGATCATTGATAATAATTTACGAGTTTTCAGATTGACAGTCGCTCCACAAGAACACTGTCTTGTACAATAGCAAAATTATGCCCTTGCATGCATGCTAGCATTAGGGCAACTCAAAGAAGTTGCTCGTTTTTCTGATGAGGAAAAGATGTCTCTTATGTTTCTGATAAACAATGTCTTTGGTGAGTTTTAATAAAATTTTTTTACTTCATTATGTTAGAATTTATTATATTTATTACCAAGGTATTTTATGTGCCCGGTTAACCCATTTTAACTAAATGGATGGGTATAATGAGCCATAACTCACTCCGTGGGCTCAATGCGCAATTTTTTAATTTTGTATATAATATGTTTCTTTGCTAGAGTGGATATAACATTTAAGGTGTTCCGTGTAGCTAAATTGGCAGTAATTAACGGAGTTTTTTAATTGAGTCGATAGTAATTAATAATAAGAGAAACGCGTCTTTAGAATGGCAGTATATAAAAAATTGTGTCCTGCAATGCAACTTGGGACCGTGTCGGTAAAATATATGAAGTGAAACTGTCATTATCGGCCATTACTAGTCATTTTCGTTGTTATTATTATATTTATATGTATAGTTACAGTTAAAAAAGTCTTGAATGTGTGCTAGGAAAATATTGACCATTCAAATTTTTATCCTTAAGGACCTACATGCTTATTATAATAATATGTCTATGTGAATAAATCAATATTTGATTGATTGATAGATATAGTAAAAGTTATGACAAAATTTTGCATATCTTTTGCAATTTATCTTTTAATTAAAAGAGTTTAATGAGTTACATTAATTCGATTTGTATGCAAACAAGATTTGTTACAAAATAGCAGATGCTTTAAAGAAGTTAATATACGAACTACTTTTGTTTTGATCTTGTAAAATAAGGCATGTGCTTACATTACTTTCAGAAATTTACTTGATTTTTATACATGATCGCGCTTTTTGTCAGACCAGTAAGACAAGCCGGCACAAGTAGTTTAGGATGTTATATGTATCTGCGATCCTATTTATTCGAATAATGTTAACGTTGATTTCTGCAATCAAATTTTAATACATCTTGCACTGCACAAACGTAGCAATAGTTGACATCTTCTCTAGCACAAAGCTTTAAATAATGTGTTTTCTCTTTGAATTTGGTGTAGTGATTCAACAGTTGAACTGATCGTCGTGGGTTCGATATTTTAATTGTATAATATTATGTTTAGTTGATCGAAGTGTTTTGTATGTAACATAACCATGTATTTACAAAATACATGTTTATTTATTTATTTAATTCTTCATGCACAAATTACAGTACATAGGTGGACTTAATGCTACGCACCCTACAGAACCATAAGAATTACGACTTGGGCATCTTGGCCATAGGACAAGCTTTGCTTAGATTGGGGCTACACAGTAGTATATTACAATTCCCCAAATTATTTATTTTAGTAAATTTCCTATGAATAATAATTTCCCTATAGCGGTAAAGGATATACTGAGAAACAGTCGTCAGCTTCATAACAATGCTAGTACTCGGGAGTTTAGCGTGTCACTAGTATAAAATAATAATTTAAAGCAACATGATTTTACAGTTAGGGAAGATAAGAGTCTTGTGCTTATGGTTTCTTGTGCCGAAAGTTTTTACAATTATTAAATTGTATTTATATTTTTCTTTATTATGTGTTTTCAGATCATATCGTATCGATGGTATGTCAGAAGAGACTTAGCCAAAAGATTTTCAGATGTTTTTGCTTCAAAAATATATAAGGGATAGCACAAGTTGTGTTATTGTAATGTTTGTTTCTTTTCAGATTTTGAATATTTCAAGAATATGTAAATGATTTATGTAACATAGTTTACATATTTATGAATAAGGTTTGAGAGCATAAGCACTTATACATTTTATTTCAATCATATTCAGACATCCGTGCTCATATTTTCATTATATAGGTACTTACGTACTATTGTAAGTATGACATACTTGAATGTTTGATAGTAATAGCATAACGTTTCTGATATCAGTATTAATTTGTGATGTTGAGTTATAAAGTTAAACAATTAATTCGAGTACCTACCCCAAGTACCTGTCGAATTTGTCAAAAGGTATAAGATAATTCATATCATAATCATAATTGCTGATACATGTCACATTGGCGTCCTCGTTCACCAGGCGATAACAAACAAGGTCTCAAAATATGTTTACCTAGGCTTCGAATAACGGCGAAAGGACACAATAGGAGCGTTTTACCTACCATTAAAACGCATATTGTGTCCGGAGCCTTATTCGAAGCCTAGCTTTAAGACCTGCCTGGTGTAGATTTTATCCTTAATGGTTGTCAAGTGTTTCAGATGTTGAGACTACAATGACAAAAATCTTCCGCCATTGCTAAAAGGTGAACTCGGATCACGTGACTTAGGATGACGTTACGGAAGTGACGTCACGTTGGTATGATTGACCAATAGGAAAATTGATGTCGAACGGAAACGGAAAGGGCTTTCTCAAAATATGTTTACCTAGGCTTCGAATAAGGCTCCGGACACAATATGCGTTTTAATGGTAGGTAAAACGCTCCTATTTAAATACTGTATTGTGCCTCTGTGTACAATACTCTGTGTGCCAATACTTCGATCAAAACGCAGAATAAAATCTTTATTTGTAAAAAATCTAAAAATTTGGTGCAATGCGATGAAAAGAGACTCCAAAAACTCCAGAACTAGTTTTGTTAAAAAAACAACTATTTTTTTTTTTTTTTTATCCACAAGATTTCAATTCAATGTCTGATCTGAACTGAACCAGTGCAGCTCTGCGAGTAGGTAAGTATGACCGGCCGGTGCGGTATACGGGCGGTCGGGAGGAATGACGTCGAACGTGGTAAAAGCCGATCGCTAGCGAACAACCAAGGCAATAGTGTTTTAAGCAAATTAATTTTTACAATAACTTTGTAAATTTATCGTATTGAAGTAAAATAAAAACTATTGGTTTTCGAATAACGGCTTCTATACTGGTATAGGATAAAAATGAACTTTATTTTTATTTTTCCCATGTCCATTGAAGTATACTTTATATAAGTACTTATTTTATTATAATGATTAAATCTTGTTTGTGTTTTATTTACATTATTGTTATTGATAACCTAAAATGGACTTGAGGGCAGCTCTAAAACTCACACACACTTTTACAAATTACACACACTAGCCCATGTCATTTTCGGTTTCACAACCAAGCGAACTCTGTTCGTCTATTACTAGAGTATAATAAGTTTATGGTTCCGGCTAATCTCTGAAACGGCTGGACAGATTTTGACGGGACTTCTACTAGCAGGTAGCTGATGTAACAAGGAGCAACTTAGGCTACTTTTTATCCCGGAAAAATATCACATTTCCCCGGGATAATTTTTATTGTGAGTATGGATGTATGGATGTTTGTTACTATTTCACGCAAAAACTACTAAACGGATCTGGATGAAATTTGCTACAGAGATAGATTATAGGCTGGAATAACACATAGGGTACTTTTTATCCCGATATTCCCACGGGAACGGGAGCCACGCGGGTGAAACCGCGGGCGTCCGCTAGTAAATAAATAAATAAAATACAAAATAACCCTCACCTCTTTAACGGACAAGCCCAAGCTGTCGAACGAAGGAGGCACGGTGACGCCATATGCTTTCAACCCGGCGTTCTTCGCCGCCGCCTTCTCTAGGGCAGACCCGGCGAGGGAGCCCGCGTGACCGAATTGTACTTCTGATGTGAACATGTCTGAAACAGAAGATTGATTTGTATCTGGTGTTTTTTTGAAGGTGAAGAACTTTAAATTTCTTGGTTTGACGACCACTTGACGATCTTAAACCACATTTAGACTCCTTCAAAGATCCATACTAGGACCGACACTGTATATCTTCTATACCTTTTCCTAGGGAAGTCTCATGCCCGTTTGCACTAAACTCGGGTTGAGCTTGTCCTAGATAAGATACATCTTAGTTTAGGAACAGCCTAAAACAGCCGAGCTAAAATTTTTGTTTGCACTGACAGACTACGTCGTAACTTAGTCATCGCCTTGCTAAGAGAATGATGGCGAGGTAAAGTAGGTCACTGGATATTTTTTTGGTTGAAACTTCTCATTGATTCCTTCGTGAGTTAAAAGGAGACAAAAGCTAAGGCGTTGTCTATTTTATTTGGTAGGGGTAATTCATCGAGAAAAAAAAAAAGTCAACTGAGCTCAACTGTCAAGAAAAACATGATACAGTTTTTTTTTAATAAATGATAAATGACGTATGTCACATGTGTTGCGTCTCTATCTAACAATCAAGAATACAAAAGCCACAAGCTTTTCTGTTCCGGTGACAGCCGTGACAGAGGAGTCACTTGCAATACGAAATTAGCTGTCAAAATGGGCTGTCGTATGAAAACTGTTTTAGTTCCAAAGATAATCACCGCAACAGAAAAGCTTGTCGCACTACAAGTTAGCTAGGAAAAGACTTAGGCGATTCTTAAGTTTAGTGCAAACGGGTGTCAATGACCTATACAAGGGCCGTAATTCCTTACTTGAGCAAGTGCCTATACACCAAGCCACCATGGGTTTCTTGATCAGCTCATCCAACAACACGAGCATTTTGACTACCCCAAGAATCCATACTAGGACCGATACTGTATTTCTGATATACCTTTCCTTCCTTGAGCAAGTTACACATAGAATCGTAATTTTTCTTACCTAAGCAAGTGCCTATAACCATCACTTTCCTAAAAAAGCTGACCAAAATCATCTAAAGAAAAAAACTTTGAGTCCCTCAAGGAATTATACTGACCAATACTAAGTATATTCTTAGTATATCTTTGCTTGAACTTTTTGAATCTTTTAAGCCGTTATTGTTCCTCACCTGAGCAAGTGCCTATACACCAAGCCACCATGGGTTTCTTGATCAGCCCGTCTCTGATAGCTCTGCACACGTGGTATTCTTCAACTCCTCCGACTTCGCCCAACAATACCAGCATTTTGACGTTTGGGTCCGCTTCGAATCTAAAAGATTTGAATAATTTATTAAATATTTCATATTTATTCTTATCTTATCAAAAATTACAGTAGAATTGTTAAATTAGTATAATTCGCGCGGATAAAGAAACAATCTGTAAATGGCGGCCAAGCATTAAGTGTGAGCGCGATAGCAAGACCCACCCACGTGCTCTACATGCAGCATGACGATATGAGTGAGCGAGATAGCATGTCCGACCGGCCGCCATTTACAGATTGTTTCTTTATCCGCGCGGCTTATAATAGGTTGGGGAAAAAGTGTTTTCGCATTTTATATACACATTTTTAGACATTTTTTTTTTCAAAGGTGACTTCTGAATAAATAAACGCGACAAGTAGTTTTTGGCAGTCGTCTCTTGATGTTGTTAATCTGACACTGCCTAAAGAATTCTGAAGAGACCGAAACGGGTGAAAATCTGAAGGTGGAAGGTCAAGGCTATATGGCGGATGCATTAACACATCCCAGCCAAACTCTCTTAATTTTTGCTGAGTGGCTAAATATGTGTGTGGTCTAGCGTCATTGTGATAAAAGACCACATCCTTTCAATTGATCAATTCCGGCCGCTTTCTTTCAACTTCTTGCTTTAATCTCATCAGTCGATGTTACATGTTGCTAGAGACACTGATGACATATGACGTCAAGACTTACATGGATAGGACCATACGGGACAAGAAGTGTTGGTAGACCTAATTGTAGAGGGCAAGACGAGTTGGTAATAGTAGCGCGGAAAAAAATGTTCAGAAATAGCTAAATACAGACTAAAATGGGAGGCTTTTACCCTTAAGGGGTTAATCATATCACTATAATCTACAAATAATCCAAAATCTATACCTAAATTTAATTTAATATTTTTTCAGTAATAAAAATTGCATTGTGTATGCAAAAGACTAAAAATAAAAATAACTTAATATCATCAATTTGATATGTTGAAAAATGGAAAATGAAGTAAGTATTTAGAAAGAGTTTTTTCAATAATAAAAATTGCATTGTGAATGCAAAAAACTAAAAATTAAACAAATTTGATATGTTATATAGACTTTAATATTGAATTTGCATAAAGTTATATTATTTTATTGATTCATTTTTAATACTTTATCACCATATTTGTTTTTTTAATGTAATGTATTTATAATTTAATGATATTATTATGAATATGGAATCAATAAAGCTATTTAATTATTATTATTATAAAGTAATGATCTAAGTTACCTTAGTAAGTGGTCAATGAACGTAGTCCCGGGGTATCTGTCGCCCCCTATGGCGACCCCCTCGCAGACGCCGTCCGCGTGCTTCGCCAGAATGTTGTTCAGTTCGTTGCTCATGCCGCCCGAGCGAGAGACGTATGCCACACTGTGAAGGAAACAAATAATCAGCTTTTTTTATAAATTAAATTTTATTATTGTACCATTTTGTCTAGCAACGACATAATTATTTTGTAATTGCGTTGCTTCTCTTAAAAACTTTTTTTTTATTTTTTTTTATCCACAACGGGGTAGCACTGAGCCCTCATCACACCTGATGATAAGTGGTGATAAGGCTGAAGGTGGAAGCGCGCTACTCCCGGAATCCTCAATCACTGAGGAACTGGCTATCTTATCTCTAACTGCCGGAACACAATAATGCTGAAAACATCATTGTTATGTCATGTCAGACTTAGGTCTGACGCCATAACAATGATGTTTTACCTAGCTAGGCTAGCTAGGCTAGCTACCACCATCTTATCTAAATAAGATGGTGGTAGCTAGCCAGGCGGACTAAGAACAAGTCCTACAACCAACCAAACCGAATACAAAATGTACCCCCACTGGGAATCGAACCCGGGACCTCTTGGTCTGAAATCGGTGGTGTGAACCACTAGACCACAGAGGCGGTTAAAACTGATGAGTTTATTTCGCCCGTTTGAATTAACTGGCAAGCAGTTAATTAAAAGTCGTCCTTAACGTAAGTAAAAAAATTTTTTGACGATTCATAAGCATTAATTTCATTTACGGCCGTATTAAAAAAAATATTTAAACTATGTTTAACATAAACATACATTGTTATGTCTATTTTGCTCAAATTAGAAAAGACATTTGTGTAACAAGGACAAAACAATGTTTAAGTTAGCTATAAGTAGCTTAAATATTTTTATGAATACGCCAGGTAATATATTTAACCCGTCACTACAGAATAAATTTGATATAAATAAACGAAAGCACCCCCTCCACTTTCTCCACTTTCTCCACGCAAAAAAAAATAAAATGCCGTCTTTCACGAAAAACCCGATAATTTCGGAATTAGGCTATATTTTTTCATTATGTAAAGTGTGTTTATCTTATGAATGTTTTTGCCATTTTTAGGTACTAAGACCGAACACCAGAACTCTACAGTATAATAGTTCTACGTGGTCAAAGTGCAGCAATAAACTTCGCTGAATTTTTCAGAATTTTTCAGATTTTGAACGATTTTATTCCTATATATTCCTATGTAAAACACCAAACGAACACCTTTTATAACAGTAAAATGGAACTTATCTTGCTAAAAACTTGGAAACAACAGAAATTTTCACAATAAATTATTTACCACGATTAGCAAACACCGAGAAAATTTGTCGACTTTCTTTTTTTTTATGTCAATTGGAAAACACAGAGCGGAAAGATATTTTTGTCACAGACTAACTCAAATTTATCAAGCTTCTCAATGAAATAAAGTGTCCCATACACGAAAAGACGCTATCATAGAGAAAAAACCGATAATCGGTATATAAAAAGTTGTTGAGTTAGAAATCAATAAAGTTCAAAATACCTTCCAGGCCTATACAGCTTGCTGTCCACAATGTTGTCGATCATACCAGCCGTGTTGCCGATCTTGAAGCAACCTGGCTTTATTCCGCCGACTGTGGCTGGCCCGATTATGTTCACCTGTTTGGGGCAAAAATAGTAATGAAATGATGTCGCAGTAATCTGATAGCGAGATAGAAATGATTAGCCAGATATATAAAAGAGGTAAAATTAAAACAACAATAAAAATGTGCCATCGGTTTGCTAAGCTCTGCGGCGAAAGACCAGCCTCCCTAGACAAGTGACTTTCTATTAACGAATTCGTATGCGATTGACATTAGCGATAGAAATGTCACGTGACCCCGCTAATGTCAATTCCATACATTTTCCCTCCATTCTACTGGCGAATTCGATAATAGAAAGCCACTTGTCTAGGGAGGCTTGTAATGAGATAACTCGTCAGCTGCCATAGCCAACTATTTTCGAATTAATGTAGGGTAAACTGGCTCCTATTTTTGGCGCCCTAGAGTTAAGCTTAAATTGCAAAATTAAGGCCCAATTTTGTACATTATAATAATACTATTTCACATTTAAATGCATACTGAAACTTGAGTAATCTATTTTACCTTGTTTTTTGAGCTAAGCTTTAGAGTGCCTATTATTGGTACGGATGCCAACATTACGGCAGTTTACTCTATTGTTATAGCAGAATATGACTCATGATGCAGCAAGATAAGAAACGGCCAGCCCGAAAAAAAAGTCCGCTTTTCTCACGCCTTTTAATTTTAGCATTTTATAACTGTGAAGTAACCAAAATATTCATAATAGGCATGGACTTTAAATTTTATTTAAATTATTACAAGGTATTATCTCAAGTATTACAAGATAAATCAAGTAAAGCCCGGTTTAGCCAAGGTCTAAATATCTTACTCAACTAGTTATTTGAATAACTTAAGCAAAAGAAGAAGCAGCAACATTGTAGCATCGGGTTTGCCACTGATTGATGGTTGTTTGTTATTTATACAGGGTGTTTTTCTATAAGTGCAATACTTCTTAGGTGGTGATTGTGCTCATGAATATGAACAACTTTTACTATGGGGCCAACTCTGCAACTCAACAAAAAAAAACAGCTGTTTCATACAATTTGTTAATACCTACCTGACCAGAATGTATGGAACAGCTGATTTTTTTTGTGAAGTTTCAGAGTTGGCCTCATAGTAAAAGTTGTTCATATTCATGAGTACAATCACCACCTAAGAGGTATTGCACTTATAGAAAAACAACCTGTATATGATTTTTTGCTGTACATGTCTACCTATTAGTAAAAACTTCAATGTACAATCGTATATTTTTATCTGTATATCTGTGTCTGGAACATTGTATGTTTCCAAAATAAAAACAAATTTTCAACAAAAAACCCCATATTCCAAAACGTGGACTAAAGTTAGGCCTTGTTTAAAACTGATTCTAATTCCGTTTCATTTGTTAAATGAAAATGACAGCACAAGTTTAGTACCAGTTTTAAACCAATAAGCCTAGCATAACCACCCGAAACGTGATATGTATCGCATGATAAAGCGATTTATCGACATTCAAACGTCAAAACCCATAGTTTTTTGACGGTTAAACGGGATAACTAATCATATCATATCGCGTTTTGTTGGTCAAGCTAGGGGGGGCTGGACCATTTTGGAATAAGGGGGGAGAGAGTTTAAATCAATGATCTTACCCCTCTCGTGTCAGCAACTTTGATGATCTTCCTGGTCATGTTCTCGGGAATTCCTTCCGCGATGATCACTATTGAGTTGATTTGAGGATGTTGCATGGCCTGCGAAGAATATCAGACAACATAAATACTTTGATCAGATTCAGAGATATGCAAATGTAGTATTAAAATGCTTTCCTGAATTACACCAGCCAGCTAGTCTAAAAAATTGTGATACAGTGTAAATACAATGATACCCGGTGTAAGTAAATATCTCGTACCCTCAGTGAAAAAAAGGCATAAGTAATCTTACTTTGGATGATCAATTTTATCATATTTTTAAATGTAACTTTTAAGTTACATACATCAGCAAGAAATAAAAAATATCATGAAACAGTAACAGTTTCAAAATATTTTTTATTTCTTGCTGATGTATGTAACTTAAAATTTACATCTAAAAAAAATTATATTGATCATTCAACGTAAGATTACTTATGCCTTTTTTTCACTGAGGGTACGATCTGCCCTCATCTGTTATTTAATTCAAATAAAAAAATTATTGCTAGATTGAACGAGAAAATGATGCCGGTATCTTTTTTTTTATATTTACGACTAGCGGATCCTCGCGGTTTCACCCGCGTGGTACCTGTTCCCGTGGGAATATCGAGATAAAACATAGCCTATGTCATTCGGGATGAATGTAGCTTTCTAATGGTCAAAGGTTGAATCGGTCCAGTAGTTTCGGAGCCTATTCGATGCAAACAAACAAACAATCAAATCTTTCCTCTTTATAATATTAGTATAGATGATATGGTTATTTTCTTAGTATATAATGTAATAGCGGCCGCCCGCGGTTTTACCCGCTTAGTTCCCGTTCCCGTGGGAATATCGGGATAAAAAGTATCCTATGCGTTATTCCAGCCTATAATTTATCTCTGTTGCAAATATTTATTTATTTATTCACAACGGGGTAGCACTTATAGCCTTCATCACACCTGATGATAAGTGGTGATAAGGCTGAAGGTGGAAGCGCACTACTCCCGGAATCCTCAATAACTGAGAAACTGGCTATCTTATCTCTAACTGCCGGAACACAATAATGCTGAAAACATATTGTTATGGCGTAAGGTTGTTATGACTTAGATAAGATGGTGGTAGCTAGCCAGGCGGACTAAGAACAAGTCCTACCACCAACCAAACCGAATACAATATGTACCCCCACTGGGAATCGAACCCGGGACCTCTGGGTCTGAAATCGGTGGTATGAACCACTAGACCACAGAGGCGGTTATTTCATCTTGATCGGTTGAGTAGTTTCTGAATGAAAGAGTAACTAACATCCATACATACATCCATACTTACAAACTTTCGCATTTATAATATACTAGCTTTCCGCCCGCGGCTTCACTCGCGTGGACTCCACGACGCTATTTCGGAAAAATATGTTATTTTTCTGGGATATAAAGTAGCCTATGTTTCTCTCCAGGCTACAAAGTATCTGTGTCCCAAATTACAGCCAAATCTATCCAGCCGTTTTAGCGTGATTGATTAACAAACATCTAAACTTTCACATTTATTTATAACTAGCGGTTTCTCGCGGTTTTACCCGCGTGGTACCCGTTCCCGTGGGAATATCGTAATAAATATAGCCTATGTCACTCGGGAAACATGTAGCTTTCTAATGGTGTAAGAATTTTCGAAATCGGTCCAGTAGTTTCGGAGCCTATTCGATGCAAACAAACAAACACTTAAATCTTTCCTCTTTATATTATTAGTATACCTGCATAGTGCTGTCGTAGGCGGACCGAAGCGACGCGAAGTTGACTAGAACGCTCGCTTCTTGGTGCTTTCGCATAGCGACGTCCATGTCCGAGAATACTGGAACAAACATAATTGACAATTAATACACGGCTACATTTTAATTAGCATAAATATTTTAGGGGATGTTAGTGCCCATCAATATGAACAACTTTCACTATGGGGCCAACCATGGAATCGAGAAAAAAAAATCAGCTGTTCCATACAAAAGTACAACATCGAGTCGACTGAAATGTATGGAACAGCTGTTTTTTTTTTCGCGATTCCATGGTTGGTCCCATAGTGAAAGTTGTTCATATTGATGGGCACTAACATCCCCTAAAATATTTATGCTAATTAAAATTTAGCCGTGTATATCACATTAATCTGACAAGTATTTTATTTTACCCTCTAAACTATACTGATATAGTGTTTATATAATTATATTATAGTATGATATATATTTATATATTTATATATATGTATATTGTATATATGTATGAATGTACGTATTAGGTAAAAGAAATTTATGTATATTTGTGTCTTATTTAGTATTTATGTTTTCAGAACATGCTGTTAGTATGAACATTTATATTTTAATTTAAAATTATTCTCCTATCAGATTTTTGCACCGCCTCTGATGATCTCGGTACCCAGCTCTCTGGTTGACTGGTAGAGAATGCCTTATGGCATTAAGTCCGCCTTTTGTATCCTTTTGTGCGATAAAGTTTAAATAAATAAATAAATAAATAAATATATGTTTCGGCTAAAGATGGGTGTGAACAATAACACACATACACACACACATAAACTTAAGATTAGCCGGCTAATCTTAAGTTTATGTGTGTGTGTGTGAGTACTGTGAGTGCGAAGCCTCCCGCCACCC
Source organism: Crambus lathoniellus (assembly GCA_949710035.1). Taxonomy (NCBI): domain Eukaryota; kingdom Metazoa; phylum Arthropoda; class Insecta; order Lepidoptera; family Crambidae; genus Crambus; species Crambus lathoniellus. The sequence continues at coordinate 12,156,308 of OX453319.1, read as the reverse complement.
AAGCAATCTAAATCGTCTCTCTCTCTCTCTCTCTCTCCTCAGCATTATTATTCCCATCTGATAGTGGGGTCTGCTTTACATGTCATTTTCTTCCACTTCGCTCTATTCGACGCATCTGTGTCGGAAACATTGCAGTCATTGAGATCTTTGGCAATGATATCTGTCCATCTTGATTTCGGTCTTCCTCTTCTTCTCGACCCAGGTATATTCAGACTCATTGCCAAATTGGTTATGTGATCTGGAGGTCTTCTTTTTACATGGCCATACCACCTCAGTCTGCTTTCTTGTAGCTTGTCGGCAATATCGCGTACACCAAGACTACCGCGAACGTATTCGTTGCGAATTTTGTCGAGTCTCGTTACTCCGCACATCCACCGAAGCATTTTCATCTCAGCGACTTGGATAGCATAAACGTGGCGCTGAGTCGTGGCCCAAATTTCACTCCCGTAGGTGAGCACAGGTCTAATGATGGTTTTATATATCAGTCCCTTTAGTTTTTAATCTAAATCGTCTAAATATCTAAATATAGAATAAGTACACAAAGATTGTGTACTATCATTGATCCTTGGGGGAGGCCTATGCCCAGCAGTGGGCGTCGTTCGGCTGACATGATGAATGAAGTACACAATATAGCTTTACCTATCATGATCTTGGGTCATAGCATAGGTCAGGATCACGTCATAGGTCGCCTATGTCGCGGCATGTTTTACCTTATTATAAATGGAAATGTGGCAATAAATGATATGGCTAACTAGTATAACTTATTGTTAGCATCTCTTCTATTATTGGCACCCTAGAGTTAAGCTCAAATGGCAAAACTAAGGGCAATTTTTGTACAATATTATAATACTATTTCACATTTAAACGCATACTGAACTTGAGTGAGTAATCTATTTTTTCCTTGTTTTTCGAGTAAAACGTCGGTGTGCCTAAAACGCAATTAGTGAGGGTTTGAGTTGAGTTGTTATCGCCTCATCTGGTCAGCCCACCTTGAGTGGGTAACCTTATGGCAGGCGTCTGTCACTAGATGTACTTGGGCGCTAGAAATCCATAGCAATTAGAGGGCCTACTCTGAAACGCAAATCCGAAACTTCGGCTAGCCCCGCCTCCGTCACTCGATTCTGTCATGACTGCAGTATGAGAGGGACGGGTATAACGAAGTTTCGGGTTTTGCGTTTCAGAGTAGGCCCTTAGGTCCGCAAAAGAGCGAGAATATATGCGATAGAAAGAGATGGAATGTCTGGCCGTTCGTAATCAGCGCTGTACAAGCTGAATTCCACTTTATTGCGTTGTAGTTAGCGTTGCTATGTATTTAAATGGTTTAGCCATGTGCAGCTTCTGTACTACTTGTACATTTATTCTGTGCTTATACTAGTGAAGTGCATTTATTTCCTAAAAATGCTGTGCTAAAAAAACAGTGGGAGAATTTGTTTTATTGTTTTTACTATTAAATTATGAGAAGTCATTAAGTTTTGCGTAGGTAAGTCCAGATCACAAAAAAATGCTAGAAAAACACGACTGGAACACAAAAAAATAAGTCGATTTAAATCTGACAGCTAACAATGGTTTTTGTTGTTTGGTCATTGCGCCTGAGATGCCATCTACAATCAGTTTTGCGTGGATATCCCCGTTAGGGCGTTTGTGCACTACACTGAAAAGAGTAGATGGCGCTACTGGCCAAGTAAACATAAGCTCTGCTATTATTTTATTTAAAAAATAGTTTTAATCGAATTAAGTGCCTTTAAACTAGTTTATCCTAAAAATCAGTGTTCAAATCCTGTGTAAAACTGTTATCTACAAAAAATATCAACAAACTATCCCAAAATAAGTGAAAGAAAAATAATACATTGTTGTGTGATAATTTGTGTGAAAAATAGTGTTCAATAATCCATGTCATAAATACTATGCGGTGACTATAGTTCTAAAACAAAATTAAAAACCAGAACTTTAAAAAAATACAGTTTAGTGCTTAAAATTTTAAATATTCACTATTGAAAATCGTTAAATAAACATGTAAACTATGCAAAATAATTAACCATCAGTGACGTTTCTAAGAAGAATAGTGTTTAATATGTGTGTTCAAGATAAAAAGTGACAATACCCAATAATTATACACTATAATATTTTGACTTTTAATTCTAGACCAAGACATTATAAAATCATTGCCTACTAGCGACATCTTGTGTCTAGTAGTGACAATAAATAGACAATCGAAAATTGCTCTTGCAAAAGCAGCAAACAATTAACGTTAGCATTTAGTTCGAATCTTTTTCGCAAGATGGTGTTGAACTGTATAAAATGTAATAAAAATATTAATGATAAACAATTCTTGATATGCAAATACTGCGAAAAGCACTTTCATTTAGACTGTGCAAATGTGACTCTTCAACGATTCAGGACTATGACACCAGCAAACAAAAAAAACTACCAATGCTTATCTTGTCTTTCAACACCGAAAAAAAAGATATCAACACCACTTTTACCGACCGAGAGAAAATCAGTGTCTACTACTTCATTTAATGATGAAGACAACATTACGCAGCGCAAACAATATAGTATACCAACCAGTAATTCATTCGAGGCCCTTTCAGATAAAGATGAAGAAATTGATATTGAAAATTCTTTCCTCACATCCACATCTATAGAATTAAACAGAAGCTTTTCAACATTGCGATCGAGTTGTTTGGATGAAGTACTGGAATTAAAAGAAAAAACTAGAAAATTGGAAGAAAAGTTGGAAATTGCAGATAATGAGATCACAAATTTAATTTCAGAAAATAACATTTTAACGAAAAAAGTTATGGAATATGAGCTTAAAATAAACCAATTAACGCATATATGCAAAACAACTCCAAAAAACATAAATAAAAAGAAACGAAAAAGCGCTATGGGGGAAAAACTGAACTACTCTGTAAAAGAAAGTTCACAACAGCATCAAGATAATGAAACTCAACCCGGTAACTCACCAACAGAGGGCGCTATACCCACTACCGAAACTTTACATATTATAGAGGGCGTTGTCGCTTCAGAAACATGTACGGCGCAGAAAAAACCACAGATATACATTATTGGAGACGAACAGCTGAAGGGTTTATCTGCATCACTCATCAAATCAAGGCTCGGCAAATGGAATGATAATTATAAAACCTATGCACACATCATACCTGGAAGTACTAGTTCTGAAATCCTAAATCATTGTCGTCGTCTTAAAAAAATATTGACTGAAAATGATATTGTTATAATGTGTTTTGGTTGTAATGATATGGATATTCATTTATTACATTCAAATATTTGTTTAATAATGGATGCATTAAGCAAAGCAACTGTACTCTTATTACCTATAAGACACAACCCCTATATGAATGAAATTTCATTAAATTATTGTATTAAAATATGGACAAACCATTTTTCATGTTGTAAATATATTGACGTTAACTCTTATTATTATGACATTAATTATTGTAGGATAGAATACATTTGTGACAAAATTAATCTGTGCATTGACTATAAAGACTATAAAAAAAAATATTTATCATATGAAAACATTAGACAGCATCTTAAAACTAGTCTTATTTATAAAAATACAAAAAATAACAACAAACAATCCCCAAAAAAAGGTACAATACCTTTTTACTTTACGAAAATAAAGCACTCTCATAGTGAATGTACTAACGTGACGGAAGATAAAAGTCATAAAAAATCGGATTCATGCTTAAATAAATCATTTTTTCGTCCCTAATAAATCTCAAAAGTTTACCATACTGCACCAAAACATACATGGTTTATTGTCAAAAAGGGAAATAATTGAGTTAACACTTTTTGATATAAAAACTCATACAAATCCTGACGTGCTTTGTTTTACAGAGACTTTTGTGAAATACGGCGAAGAAAAAAAATGTAAATATAAACAATTACGAACTTTCATCATTTTATTCAAGTTCAAATCAAAAAAGGGGCGGATCTTGTATTTTGGTTAGAAAGAGTCTAGAACACAAAAAAATCACTCATTTCGATGATCTTTTCGAACCACATCACTTTGAAGGTTGTGCAGTAAATTTAACAACAAACAACATTCTAGTTATATGCATTTATAGAATTCCCTCGAAAAAGCAAAGACAAATAAATTATTTTCTTAAAAAGCTTGATTTGATCCTATATAAATGCTCACAAAAGTTTTCAAACAAAAAAATTGTGATTACAGGGGACTTCAACTTAAACGTACTTGAGAGCAACAAAAATACTATTCAGTTAAATAATATCTTAAAAAAATACAATTTAAACCTACACATAAATCAACCTACTCGAGGTAAATCGTGTCTCGACCTGATAATTAGCAATATAAGTGATGCGACAGGTTCGGTAGAGTCCTTATGGTTATCCGATCATGATACTGCCCAAATTTTGAAATTCAATGTACAAATTAAGAAAGAATCTCCAAATATCATATTCTTTTATAAAAGAAATTATTCACACGAAAATATAGAAAAGTTTAAGGGATATCTCGGTAGTCTTTCATTTTCAAATGTTTTTAAGCAAAATAAGTTAAACGAAGCGTTTGATGAATTTTATGAAATATTCTTGCTTTTATATAATCTCTGTTTTCCCATTATTAAGGTTAAATACAATTTATCATCTAAGCTTCCATGGATTTCAAAGGGACTACGAAAAAGTTGTATGACAAAAAGAAAGCTCCGATTTAAGTACTACTCGACCAGAAATAATGAAGATCGATTCAAGTATCTTACGTATAATAAGTTACTTAAAAAATGTACTAACATTTCAAAAAAAACGGCGAACCAAAAGTATGTTGCGTGTAGTAATAATGTTAGTAGAGCAACATGGAGAGTAATAAGAAATGAAACTGGCGGGACATATAGTAGGGGCTATTTAACAAAAATTAATTATAAAGGCGTTGACATCATGGACCCTAAAGTTATTGCATCTACATTCAATAATTACTTTATAACTGACAAAAATAAATTAAAAAATTATACAATGACGACAAAGACAAATTTACAAAACAGTATTTTTCTAACACCAATTGACACAAACTATATTATGAAAGTTATGATGTCATTGAAAAACACTCAATCTGAAGGCTATGATTGTGTTTGCACTAAAGTTTTAAAAGCATGTAAACAGGAGATAGCCCCTGTTTTAGCCTATCTAATTAACTTATCGCTACAGACAGGAACATTTCCAGATAAGCTCAAAATTGCTATTGTCAAGCCACTGCATAAAAAGGGAGAAAAAACTAACTTAAGTAATTATCGACCTATAACGTTCTTATCAATATTTTCAAAAATATTTGAAAAGGTTATGCATAATGAGCTTACAAGTTTTTTAAATAAATATAACGTTATAAACATAAACCAATATGGATTTCAAAAAAATAAATCTGCAGCACATGCTGCATTTGATCTGACGGACAAGATATTACATAATGTTAATAATAAGAACTACACAACAGTGATACTTTTGGACATGTCAAAAGCCTTTGACTTCGTTAATCATGATCTACTATTGTCCAAATTAGATCACTATGGAATCAGAGGCCCCGCATTAAGCTGGTTGCAGTCTTACTTAGAGAACAGAAAACAAAGTGTGGAAATAACTCAACTAGATAAAAATAATACTACCCAATCATATACATCACAACAAGTGGAAAATAAACTTGGGGTTCTACAAGGTAGTGTGCTAGGTCCGTTATTATTTGTACTATATATAAATGATTTATTTGACATATGTAGGGATATGATATTATTTGCCGATGACGTATCTGTAATAGTGACAACAAATAAAAATCTGACAATTGAACACCATGAAACTGACATAAAAATGAATTTGACATTAATAATGGAATGGCTACAAAATAATAATTTACAAATTAATTTATTAAAAACCAATATTATGAGTTTTAATAATTTTGAAAATAAATCAATTGACATTTGTTTTGATGGACATTCTCTGGAAAATGCAACAAAGGCAACGTTTTTGGGCCTTGTCATAGACACAAAACTATCATGGAAGGAGCAAATAGAGAAAGTTTGCGGTAAAATAAGTAGATTTGTATTTGCTCTATACAAACTTTCAAGAGTAGCAAGTCAAAGAACAGCCATTACTGCATACTATGCGTATATAGAATCTATATTAAGGTATTGCTTGATAGTGTGGGGAAATGGTACGGATATCAAACAGCTTTTTATTGCACAAAAGCGATGCATAAGAGCTATTTCTAACATAGCTCCTGATATATCTTGCAAACCCTATTTCAAATCATTACAAATTCTGCCACTACCGTGCCTGTACATTTTAGAAGTATGTACCTTTGTAAAAAAAAATATGGATAAATTTACAAAAGCCCAGGATATTATAACCCAAAGGTCAAGGCGCGATCCTCATAAACTGGTCTTAAAAACAGTACCAAAAACCCAACGCTATCTAAAAAACTGTCACGCTATGTCTCAACAAATATTTAATAAAATACCAAGTCGCTTTAAGGATCTGCCTTTAAAGCGTTTTAGGGCAATATTGCGGAGATGGTTGCTGGAATACACTTTCTACTCCGTTGACGAGTTTCTTAAATTTAAGGAATAGTTCTGAGGACTCATGCACAGATTACTTTTACATTTAATTTAGGTTTATGACATTTAATTTTATATACCGAGACATATTATGTATGACACTGTATTAAATGACTGATGTTGATATATGTTAGAAACTTAATATGATTGTATAAATGATCATTTAAAATTGTAATCCTTATAAATAGTCAATCATAAAAATTTGCATGCTATTATAAATGGCTAAATAGGTATAAGCTCTTAAATTATGACTACCAACTTCTCTGTATTACACCCTATTTATGGCAAATAATAAATAATTCTAATTCTAATTCTAATTCTGAATTTCACCGATCCGGAAAAAAACGGATGCTTGTATTTTAATAATTAATCATTTATAATAGTAGAATTTATTTATTTCGTGTAGTTTAGGGTTTGAAACATTGAAACTACACGAAACGAAATAAATAAATTCTTACTATTAAAACTGATTAATTATTAAAATACAAGCGTCCGTTTTTTTCCGGATCGGTAAAATTCAGTGTAGTGCACAAACGCCCTTACGGCAGTTTACCCTATCATGAATACACACCCGGTATGAACACCTCCTTGTTCCCGAAGTAGTATTTCTGCTTGTGGTCGGCGGTGAACGGGTACACTATGGCCACCACGGACGGCTCCGCGCGCCGGCATATGTAGTCGAAGTCCAACATGCCCTGACGAGAAAATATCATATTAAACCTTGTTTGTATGCGGAATAAGAACGATATTGCTTCTCAAAGAGCTTAGACTAAATACTGAGGTAACTGGAGAGTGCAGTACTAACACATTTTGTGGCACTGTGGCTGTCTTCCGTCTCACCTACACTTTGAAAAAATACTTATGGTCATATGAGACAACTGACAGCCACTACGTACTAAATGTCTAATTTGCGAGGTACCTACACTTTTTTATTCAGGTTGAAAACTCCAATTTCCTTGTACAAACTCCTTGTTGATTCCCAATGGGAAGGAGAACAATTTTTTTATCACGACAGAGGGCGTAGGTGTTATTGGGGGGTTGTTTTGTTGATTGGTTGGTATTGTAACATAACGTTACAATAACAACTAATCATAGCAGATGTCAAAATCGATGAAATCATTTAATTGCGTCATTCGACCACAGTGCACATTATTATCCCTCAGATTAGGTAGAAAGTGGACCCCCAATCACAAAAAGCTTTGCATGTTTATCCACATTATATTGAAATGAAATACAATTCACCCTTATCTCCTTAACGTAATGCACATATTTCTTCTGAAAAAAGACGCGCGAAAGTCGTGGAATGCAACCGAATTCGCGTCTTTTTTCTTTTTTGGTCACCCATCTAAAACCCAACCTCTGCCAAACTCGCTTAACATTTATAATCTCACCTGTATAGCCCTGTTCTGCATTCCCCATATGATAGCTTTAGTGCGGTCGCTGAACAAAGGTTTCGTCGTCAGCTGTTGTCCCAAGTCGAATCTTGTGGGAGCTTCTGAGCATACTAGGTCGAGTAGCTTGTGGGTTAAATCGGGAATGTCCAGCTTGGGTTTGGGCTGGAAAGAGAAAATAAAGTTGTTATTTAATTTTTTACTCTTTTGCATTTTCAATGCAATTTTTATTATTGAAAAATGAGTAAGTATTTAGAATAAAACGACTCCGTAGCTCAGTGGTTTAAAACAGTCGCCCGGATAGCGAAAGGTCGTGGGTTCGAGTCCCATCGGAGCAGGTTGTTAGACGGGTCGATGTTTCTAAATACTGCATTTGATTTTTTTCAAAAATAAAGTTTTTATTAAATCTACCACTTTAGTACAGTAATACCCCGCTTTACGTAAACTTCGCGCATAACGGGGTATGTCAACAAAACGCAAAAATAACAAAAATATATTCAGACGCTTTTATTTTCGAAAATCTCACAATCACGCAGTTTATGAAAAAATAATCAAAAATTTCAAAGTAACATTTTGCTCAAGCTACTGAAGAATCTTTACGTAGATAATGAGTTACATCATTTTTAATGCATTACTGCAAATATAATACGCGACTAAAGTCTGTGTCCAAAGATTTAAGATGTTTAAGACCTGACTGGATTTTTTGATTAGGGCTACTATTGTATTTTCAAACATACAATACTAATTTGTTTATATATTTTTCCACTTATAAAATAGAAACTTACCGGCGTCTGAGGTTTGGGCAGCTGCTTAGGCGCGTAGTCCAATCTATGCTCTTGTGGAATAGGGGCGTGGCCTAACGCCAATCCCACGATTGCCGTCATGTCCGCTTCCGGCCCGAACACGTACAGCGGTATCCGAAGACGGTGACCAACTTCGCGCATTTGTCTACGAAAAAGGAAAGATTTTTTTGAAAATCATCTACGAATTTATCCTATGTTTATATTACTCTTCTAATACTGCGTACACACCGGCCCAACGAATGCCAAAGCTGAATATCCTTCGCTGGCGATCGTTGGGCCGCCGGTGTGTACGCAGCACAAGAGACAATTTTGTTGACCAGCCTGTGGAGCCATTTATAGGCCGAAAATTATGTTCCTAGTATCGAAATTATCTAAGCAAACAAAATTCTCAAAATATCTGTGCATAATGTACAACACCATAATGCACAGATAACTTTGAGAGCTTTGTTTGCTTAGATAATTTTGAACACTGACTACTCATGTAAAGATGAAAAAATGAATGCTTAGATATTTTGAACACCTTGCGTGCTTATAAAAATATGATGATTCGAACTGCGTAGATCAAATTGGTTTTATGTTTTTCAGATGATTTTGACTACTCTAGACACTTATATTAATTTGACGCTGTCTGTACGTAATATTTCAAAGAAATATCGAGAAAATTATGTTCTGTAAGTAATATTGTTTACCACAGCCCTTCTTGGTAGTTGGGCCCGCCTCACCGCACAAATATGGTGATGTTGTATTGAATCAGGGCATCTTTGTATGTCTCTATCGCAGATATCATAATTTGATGCTCCATTTTGGTGACGGGAGTTGGGTCCAAATTGAGAGCATTACCTTTTGAATCCAGACTTATCACAAGCATCGTCGATGTAATTGTTGTAATAAGAGTGTCGATTGTGATTAAGTAAGGTCTAAACTAGTTATTGTATGTAATATTTCAAAGAAATATCGAGAAAATTACGTTCTATTGTTTACCTCAGCCCTTCTTGGTAGTTAGGCCCGCCTCTCCGCACGAATATGGTGATCTTGTATGGGATCAGGGCATCCTTGTATGTCTCTATCGCGGTGATGATGCTTTGTTGATATTTTGGTGACGGGAGTGGGGTCCAACTTGAGAGCATTACGTTTCAAATCCAGACTTATCTCAAGCATCGTCGATGTGTGTTGTAATACGAGTGTCGATTGTGAATAAGTAACGTTTAAACTAGAATATTTCAAAGAAATATCGAGAAATTTATATTCTATTGTTTACCTCAGCCCTTCTTGGTAGTTAGGTCCGCCTCTCCGCACGAATATGGTGATTTTGTATTGGATCAGGGCATCTTTGTACGTCTCAATCGCGGTGATGATGCCTCGGAACGTGTCGGCGACGTTAGTGAAGTTGGCTATGCCGCCGCCGATGATCAGAACCTGGTAAACAATTGACAATTTTATGAACAGTTATTGATGCAAGATCTTTTAGGTTATTAGCAAAACATGCTATAAACTGTGTGTATAGTAGCCAACATAATACTAAAAACAAGAACCAGTTCTAAAAGTTGCTCTCAGACAGTATTTTACTATTTATTTAATTTAGTAGAAGTCACAATGCTGGTAAAAGTTGTGTAAAACATAAAAAATCCGTTGAGCCGATGCAATTTCACCATTACCACCCCAAGTGAACTTTATCTAGAGTTTTAGCAATAATTGTAATCGTAAGCGTAAATCCCCGTAACATTGTCGAGGCTTGATACAAATTCAAAATCTGTACCTAGACAAAAGTTTCAATTTATAGTAATTATATCTATTTCTCACATTTATCTCCCTGCATGTTAAACTGAATATAGTCTTAGCGAAGTCCGTAGTTTGTCCTTCAGTGGGAGCTCCCGAGTACTCCCCATAGTTGGCCAGCTCCCCCGCTCCCCCCAACTAACACATAGTATCCGAATAGAGACCAACTTATATCTATTTCTCACCTTTCCATTGGGATGTTTCTCTCTGCACATCAGACTGAATATAGTCTTGGCATAATCCGCAGTTTGTCCTTCAGTGGGAGCTCCCGAGTACTCCCCATAGTTGGCCAGCTCCCCCGCTCCCCCCAACTAACAAATAGTATCCGAATAGTGACCAACTTATATCTATTTCTCACCTTTCCATTGGGATGTTTCTCTCTGCACATCAGACTGAATATAGTCACAGATAATATAATACTATACTAGTACAGATGCCTCATCCCATACAAGAAATGTGACCGTCCCTAGCGGGCAAAAACTTGCGGGCAGTTTAGTTTCCTCTTTTATTTCCCTAGAGGTCGCTATTGAAGGGAGCTGTGCTTTGTAAACCGAGCCCGTTTTTCGCTTCCCGTCAACAGATAGCGTTAGTCATGTAACGAACTGTTTTAAGCCCCTGGACAAAAGGTGGCGCTAGTAACCGCGTATATATGCGAATTCAAACTTTAAAAATAGTATACGTAAGACTTATTTTTTATTGAGTGCTACTTTACTGAGTTGCGTAGCGTACATGAACATGAACACGCACGCGTTGCATTGCAATGCAACTTGCCGATGCCGATGATGTGATATTAGTTGATAAGGTAGGTACAGTCGATCCAATTGAATCATGGCATGACCCATTTTGCTAATGATTTGTTTGCAAGCGTCAATACTATAAAAGTCAGTGTCAATGTCAACAAATTTAAATCGCAACCTTACAGAATTTTAAAATCTGTTAGGCTGGTTACACAGCTCTTTCACACACCGGATTCGGTAGAATAGGTACCAATAGTCGGGCCGTACGGACCGACCCGCGTTGCTGTGATGTGAAACGATGTTCTAGCGCCTCCCGTTTCTCCGTTCCGGATAGTATTATATTATCTGTGGTTCCGGGCTCCCGTGTGCGGGCGGTTGCGAGCGACCGCGCGGGCCGCACGGAGTACTTATGGTAGGTCACGCCACGAACGAATCACGATTCAAGATTTAAGTAGTTTGACTGTTGTACCCTACCTACCCAATATACCTTTGCCCGAACAAGCCTTTTATAGTTTTTTAATTAAAGTACAGTAAGTTACAGTCGAACTAATCGATTAGGTAGTTTACCCACCGAAAGTTCATTTTCTAAAACAGATAATTATTGAAACTCAAACTAATTGACATTGACATTTACCTTTATAGTTTTGCGTTTTCAAACAAATTAGCAAAATGGGTTGCGATTCAATTGGTTCGACCGTACATAAGTAGAAAATAATACCTATTTTATTAAACATTGAAAATGAAGTATCAGAAAAAACAATGACTCCGTAGCTCAGTGGTTAGAGCATTCGCCCGGACAGTGAAAGGTCGTGGATTCGAGTCTCATCGGAGATAGTTGAGAGACGAGTCGATTTTAGTAGGTACCTACCTAAGTAAGTAGGTACTTTATTTTCAAGGTATAGTAAATAAAGTAGGTAGGTAGGTAGTTTGTCCGCGATTATCTCGCGTTTGGCTGAACCGATTTTGATGCGGTTTTCAGGAAAGTATTTGTTACATTTACGAGGTTTTAGTATTTTAACCGACTTCAAAAAAGGAGGATTTCAGTTTGACCTGTATGTATGTATATGTATGTTTGTACGCGAGATGCGGTTTTCAGAAAAGTACCTATTTGTTACATTTAGAAGGTTTTGGTATTTTAACCGACTCTAAAAGAGGAGGTTCTCAGTTTGACCCGCATGTATCTAATGTTTGTCTGCGAGATGCGGTTTTCAGAAAAGTATTTGTTACATATAAGAGGTTTTGGTATTTTAACCGACTTCAAAAAAGGATGTTCTCAGTTTGACCAGCACGTATGAATGTTTGTCCGTGAGATGCGGTTTTCAGAAAACTACCTTTTTAATACATTTCCGAGAAGGTTTTAGTATTTTAACCGACTTCAAAAAAGGAGGTTCTCAGTTTGACCCGTATGTAAGTATCTACTTATGTATGTTTATCCGCGAGATGCGGTTTTCAGAAAAGTACCTATTTGTTACATTTAGAAGGTTTTGGTATTTTAACCGACTTCAAAAGAGGAGGTTCTCAGTTTGACCCGCATGTACACACGGCTGCACATCAGACTATACATGTTGACCTTGAGACCGCCTTAATGCCCTACGTAATAAAAGCTGTTATCGCAGTTCAACTGTATAACTTGATGTGCTGTCGTGTGTACATTCATGTCCCTATGTTATTGTGCGTAATTATCTCACGTTTGGCTGAACCGATTTTGATATGGTTTTCATCAGACGAGTGTTTTTATTGATGCGGTTTATGTGTATGTACATCCTATCCTGTTTAGGTAAGTACCTATTTACCAGCAGACTACACGAAAATTGCCTGCATGGTGCACTTAAAAATATTACCATTATTACCTCGTATATTCTGTTAAACTTTTGGAATCGCGCGCTTACTTTTGCTATCGCAATTCGACTAACCGCATAGCAAGCTGCTGGTTATCGTGTCACATACCGATATATCGTTCCGATATCGGGCGTTTTCACATTGGACGATAAAGGTTCGCGCACATTATGTCGGGGCGCAGCGGGCCGGGCCGCAGCGGACGCAAAATCCGTCCAAATCGCTCGTATGTATTTTATATGAACTATCGCACACTATGCCGGGGCGCAGCGGGCCGTATAATCCGCCGCGGATTTTGTTGCGTGCTTGCAATGCGATGCGGTCCGCCCCGCCCCGCTGCGCCCCGACACAGTGTGCTATAGCAAGCGGATTTTTCTTGTACTACTCGGTCAGATAACATGACACCTACTAATTATACCCGTCTCTTTCATTCGATTCTGTCATGCCCGGAGAGTGAGAGGGACGGGTATAACCGGCAGTAGTAGAAGAAATTGGATGTTTGAATTTGGTTGTACTGAAAATCCGTCAATGCGCTGCGGCCCGGCCCGTCACTATGTGCTATACTCAAATCCGTCAATGCGATGCGCTGCAGCCCGGCCCGCTGCGGCCCGACATAATGTGCGCGTACCTTAACAGTACCGACAGGATATCGGCACGATATCGTCGGAATGGCAGTTTGATACAATCACTACTAAATGCTTTCACACTGTGTCGTTACAGTCAACGATATCGTCGTCGACAGATTCACTTCGGACCCGTGGTTACACTGTTTTGTTACACTAGTGTAATTGTTGAGATTGTCGTGCCGATATCGGTGGGCAACACAAGTGCGGGAGATGCGAAGCCGGTTAGTAACGAAAATAACCAAGCGTTATTTACAGTATAACTGTTATTTACTGCATTTTTGGGTTTTTACGCTAGAAACCACCGCTAGGTAGCGTAGCGCCAGTGGCTTGGTTTGCTAGGTGTGAGTTCCGCGACGATGCCTGCTTGTTGATCGGTGGACTAGAGTACTAGAGACTTAGTATTTTCTAAAGTCTGGTACATCTGATATCCCTCACGAGCCCAGATAAAGTTTAAGATATACGAATATAGCGGCCTAAGGAAGGTTGTTCAGCGAATGAGCACTATTTGTTTAAGTATTCCAGATATTGAGAAAGATAAATTGAATTAGAACCATTCTTAACCACACCACAAAGCGTGATATCATACTTTTTACAAACTTTTTATAGGTACTGAATATCTTGAGAATTAAAAAAAAATATTTTCTTTAGAATTTACTTAAATATCCATGTAAGTACCTACACCTACTTTAATCAATTCTTTTAAAAATCTTGATTATAAATTGAAATGAAAATGCAAATTCGTAAATAACATAAATTACGAGTACCTACCTCTACGTGGTCAAGGCGGAAACAGTACAAGTACTGGTCAAAACTACTATTTTACTTAATACAATCTATTTAAATGCCTTCGGGCTCATTGAAGAGAAATACAAATAAATTACGTCCAGGGGTCTTCCTAAAGGTACCTAATAATAGATGCCAAAATATCGGTCGATTTTTTCTAAATACTTACTTCATTTTCCATTTTTCACACTAATGAGTGCTAATGATTTTATAATCACTTTGTAATCGTAACTCACATAAACTAACGCTGCAAAAAGCACAATGAGAGTGACTCTTTGCTTCTTATATAAACATTTGCATTTTTTTTAAATATTCCGTCGTGAAAACAGAAAAAATATGCCGTCGTATTAAGTAGTTCATAAAGAAAAACATTTAAAAACCCCCGACATATAACAAACTTAAAAAAGTAAAAAAAAAAAAAATCTCTCAATCGGGGGACCGACCACAACATAGAAGTAACTAGGTAGGTACTAAAAGGGTACCTATAATTATACGTTGAGGGTCCCCCGACAAAGAGAGAAATTTTATCTTTTTTAATCGACTGTTAAACATTTGTAAAAATGTTTCTTTCGGATGCGAGGGTTTCCTCACATTGATGAAACAACGCTGGCCTACAGCGTAACACGTAATAGCAAAATTCGACGAGTCGTGTAAGCCTTTCGGTAGCTTAGTTGGTCAGAGCATCGGGCCGGATTCCCGGAGGCGCGGGTTCGAATCCCGCCTGAAAGCAACTTATAGGGCTCGTGGTTTTTTACTATCACATTTTTCCTATACTTACAAAAATTGCACTGTGAATGCATAAAAATAATTTAAAATCTTATTTCTTAAATTTTATTTTTATAGGTACTTATCTTCCTTTTTAAATTACCTACATACAAAATAAAAAACCTAAAATCGGCCAAGTGCGAGTTGGACTCGCCCATGAAGGGTTCCGTACACACTTAACGTACCGATTGCCTATACCTTGCCAAAATTCCAACATTATTTTTTGTCAGCAAAATATAACTTTGTTTTTCATAGTGTTTGTATGAATGACAAAGTTACATTTGCGGTTTTTGAAAATGTGTTATATCTCAAAAAGTACTGACTATGTATCGATCAAACCAATTTTCGTTGAAAGTTTTTATTAAAATCTACAGCATATATTTTTTCTAGATTTTTCATTCTTTTATTTCAAAAGTTAGAGGGGGGGGGGACACACATTTTACCACTTTGGAAGGCTCTATCTTTCAAAATATTGAGTTTGAGAAAAAATGATTTAAGAAACCTCCATGTTATTTTCAAAGACCTATCTATAGACCTACACGAATATATTTGATTATAAAAATATTTTTCAGTTTCAGTTCTATGTATGGGGAGCCCCCCTTAATTTGTTTTTATTTTTTATTATTGTATTAAAATCGTAAAGCGGTTCACGGAATACATCTATCTAACAAGTATCAACTGTGTAGTTTTTATAGTTTTGGAATAAAGTGGCTGTGACATACGGACGGACGGACAGACAGACAGACAGACAGACATGACGAATCTATAAGGGTTCCGTTTTTTGCCATTGGGCTACGGAACCCTAAAAACTGCATTAAAATCGCTTGATCCGTTTAGGCACTACGAATAATGAAAGTTTAGTACATGTATAGGTAGGTACCTAGATACATACAGACAGACAGAATTTTTTTGCTAGGTAAGTACCATTTTTTTATTGCACCTAAATTTGCCCAGGGTGTAGGTACATCTTCGATTAATATAAATCGAAGAGGTAGGTACATTATTTTATGGAAGTGTCTAGTCTGCCACCAGTATCTGTTTAGAAAAAAGAAATATCTTGCCACTATTGGTAGGTAATTTAACAGGTAAAAATATTCTCACAGTTTCGCAAAAAGCTTCTGTGATATTGTGTTCTTTGCAGATGATACCTACTTCTATAATATTTAACATAGACAGAAACAAAACCAATTTCGACATTGTAAACAAAGCACTGTCACAAGTAGGTACCTACTCGGTTAGTTTAATTCTAATAATTCCCAGCTTAATGCAAAGAACACAAAGTGCATTCTTTTTTCATAGCCGAATGTACCTACAGACAGACTACTTAGGTAGGTAGGTACCTGTGAAAATTCTAATTAACAACGAAAAACTAGATTCAGTAGAATCAACACTTTGTTTAATTTATTAGAATTAAACCAACCGAGTACCTTTTACCGTTTCGGCAGGCAGTTGACCATCTCCATAAATGGTCAGATAGATTTCCATCAAACGTGGCTAAAAAAAAAAAAAAAAAAAAAAAAAACAAAATGTTTATTGACATAAAATTACAAAAACAGTTTCAATATCCATAAACATAAAAATAAGCAAAAGCCACTAAAATATTGAATTATGTGAACTGCTGTTGCCCGTAGTAGGACAACCTGTGTTACAGGCAACAGGGGCCCCACCCACAAAATGAGAAAATTGTAGGCTTTGAAAAATAATAACTTAATAAATATGAATATAATACTAATTAAAATCTAAATCATAAGTGTGCGTGCATGTAGACTCACATGAGCCGCGCAGTAATGAACTGAAACTTGCAACAGTAATAAGTAGGGGGAGAAAATGAAAAAAAAAAAAAAAAACTAAATTTACAGCGTTGTCCACTAAATAAGAATAAATATAAAAAAAAAATATATATAAATATATATATATATATATATATATATATCTATTAAACAAATCAAATATCTTAGAATTTATACATTTAAAAACTTCTCTGTCTCGTCATAATCCATACTTTTAAGCCATTTACTTACTTTTATTTTACAATTATACTTCGTCAAAGAATGAATTGATAATCCCGAATTAAACTTATTATACATTTTTGCGCTCAAGTACTTGAAGTTTCTCCTAGCAAATGTGGTTTTAGATGTAATAAAGGGACACGGACGTTTGGGCCTTCTGGTAACCATTGCGGAAGCTGAATTCCCAGGTGCTGCAAGAGAAGTGTGACACCGAAGAGTAGTCCGTAATATATATAATTGCCTCACGGTGAGACAATCAAAATCCCTGTACAATTCTCTAGTGGGGTATCTATACGGTTTCCGCAGCAAAACTTTCAGAACGGCCCGTTGCGCTCGCTCCAAGTTGATAAATTTTGTTTTAGAAGATCCCCCCCAAACCGGAATACAGTATGTTAGGAGTGATTCAAATAATGAGCAATATACAGTTTTAAGGATAATTGGGTCAGCTGAATTCCTTAGTTTTTTTGCAATAAAGATAAATTTCCTTAAACGGCCAGTTAGAGATTGTACATGCTCATACCAATTAAGACATTGGTCTAACTGTACACCGAGATACCGAACAGTTGATGATCTAGAAAGAGAAGGGCAGGAACAGAATGAAGATTTATTTGTCAAGAGGCATTGGTGAGCTTTAATTTGTATCGTATCTTGGGGAGGCTGTGAGGAAGGCTTGATGGAGAAGGTGACAAACATAGTCTTATCTAAATTTAGAGTAAGAAGATTATGAGAGAGCCAGTTCATGATCTGAGCGAAGGCTCGCTCAGCATGTAATTTTACTTCATCCCAAGATTTTCCATATGCAAGGATAGCCGTGTCGTCAGCGTAGGAGAAAAGGCTACAGTTAGTAAGCGATAGTTGGCAGAGATCGTTGACGTAAACAAGAAATAAGGTAGGCCCTAAAATACTGCCCTGCGGGACACCACAGCATATAGGTACCTCATCACTTAAGTATTTATCAATACGAACACATTGCCTCCTATCCGACAGATAGTCTGAAAAAATATTTAATACAGATCCCCGTACGCCGAGAGACTCCAATTTCCTTAAAAGAATTGGAATCGAAACGGTGTCGAATGCCTTGGAGAGGTCCAAGAACATTCCAAGACACTTACTCTTTTCGTCCAACTTCTGTACGGCAAGTTGAGTGAGGGAGATCACTGCGTCCTCTGTAGAAAGCTCTTTCCTAAAACCAAACTGGTTTGCTGAGAGAAGTTTATTAGACTCTAGGAAGCCTACCAATGCATTATTTAGTATTCGCTCTAGAACTTTTGAGAGAGCTGGCAGCACAGAGATAGGACGGTAGTTCTTAACTGTGCTCCTATCGCCACTCTTAAAAATAGGGTGTATTATTGCTTTTTTTAGTGCTTTAGGAAATATACCACAGCTAATAGATAAATTGCATATGTGAGCAAGAGCAGGCGCTAAGTAATCACAAGCAGATTTTAATAGTTTCACCGAAATGCCGTCCCAACCAACCGCACTGTCAGAGCGCAGAGAGTGTATTATTTTTTTAATCTCATCTGCATCAACCGTTAGAATGGCCAAAGAATTTAGGGGAGAATGACAAGTATTGACAGGGGGGGTGTTATGGTTGGGATAAATTTTGCTGGCCAGAGTAATGCCTATCTCAGAAAAATATTTATTTACTTCATTTATTGAATTTATTTGGGAATCACTTATGTTTAGGAGTTCAGTCGGTTGTGAATTTATTCGTTTAGTATTTGTAATATTCTTTATAATTTGCCATGTCTTTTTCGGGTTTTTGTATGCTTTTTTAAATTCAGCTTTCTCATATTCACGTTTTAGGGTCTTAAGTAAGTTATTACAAAAATTGCGATAGCGTTTGTAAGTTATATTTAGAACAAGATTATTAGGTTCTTTCCTCACTTTTTGTTGCATGATATTTCGATTTTGTATACACCGCAATAATCCGGGGGTTATCCAAGGCTTGATTATCCTTTTTCTTGATGGAATTTGAGTAGGTATCGAATGTGCAGAAAGCACATCATTCAAAATCTGGATTAGACGATCGGTTGCATGATTTGGATCGTTAAGTAAAAGAATTTCTGAAAAATCCGTGCCTGTTATTGATTCCATTACAGCTTGAAAATTAACACGAGAATGAGAGTAGTTAATCATTTTAGGACTACGGCCAAGATTAAGTCCAAGTAAGACTGCTTGATGATCTGTGATTGATGAGTCAAGAACTAAGGTTGTTGCTGAGTTATTGGTTTTAAGTAAAACATGATCGAGACAATTATTGTTTCTAGTGGGAAATGTATGAGCGGGTAAAAGTCCATGAGATACTATTAAATTAAGATATTCATCAGAACGTCGATCAGAATTACCAGGTTTGATATCAATATTAATGTCCCCAATCACAACAACATTCCGGAATGAACGCAGTTTTGCTAAGCTATCATTCAGATCACTTAGAAAGGACTGTATATTTTTATATGAAGGAGGCCTATAAAAGGCAATTATTGCTGTTTCATGTCCTAGTGTTAGTATCAAACAATTAGATTCTTCGACTATTGGTTCATAGATTGCGGTATGAGTCAATGTTTTATTAACGTATATAACAACTCCCTCGTTTTGACTCTTATTTTTAGACGTCATATGGGAATTATAACCATCCAGATGCGGTAAAGAGACTGTTTTCTCTAACCAACATTCACTCAAGATCAGAATATCACAAGTTAAATTAAGTGATGTGAGTAATACAACAAAGTCGTCAAAGTTCTTGTTAATACTTCGGATATTAAGGTGAATGATAGTTAGCGAATTAGTTATGTTATCAAGATAATCAAGACATTCTCCGGGCTTACATATAAATGATTGAGAGACTTTTATATTATCGAGTTCTGAGTTTATATCTAGAAAATTAGCCATTGGAGTGGGAGATAAACCAAAAAATTGAGACTGAGAAGTATGGATTTTTTAATGTTAGTAGAGAACTTATTAAGATGATATTTGAACAATTAAAGTGGAGATACAGCTGCATTACTAGAAATTTTAAGTTTGAATGAATACAATAGTAAATAAATGTACTGTTACAGATTATTAGAAAAGTGAAATTATAATTATAAAAAGTTTGATTACTCGGTAGATATATAAAAATAAACAAAAATAAAAGAGAAAAAGTACCTAGTCATTGCTCCTTAAGTAAATTAGCCAAGCACTCTTCAGTTTTGATTAGGATTTGCTTGGTCGCCGGTTCCTTGCGGAGAAATATGTTGCCGTTAGACGACCAACAAAACATGTAATTATGTTGTTTTGCAAATTCTCTGGAAGTGTAGAGCAGCTTCTTCAAAGTGGGGGAGAGATACTCGGCAACAAAGATCGGTTGTTGCTCGCCAGATATTCCAATGAGCGACGTATTCAGTCTTCCCTCATTTGTTTTGTTTTTATTAAAAGTTTTGGAGGATGCCAAAAATAGGTTCTTTGTATTTACACAAACAAATTCTGCAACAATTGGTTTGTTAGTCCCGGGTTTTCCAGGCAATCGACGTATGTCCCTTATGTCAGAAGCATTCACGTTTTGATTGATTGCTGAGCCGACCTTACCGGCTAAGAACCATCTTGATTAATTTAGCTTTCAATTTAAAAAAAACCGCATCACAATCGGTCCAGTCGTTTAGGAGCTACGTTGCCCCAGACAGACAGACAGACAGATACAAACACACGTCAAACTTATAACACCCCTCCTTATGCGTCGGCGGGGGTTAAAACTTCTAGTATAACACCCCTTTTTTGCTTCGGGGGTTAATAAATGCACACCAATAAATTAATAGATCTTTGGGACAATATTTTGAACTAAATCCCGCTAGATTACGAAATTGTGTTGTGCTTGTGCGACAACGACGACGACGACCGACCGCGACATTGCCAATTCGCGTCGCACGCGTTGTCGGCATGCGCCCACACTCGAACAAACCGCGCGGAGACAGAGGTGCTGGGCTGGCAACGCCGCCGCCTAAAGGCCAGTACACACATTCCGATCCGACCGCCCCGCGCCGCCAATTTGCGCTCCGAACCAAATCTGGGGGGCTACCGCGTAACTTTATGGATATGAAATTCATAAGTTTTTCCGAACTTTAGGTCAATTTTATAAAAAAAAATGCCGCTATCTGTTCCCTCTTTAGTGACGTCGGGTCGGGTATAATAATTGCTAGCTAGCAACGTTCAATAGAACAAAGCAGCAAAAATCTACCAAAAGAGGGAATTCAAATTACAGTTGAAGCCCATGCCCATATCCATAATATTTCTTAGCCGATAGCCCTCCTGGACGAGTGTAGCGTAGTCGTCCGAGGTTTAAGGGATTTTCAGAGGATTCAATTTAATTGCTCTTTCATTACTTTTGCGTAGGACTGAACGAACAAAAGGTTTTAATATGTCCATTTATGCAAATATTATTATATCTATTTTTCTGTTTATTTTATTTAATAAGTCGCATTTTGTCGTAAAACTAAATTAAGTAATATAAAAAGGCATAACACCACATCAATAAGTTCGGATCGGATCCATCGGATTTGACGACCGATTTGGCGCAGGTGTAGGCTACCCACCTTCTGCGCCAGCGGTCTCGGGTTCGATTCCCAAACAAGACAAATGTTTGTGTGCATGAACATGTCTATTTGTCTTGGTCTGGGTGTTTACAATGTATATTAAGTATGTATTTACAAACAAAAAGTATTTAAGTATATATTTGTCCGTTATCAAGTTTTCCATGATACAGTTTCTTAATGAAATTAAAATGGGCTTAGATAATTGGTGTGAATGTAAGAAGTTATTTATTTATTTATTTATAATAAGTGCTGGTTTAAGTAAATTAATATTTAGCAAGTTTTAGTATCTTAATGAAAATAACAGAAAATTAAAAAATAATGAAATAGAATTATTATAATAATTTAAACAATAAAAAACCGGACATATTTTTGTTTGTAATCTATTTATTGGAGGCAAATCTATGTTTTAAGTATTCAAAAATAATATTAATTTTGGGAGATTAGCAGTGGCTGGCAACACGTCATGCAACTACAGCTTGGTGCGGCCTGGGGCCTGACCAAATCGGAACGCGTGTAGCGCCGACTAGATTTGGTAAAGCAGACATTGCTTGAACGTGTGTACCGGCCTTAATACTTCGCCATCACAAAAACGCCTTCTAGCGGCGAGTAGCGCTTTAAGGCAAATAAAATAATATGATAACATTCTATCGTAATCTGTGGATTATTTAATATCCTATCCTATCTGCGATAGTTAAAAAAATATTTTTCAAAAGCTTCTTTACGAATTACAATTCCCAGGGTTTATTACGACCTTTAAACTTTATACGAGCGCCACGAGAGCCATCTAGTGTTGAATAGCAGGTATCACACAACTAAGCGAGCGTAAAGCATAAGCTAAGTGCTTTCGGGCATGCTTGCGGGCAAGAAAGGTGTTGATATTATTGAATTTCTAAAATGCTCCAAATAGTATTGTAAATACGAACATTTTGTAAATCGATTCTTTTTTAAATATGACAGTAAATTTATGACACTTTCCAGTGGCTTTTATTGTGGTTTTTCGTTTTATTTGATATGATAAAACCGTAAGCGAAACACGTATCGCCATCTATTGAGACAATTTTGAACTTATTTTTTTTGTTCGCGATGAGACCCCTCTGATATAGTCTTGGCGTAATCCGCAGTTTGTCCTTCAGTGGGAGCTCCCGAGTACTCCCCATAGTTGGCCAGCTCCCCCGCTCCCCCCAACTAACAAATAGTATCCGAATAGTGACCAACTTATATCTATTTCTCACCTTTCCATTGGGATGTTTCTCTCTGCACATCAGACTGAATATAGTCTTGGCGTAATCCGCAGTTTGTCCTTCTGTGGGAGCTCCCGAGTAGTCCCCTTAGTTGGCCAGCTCCCCCGCTCCCCCCAACTAACAAATAGTATCCGAATAGTGACCAACTTATATCTATTTCTCACCTTTCCATTGGGATGTTTCTCTCTGCACATCAGACTGAATATAGTCTTGGCGTAATCTGCAGTTTGTCCTTCTGTGGGAGCTCCCGAGTACTCCCCATAGTTGGCCAGCTCCCCCGCTCCCCCCAACTAACAAATAGTATACAAATAGTGACCAACTTATATCTATTTCTCACCTTTCCATTGGGATGTTTCTCTCTGCACATCAGACTGAATATAGTCTTGGCGTAATCTGCAGTTTGTCCTTCTGTGGGAGCTCCCGAGTACTCCCCATAGTTGGCCAGCTCCCCCGCTCCCCCCAACTAACAAATAGTATACAAATAGTGACCAACTTATATCTATTTCTCACCTTTCCATTGGGATGTTTCTCTCTGCACATCAGACTGAATATAGTCTTGGCGTAATCTGCAGTTTGTCCTTCTGTGGGAGCTCCCGAGTACTCCCCATAGTTGGCCAGCTCCCCCGCTCCCCCCAACTCGCAGATGGTGTCGGTGTAGACTACGGAGGCGCCGCCGCCGGCTACCATCGTCCAGATGCGGCCGGATTTGTTTAAGACTGTCAGCTGGAGAAGAAAATGTTAGTGTTAAGCATGGTTAACGTTACATACAGACGAACATGAATCACTTCAGACAAAAAGTATACGAGATATTGAAAGTTGTGTTAAAGACGCCGTGTTATTTAAGAAACCCATAAAGGTAATGATTTTTAAGGAACATTTTGTCGCTTCGTCTAAGTTATATAAAGACAACATTGCGCCAAAAGTTAAGTTTCGTTTGAGTATTTGCCCGCTTAATCCAGGAGGCAGGCGTGGAGACGCCCCATACTTGTGATTGTGACCATTCATAATAAATTTAATCTCTATCGACTATGTCTTAACATTGAAATTCATCGCAACTACCTAGAGCTCGACTTTAGAACTTTTAGCCTCGCGGCAATCACAAGAAACTTTTAGCCTCGCGGCAATCATAAAAAACTTTTCGCCCCGCGCCAATCACAAGAAACTTATCGCCTCGCGGCAAGCACAGGAAACTTTTAGCTTCGCGGCAATAGCAAAAAACTTTTAGCCTCGCGGCAACTGCAAGAAACTTTTCACCTATTACAGCCTAAGAGTCTAATATCCACTTACTTTAAGACTAGCTCCACTCTTGGCGTCCAGTTCAGCAATATGCGCCTGCTCAGGGTACGCACGCATCCTTTCCGAAAATTAAATATCCTATTGTCTGAAGTCATGATGTTTTTAGGAGTACCTAAGGTTTAAGTATCTTTTGAGTATTCGGTCCTAAATTAAAATAACGTCACCATGATGTTTAAGAGCCCCTTAATATTGAGTAAGGTTTGAGTATCGACTAACCTTTAAACTAGCTCCACTCTTGGCGTCCAGATCAGCGATATGCGCCTCCTCAGGGTAGGCATCCCTTCCAAAAGGGGGGGGAAAGGTGACTTCCCCCCACGCCTTGGCGCAGATGAAGTCGGCCGTCTGGTCCAGCTTGGCGGCCAGGTCCAGAAGGTATATGCGCTCGTTGGTGATCACTATCGGGTTGATCTCCATGTATGTGAAGTACAGGTCTACGTATACGTGGTACAGGGATATGATGAAGGTTGTGAGGATTCTGTAAAGAAAAGAGAAATTAAGTTTATTTGATCCGCGATATTTGACGAAATTGGAGGCCAAGTCTGCTAACGTTAAGTCATAATCGTGTCTGAATTGTGTTACAATTGTAGTTCAATTATTGTGCTTTTTTACACGCTAGTTACAAGAATTATGACAGTATGATGTGAAGGGTACAGGGGCAAAACAAGGAATGTCACAAAACAGATTTTTGTGTAATTTACATTTTAATGTAAGTATATTTGTGAACATTTGTCAAAAGTTTATTTGTATTTACAGCCAATCTTTGTGAAGTAAACTTAGGTTCCTATCAGTAAATAAATAAAAAATAATTATGCAAGACCAAAATAAAAAATAAAAAAAACAAAAAACCTGTTTGTGACATTTCTTGTTTTGCCCCTGTACCCTTCATGTGATGTGAATGTAGTGTGTGGTGTGACCATCAGTACCTAGTATTGTGAAAAAAGTACACATTTCTTGTAACTAGTGTGTAAATGAAATCAGTTAAAAAGAACTACAATTGAATCACGATTGAGACATGATTATGAATTAACGTTAGCAGACTTGGCCCCCTGGAAAGTCCAATACAATCGGCCTGCCTAGCATGACTATCATTATATCACACGATATAATATAGCACGTCATGCTGTCTTGCTTAGACCTTAGTGGGGTCATGCTCATGCTAGGCCGGCGGAGGTCCTATACAAGTGGCTTTCTATTATCGATGTCAAAGAAAGAAAATGTATGCGATTGACATGAGCGATTGAAATGTCACGTGACCGCGAATGTCAATCCTATACATTTTCTTTCTATTCTACTGGCGATATCGATAATAGAAAGCCAATTGTCTAGCTCTGTTAAAATAACGCTCTCATCTCATATCAATAGATGACCAAATGCAAAATGAACTTCCCAACTCGGATATTTTGCGAATACTATTCGCGAATATGATTTGAGATCGAACCCGCGCAAGATCATTCGTACTTATCACACCTATACGGAAAAAGAATCGGATAAAAATGAACTGTGCTTGTGGCAATGCATAGATTTCGCTATGGGGAAAGTTTCTTATATAAAGGGGGCAGGTGTGTCACCAACACGTGACTTTTTGTACCAAATGTTTACGCTATCTCGAAATTAAATGTGCAAGATTTTGTCTGACAGTGATTAACAATGCATAGATTTCGCTATGGGGAAAGTTTCCGATGGTTTCTGTATAAGGGGGGCCGGTGTGTCACCAACACCAGTGACTTTTTGGAGCAAAATGTTCACGCTATCACAGAATAAATAATAGTACCAGAAGCTGCACTCCGCGAAACCATTTAAACAAATAGCAACTCTAACTTCAACACGATAAAGTAGAATTCAGCTTGACGGCTCTAATTACGAACTTGCATCTCTTTCTATTGCATATATTCTATCTCGCTCGGGCGGGCGTACGGCGGGCGGCCCGCTGTAAATTGTATCCCGAGATATACGCGAAGCGGTAAGCACTTATCTCGCGTCCTTGAGCGAGTGACGGACGCCTGACGCTATCTCGAAATCAAATGTGCAAGGTTTTGTTTGTCAGTCATTAAATTATCAGTTACCTTTTAGTAGACGCCGATTTGATATTTTTGAGCAAAACCCTCTCGATTTCTTCGCCGCTGGGAAATGTGTCCACGGGTATCTAGAAACAAAACGTAAGCTTAAAATAACATAAGTACCTACTAAGTACTTATGTTTTTATAATGTTTGAAAATAGAAAAAAGGCGCTCGAAATAGACTTCACGTTTCTTCAGAGCGTCGACGCGCTACCATATTCACATAACAAAGGTGATGTCCAAAAATGTATGAGGTCTGGGCCACGTCTTTGTACAGTTTATCAAAAAATAGATGAAGATACGATTAACAGTTTCTATTTATTCAATTTCTATAAATTCGGTTTGTTTTCTGGAAGGAACATTAAATAAAATGCAAAAACACATCAACAATTCATCATGGCGGAAGAATGAAGATGTTGTTTGTCTGTTCTGTCTTGTGCTGTCACCAGGGGGGTGTCACTCCGCAGTTTAGGTACATTCGGCCGGCGCGCCTGCCGGGTAGGCGTATGGCAGAAGGATGCCGCTCGGCTCGTACGCTCCACGTTCGCGCGTAAAACAATCGATCATTTCTTTGATTTTTGTGCACCGAACAATGACTACTAAACGTTCTTATAATCAGTATATAAGATACTGTTGTGTTTACGGGTGTATAAATAAAAGAAAGAACAAAATAAACAACAAAACCGAACTCGCAAGTCGCTCGCAACCCTAACCAGCAAGCGAGCTGTTTGAGACATTCATAGAAATACAAACGCTCGCGCGTAGATATTGGGTACAGTTTTGCTTGCATGCGCGAACTCTAGGTTATTATAACAGTAGGCAAGCGATGACAAAGCAACCGGAATTGGACTTTATTTCCACGCAGAAAGATTTATTTTTATTTGAATGAGCTTGCAGAGTGAGTCTTCTGTGCCTTAGCACTATTATTTATTCTGTGCTGTCACTTACAGCTGTCATGTCAGTCAATTGAATAATGACAACAACCCACGGCACAGAGCAGAGTAGAATAGAACTCAAGTCAATTACAGTGACACTGACAGTTTTTTTTACGAAGAGTTGCCATATTTGACGCCTTATCTCGAGTAAAAAATATTGATTTGTTTTTATTAATAACCATTTAACCGTGCATTCTATAAAATTATTTATATTTTTCTCAGAATCAGTAAATTTTTCTCCATCTTTGGGGATGGTGTACATAGACGTGGCCCATATTGGGACATGTCCTTTGTATAGTAGTGGTGCTATTTATAAGGGGTATTGCTTCGATCAATGCGAATGAAAATTCTTATTAGTATTCCCGAAGAGCATCGAACTGAAGACTGTTCGAATGACGTGTGTGAAATCGCTTGGAACTAATTATTATGCGAGGCACTCGAACGTCACATTAAATTAAGGATGTACCTGAAATGCTGCGAGGGACTTTAATCTTTATGTAATTTCTCATACATTAAAGTTGTTGTAATGAACTTAATATTTATTGCGAGTCGATTCTACGACAGTTTAATTTATGATTAATTTAACAATTTGCGTTTCAATGAATACATAATTTTGTTATTCGTCCGACAACAATTGACGTTCAAATTCTATTATCTCATTGCACTACCAGCAGCGTAGCCTTTATTAGTAGCCGCCTCGGTTATCATTATTACTTACTTAATAATTTTCAGTTGCATTGAGTGTTTGATTGATGTCATTATTTAATGCGTTATATTACCTCTCTCATGCAATGAACAAATGCAAGAGAGGATTCAGTTACCACTCTAGGCTCAAACAGTTTCGTTTTGCATCACTTGAGAAGCGGCGTAAAATTCACGATTTACTTTTCTTGTTTAAACTTCTCAATAACGAAATAGACTGTCCTTAGCTATTGCAACAGTTTAAGTTTAAAGTGCCAAACAGGCTTCCTAGAAAACCTGTTCCACTGTTGGTTCCACCATTTCGAAGAACTACTGCGGGATCGAATTCTTTTGTTCCCAGACTCTGCAGGCTCCTCAAAGATAATGCTGAGTCGTTGGACGTTTATTCAGTCAAGCGAAATCGTTTTCGAAAGCACTTGCAAGAAACTTTAACCGATTGATAGTTTAAACAACTTTGGGCTCTGCAACTGTACTCCGGTAGAGTTTAGCGTTGTATTTTTTTTTTTTTGTTTTAATTTAAAGTGTTATCTTTCCTTTTTTTATCCTAAATATTTAGCTAGCCGATCACTAAACACTGATTTGTTTTTTTTTTTCATTTATTTTGCATGTGGTGTACACCTTTATGTAATTGTGCAATTAGAATAATTACTTCTTTTAAGCTACCTTTTTATTATGTTGTATGATGGTTACAATTGTTGGTGTATCAATAAAATAAAATAAAATAAATATTCACATAAATTAGGCACTAAGTGTATCAAAAACCTATAAATTTGAATTCTAATTATTTAATGCGTTACTTTCCACCTAGTGAACTAATCGAGGCTACACCCATTGTGGGCTGCGATTTCCTATTTACTGTAATAACTGTTTCATTACTACGAGCCGGCAACGCAAAACTGGGAATGTTAATAAGTCATGGTAGTTTACTAAATCATTCTAGCTTAAAGTACGTTTTATAATTCGGTGCAAAAAAAAATAATGTCACTTTCACATTTGAGTTTGGCAACAGGGTGACGTAAACCTTTTTCTTCATGTCTCTTTTAAACCAAATTTATTGTGAGGTTTTGGTTTTACAGATTTTGGTAAAATCTACTTATAAGAACTATATCTTGGGTTAAAGCGCATAAGATAATGCAAAATGGGTTAGATAGTAATAGTAGAGACACAATAGTAACAAGTAACAACGGTTCAAACTTAACAATAAACAAAAGCAATAACAGAAACAACAAGAAATCTACGAAATAATGTAAAAGATGCACTGTACGCGAAGCAGATAGGAGCCCACGTAAGGTAAACTAAATACAAATCAAAATCAATCAAATAATCACACACATGTTAAAGTAGGTTTGTCACCCCTGCGTCACACAATATTTTGTGCCTGCGTGTTGCCAGTACGTGAAAAAAATATCCATCTAACATCCCTTTAAACAATTATTTTGTTGTTTACGAAAGAGTAATTTCTATTTTTTTACTTTTATTAATAATGTTAAACAAATATCTATCCAGTCAAAGCATGTTTTGAATTAACGGCCATGTCGTTCACAAATAAAGAAATGTACAGAATGTGAATATAGAGTTTTAATATGGTAATACTGTTTTCTTTTTTTTTTGCACCGAATTAAAAAACGTACTTTAGTGGCTTGCATTCTACTAGGGCTAGTTGCGCTAGTAGAATGCAAGCCACTAGGCTCTAGGCGCCAAGCAAGCCGCCTGCCTGTGCGTACGTAGCCTTAGACTTACCTAAATTCAGCATCTGAATTTAGAATTTAGAAAAGAAAGCAATTTAGAAGGTTTCTGATTAGAATTATCTGAATTTATTTTAGACAACTGTTTTTTTTTATCCACAACGGTGTAGCACTTAGCCTTCATCACACCTGATGTTAAGTGGTGATAAGGCTGAAGGTGGAAGCGCACTACTCCCGGAATCCTCACTGAGGAACTGGCTATCTTATCTGTAACTGCCGGAACACAATAATGCTGAAAACATCATTGTTATGGCGTCAGACTTAGATAAGATGGTGGTAGCTAGCCAGGCGGACTAAGAACAAGTCCTACCACCAACCAAACCGAATACAATATGTACCCCCACTGGGAATCGAACCCGGGACCTCTGGGTCTGAAATCGGTGGTGTGAACCACTAGACCACAGAGACCACAGAGGGGTAGGATCCCTGCCTTCTGCGCCAGACGTCTCGGGTTCGATTCCCGAACAAGACAAATATTTGTGCGCATGAACATGTAGCCTGATAGCCCCTTAATCCTCACCTCCAACCTCAGCGCCAGTGCGTCCACGTCACCAACGTCGACTCCTCCCTGGTGGTGGAACAGGATGGTGTCCGAGCGCCGCCCCGACTGGATGCACAGGTACATCTCCTCATTCTGCGACAAAAAAATATGGTTTTTTAACAGACTTCAAAAAAAAGAGGTTCTCAGTTTGACCTCTATGTATGTTACGTATGTTTGTCCGCGATTATCTCGCGTTTGGCTGTACCGATTTTCATGCGGTTTTCAGGAGAGTATTTTATTTAATTTTTTACTTTTTTGCATTTACAATGCAATTTTTATACTTAAGTATAACTACTAATGACAGCGCCTGTTGGAATCACTTTTTCAAGCGCATTTAGTCGTGTGGGTTGACGCTAAGAGGTAGAGTATAAACAATGAATGAAACGAATATTTTAACTTAAAATACTGTTGTTTTGTTCTTAATTTACACATTATTGTGGCATCGCCATCCTCTATTCAGTCAGGTTGTCCTTGGACATAGGCCTCCTCGAGACACTATACTAAACTACTGTTTTAAATAAAAAATGTATACTCACGGGCTCATGTCTAATGAAGGGCTCGATGATGAAATGCCTCAGCTTGCCCACTGCCGCCCCAACCTGAGAACAGAACGCGATACATAAATAACAGCATTACACATTAATCTGGTGGGTTACTCTAGGCATAGTAAAAGCAAATAAGTACGTTGAATTCATACATAGGCAACGCAAACGGTTTGCATGGGAGCGCGAACGTACGTATGCGTCGTCGCACGCACACACTGACAAAAAGGCAATGCCTAAATTGGCATCTATTTTTTTTGTCTCGCGGCCATCAACAAAATGTTTGAACATCAATTCTTGATAGTATAACAAACAATATTTGCCAAGACAGTATAGCTGTAAACTCAGTCAGAACCGAATTAGAACCATTCGTCTGTATTTAACATAAAAAAAAACCGCAAATGTAACTTTGTAATTCATACAAACACTATGAAAAACAAAGTTAAGTTCTAGCTAGTCTCACTCGGTTCGGACTGAGTTTACTGGTTATACTTCCTTTGCAAATATTGTCTGTAGTGCTGCCACCAAATTATATTTCAATGTTTGGTTGATGGCCGCAAGAAAAAAAAAGACGCCAGCTGCCATACAAAAATGGTCATTGTCCTTTATGGATGATAAAGTTGCAATGCAACAGTCATGCGTGGCTAAACGGTTACGCTGTTGTCTTAATACCGCCTGCGTCCACCACACGCACGCTTCCGCTCGTAATAATTTGTACGTGTAGGTTTACCTCTTTTAACTACAAATTCGAGTAACTTTAGAAAATATTGCAGTGTTTATGAATGTATCAATAGCGGTTTATCAAATGCAGAATTTTCTTTCTTCACTTTACCTAGCGAACAAGAACGCTAGTATCTTCCTACTATATCATACACGTAGGTGTACATAATTTTGTATTAGTTGTTTACCTATCTAGTGTTTAGGAATAAGTGCAGCTCCAGATTTCGTTGACCGGATACCAATTTGTAGTTTAATCCTACTAATAGATTTTTGCGTGCGAATTGGCCGAGTTTAGCTTGATCAACTGGTCAGGCTTGACGACTACAACAGTTGCTCCAATGAGATATTGTATCTAACCTGTTGCTCCTTGCCCATATGCTCCCCCAGCCACCTCCGGACCTCGGTGATATGAGTAATATTGTATCTAACCTGTTGCTCCTTGCCCATATGCTCCCCCAGCCACCTCCGGACCTCGGTGATATGAGTATGGGCTTCAACTGGCATTTGAATTCCTTATTTTGATAAATTTTTGCTGCTTTGTTCTGTTGAACGTTGCTAGCTAGCTATCATTATACCCGACGTCACAAAACAAGGAACTGATAGAGGTAATTTTTTAATAAAATTGACTTAAAGTTCCAAAAAACGTATGAAGTTCATATCCATAAAGTTACGCGGTAGCATCCCCCCAAGCTGACCAGTTTGATCAACTAGTCAGGCTTCACAGCTACAATAGTTGCTGCAATGAGACATTGTATCTAACCTGTTGCTCTCTGCCCATATGCTCCCCCAGCCACCTCCCGAGTTTACCGCGCCGTTTGATCAACTGGTCAGGCTTCACGACTACAACAGTTGCTGCAATGAGACATTGTATCTAACCTGTTGCTCTCTGCCCATATGCTCCCCCAGCCACCTCCCGAGTTTACCGCGCCGTTTGATCAACTGGTCAGGCTTCACGACTACAACAGTTGCTGCAATGAGACATTGTATCTAACCTGTTGCTCCTTGCCCATATGCTCCCCCAGCCACCTCCCGAGTTTACCGCGCCGTTTGATCAACTGGTCAGGCTTCACGACTACAACAGTTGCTGCAATGAGACATTGTATCTAACCTGTTGCTCTCTGCCCATATGCTCCCCCAGCCACCTCCCGAGTTTACCGCGCCGTTTGATCAACTGGTCAGGCTTCACGACTACAACAGTTGCTGCAATGAGACATTGTATCTAACCTGTTGCTCTCTGCCCATATGCTCCCCCAGCTACCTCCCGAGTTTACCGCGCCGTTTGATCAACTGGTCAGGCTTCACGACTACAACAGTTGCTGCAATGAGACATTGTATCTAACCTGTTGCTCTCTGCCCATATGCTCCCCCAGCCACCTCCCGAGCTTACCGCGCCCTTTGATTAACTGGTCCGGCTTCACGTCTACAACAGTTGCTGCAATGAGACATTGTATCTAACCTGTTGCTCTCTGCCCATATGCTCCCCCAGCTACCTCCCGAGTTTACCGCGCCGTTTGATCAACTGGTCAGGCTTCACGACTACAACAGTTGCTGCAATGAGACATTGTATCTAACCTGTTGCTCTCTGCCCATATGCTCCCCCAGCCACCTCCCGAGTTTACCGCGCCGTTTGATCAACTGGTCAGGCTTCACAGCTACAACAGTTGCTGCAATGAGACATTGTATCTAACCTGTTGCTCCTTGCCCATATGCTCCCCCAGCCATCTCCGGACCTCAGTGGCTGTCTTGTTGACGCCCACCAGGCCGAGTTTACCGCGCCGCTTGATCAACTGGTCAGGTTTCACGACTAGTTGCTGAAATGAGAAGTTTCGGTGGTTAATTCATGTAATAAAGCAGGTATACCGGGTGTCCCAGAGTTAAATAATGGTACGCTAAATAATGGTCATGGCAATTTTTTTTTAAGAAAACAATCTTTTTTTTTGCAAGAATTTTGAAAAAATTATTAGCCGAAGTTATTTGGAAGATATCAATGTTCCTGTGACATCATATCGGGGTTCGCCATTTTGGCCTGATTGGAGCTAGATTTGCCGAAGTACAGAGCGTTTGTCGGTACAGCCCCAGGTGGCAAGTTTACCAGACGAAGTAACTCACCTCTTTGGAGAGCCACGGGTTCCGGCCGAGCTCGTCCTCCCAGACGGTGCCCTGCTCGAGACGGAAACCGTTTCCGAAAGCGAAGCCGGAATGTAATCATTGTCACTGTCACTCAATTTAGCATAGACAAAGACGGTTGTGAATCAGGCGGGAGGTTTACCAGTGGACTAACGGCCAGAATCAATAATCAATCCACAGATAGGGATAGGCATGCATGATCCAGATTAGTTGCTATGCAACGCTTGATATTAACAGAGAATTAACGACAGTTGCCAGGGTGTTGCTAGGTGTTGCCTAGCAACTAATCTGGATCATGCCTATCCCTATCTGTGGATAGATTATTAATTCTGGCCGTAAGTAACTCACCTCTTTGGAGAGCCACGGGTTCCGGCCAAGCTCGTCCTCCCAGACGGTGCCCTGCTCGAAGGTGGCGAACCTGCATGGTGCCAATGCGGTGCCCGACGCAATGTGCCTGGAACACAACAATCAATCAGCCAATTTTATGCGGAGTTACTTTACCAGTTTACGAGAGGACTTAAGGACTTAGCCCACTTATACAGCACCGCTCCCACCCAACCAATGCATGAGCAGTCACATATGGACTTAATGTCGTCCTCTGTAGACGCACTTTAGCTTGCGGCAGGTAGGCTAGCTTACCGCGCGCTGTCTGCTATTGTATATTGTTACTGTAAAGTGCATCTACAGTGAACTATATTAAGTCCATATTTGACTGCTCATAAATTAGTTGGGTGGGTGCGGTGCGGTATAAGTGGGCCAAGTCCTTTAGCCTAGGCGCGCATGGAAGCTTACTGCATCGACCGATTAAAAAATCGGTCAGTTACAACATAGGCATTATATTGAAATCGGCCGATTTAGTTAGCTATCATGCGCGCGTGTCAGCGTAATGCCTATGTCTTAACTGACCGATTTTTTGATCAGCCGATCAAGTTATTCTTTCATGCGCGCCTAGGCTTAAGGTGCATGTAGTCGTGAAACGATCATTTTTGAGGCCCTAAAACTCATAAATTAGCCTACTGATAAATCCAGAATTAATATATATTAAAAAAATTCAAAATTCAAAATTCAATATCGTTTATTCAATTTAGGTTTGTTTAACAACACTTATGAACGTCAATGAAGCTACGCCATCGGTTCGCAAATCCTACGGCAGGAGACCTTGTAGCGAGAAGAACCGGCAAGAAACTCGCCAAGGGCTATTTTTTTCTCCCTGTTTTAACTTATACAGAGTCGTCAAATTTGAAAAGTGACCTTCACATAATAGTAAGGTTACTTTCCATCACAATACAGAATGCCGCTTAAATTAAGTACAATTTTGCTTATTACCTAAAACAGTAAACAATTTTCAACTAAACAAGGAATCAAATAGTTTAATGGACACACTAATCTTAATCTTATTCACATTGTATTATAGGATTAATGAAAAGGAAACTGCAAGCTGCGCTGTATATTCAAATTTATAAGTATTAACAAATAAAAGGAATTTTTGAATAAATAAAACAATTATTAGAAAAATTGCTGTTACTGTAAGACACGGATACCAAAATTACTATGAGACACACCAGCTCGCTCATAAATCAATATAATACTATTATTAACCATATCCCGAACACCTTTAACACAAGTAGACATGAGCAGACCCACCCCACTGGCAGCACCCGTTCACGAGCATGACGCATGAGCCAGCCATCGCTTCGCTCAACCATATTTTAGGGAACGTAACGACCCGACTCACACGACACCTAACCTAACCTAACATTAAATATTGATATATAAACTTCAATCTGAGCATTTAAAAAAACATAGTCTTTAAGATACTATTAAAAAAAACATTGAAATGAAGCTGTTTTCAACTTGAAATACGCTACTGCTTCTAAACTACAAGTGATATTTTCACGTTTCTTTCAGGAAAAGATTGCTAACTTGTTTAACTTAAAACTGAGCATTTTTCGTAATATAGTTTTGACGAAACGTGTGTTTAAGCTGTTTTGGTGCGGGAAGCGGGCGGGAAAATTAGGCCACTTTTCTATGCCCAAGGTCGTTGGCGATACCACGGGCCTTAAAGATGCATGTAGCTAGGGTTGCCACGGGCCTGGATAAAGCCGGACAGGGTCAGGCTTTGTGGATGCTTGTCCGGCCAAATTAGATGGCCTGTCAGGTTTTTGTCCGCTTTTTACCTCTTTGGCCAAATCACGAACTCGCCGGTCGCGGCACGCGCGGGATGAGTCGAGCGAGTGCGAGTCGTGAGTCAAATATATGGCTTTTCTTTTAAAACTACCTAAGGCATGCAATCCTTGGTTTTTATGGCGTCCGGCCTTGATACCCAAAAGTCCGGGTAAATTAGCTGACCAGTCCGGCTTTTCGGTTTCAAGACCTGGAAACCCTACATGTAGCCCGTAATTGGCTCGTTAATGGTTCTCCTCAAAAACTACTCAAGATACGACTGTCGATGTCAGCTGCAAAAATATCATCATCGTCATCAGCCATTTAATGTCCCCACTGTTTGGGCACAGGCTTTCCTTATGGATGGATAAGGAGAATGGGCCATGCATGACCCATCACGCGGGCCCAATGCTGATTGGTGGGTATTAACGAATGCAAATGCAGCCGAGACTAACGGCTTAACGTGCCTTCCGAAGCGCGGAGGTCAAGATAATAAATATTAAAAAAAACAGCGACTTGCACTCCGGGAGTGCCGGCAGAAGTGAAAACTTGAATATTAACGTTGTGCATTTTTGATATTCTGAAATTTTTTAACCCGTTGATTTTTAGAAAATATAGGGCAGGCGTACCGGTTTTGGCCACTGTACCGGTTTTGGCCACTTTTTGCTCTAAAAGTTTTCTAAATAACTTTTCGCTATTTTGCTACAGGCAATTAAAATAAGGTGTTTTAAGGTTATAATAACAACCGTTAGAATTCCAATAGTCATACGTTTTTTTTCAATAAATCCCTTTTTCTGTTTTGAAAAATGCTTTGTATGAAAATTTTAAGAAATTTTGTTTTGGACGAAATGCTTTATAAACCTTTGTTTTTTACAATGAAATTGTTGTTTTGCAATGGATTGGTTTCTAGTGCATTAGAATATTGATTTTTCGCTATACTTACAAAAGTTTAACTATCAATAAGTGGCCAAAACCGGTACATTTGGCACCTCTCACACATTTTGTGTTATATCCAAAAAACTTTTTTACTTTTCAAATTTGAAAAATTTACCATTAAAGGTAGATAAATGATCTATAATTTAAGATATAATTTGTCTCCTAAATACCTAAGACCATTTAGTACTTAGTGCTTAAATATCAAAAAATCCTTAAAGTGGCCACAAAGGGTGCCTCTGCCCTACTTAGAGATGAATTAGATGCGATTGATGATAAAGGGTTCCCTAGACTTTTTCACAAAAAAAAAGGAATTTGGACAAAAAATAAAATAATACGGACTGGATTCGAACCGAGGGTCTTCTGTTCTGCCGCCGCGCGCCGCCTGTTTTCTAACCGAGGTGCCAGAGCCATCACAACATTGGGAAACATGGCGAAATTTGCCTTCGTATTCTAATGACATTGTAACAGTTTTTCGATCAGACGTCTTACGATCAAGTGATCGTCTTACGGTCACGTGATCCTGACGCAAGTTTACAAGTTTTTACCCATCACAAAAGTGCACAACGCCGCTAAAGAAGTTTTCACTTCAAAAAAAAAATACGGGTTGAATTGAGTACCTCCCTCCTTTTTTGGAAGTCGGTAAAAAATAGTCCCGTACTTCGTTACTCATAAATTTTTGTCTTGTATAGGAGTGCACTGCACAAGTCGTATGATGATGATAACGCAATAAAGATGATGAGCCAACGTACCTGTTAATCAGGTCTTTGCCGGTTGCTTCATAGATAGCTTTCGACGACATCTTGTGCTGTGTTTATTCAGTACTGGACGTTTCTGCGCGACATAGGGCTTTGGGACGTTTCTGTAAAACAAAGAGAAAATTTTTAGACATACTCGTATTTCTGTAAATAAACATCTCACACACGGAACAAACACAAAAATCAAAGACGTGTAAAGAACACCTTTTTGACACTAAAATATAAAATGCCGCATTTTATATATAGTGTTAGACGGTACAAGAGGTTTTATCTCACGAGCCCGGGTGAGCCACGCTTGTGTGTGTAAATGTACGTACATACATGCACATTGCACACCATAGAGTAACTTTTTATTTATGTAGGTATAGGAAATAGAGACCAATCTTGGGCCCCTTTATTGGAAGTGAATAACTAACGCTGCTATCGAATTACACGCCGTATGGCACAAACGCAATTCGTCACATAGGTACGCAGTTCGACATAATAGCATCTACACACGTTCCTATCCGACCGCCGATTTGGTCTGCTCCCAGACCAAATCGGAACGTGTGTAGCGCAGATTTGGTCGGAACAGACCAAATCGGAACGTGTGTAGCGCAGATTTGGTCTGGGAGCAGACCAAATCGGCTGTCGGATCGGAACGTGTATAGACACTATAATACGCGATTTGACACTATCGCTATATGTCACGAACGTAGTTCGCCACAAACGCCGTTTGTCATACACGCGGTTTGGCGCATACGCAATTCGTCATACACGCATTTTGTCACAAACGCAGTTCGTCACAGCAGTTTGTCACTCGATTTCTTCAAACTTTATATCATAGGAATGACTATCACTTTTCCGAAAAAAAAGTGCTAAGTGCGAGTAAGTAGTGTAAAATATATCTGTTAATTTTTTTTTCGAATTTCCTAGTTAAGTTAGGTCTTAAATATGAATTATATACAAAATTTTTAGGGTCCTGTTGTCAAAAACATATTATAGTATTTAATTAAAAGCTTAGAAGTTGACGAGCATTACTTGACTAAATTGAATAATATAGTTTAAAAATTAAACAATTTCGTACAAATTCTATAGCAGCTTTTGGTGTTTAAACACACACATAAACACATTATAATAGTGATAAAAAAGTGACACCTAGGGCTTGATTATAACAACTTACGATTTTTTGGCTAAGTATTTCCCATTTGAATGTATAAAGATTGCGCCCTTTGTTTTCTTGTTTTTCTCTGCGGCCGAGACGCACACAGGAGCGCGAGTCAATCTATCTATACGCATTACATACAACTACAATTATGGCTCACCAGCGCTCATGAGTAGTGATGGGCAGTGGATAAATACTCAAAGAGTAAATACTCGGATATTTATCGAAAATGGATAAATACTCGTTTTTATCCGTTTTTATCTGATATTTCCTATATAATATATAGGAAGTCCGTTCTTTGAGAGTTGCCATGGTAGAGCAAACAAACTTGACTTTAAGCCATGTTGCTCAATGGGGTGACGATAATATGGTCAATTTTAATGCCACCAAAACACAGGCGTGTCTTTTTACCGCAAAAAGGAGTCCTTTTACCTTAACTCCTTCTTTCCGTGGTACAGCTGTATCAGTTACCGACAACTTAGATCTTCTTAGCATGAAGTTAACATCGGACCTTAACTTCGGCGACAACATTGAGTGTAAAGCTCAAACTGCTGCCAAAAAGCTAGGAATCCTGAATAAGGTTAAGCGATACTTCACGCCGGGACAGCTTTTAACTCTTTACAAAGCGCAAGTCCGGTCATGCATGGAGTTTGCTCTCACCTCTGGGATGGTTCAGCGAAATACCAGTTAGCAGCACTTGACTCAGTTGAACGCAGAGCGAGGAAACTAATCGGAGACGATAAGCTGGTTCAAGCCAAGCTCTATAGTCTAACCCATCGACGTAAAGTGGCTTGCTTGTCGGTATTTTACAGGCTGTACTTCGGTGAGTGTGCTTCTGAGCTGCATGAGCTCATTCCACCATCCCCGTTCTACCACCGAGAATCTAGACGCACAGCGGGCTATCATCCTTACTTGGTCAACATCCCGCGAATGCGTACCAAGCGCTTTTCTTCATCCTTTGTGATGCGCACCGCCAAGGAATGGAATACCCTGCCTGCGTCTATATTCCCGAATGACTACAACCCTAAAATTTTTAAAGCTAGAGTGAATAGGCTGCTTCTGGGTAAGCTCGCTCCATCTTAGGTTTCTTCTCAACCGTAAGGTTCAGTG
Source organism: Crambus lathoniellus (assembly GCA_949710035.1). Lineage (NCBI taxonomy): Eukaryota > Metazoa > Arthropoda > Insecta > Lepidoptera > Crambidae > Crambus > Crambus lathoniellus. Next base: position 12,116,416 of record OX453319.1, on the reverse strand, counting down.
TGATGCCAAGAGCAAGCCCATTATACATAAAAAAAAAAAAATTTACTCAAAATCACGGATAAATATCTTTTTAGCTGTAAGCACGCACAACTTTTGTTTTGCTGGACTAGATTTAACGAATGTGGGCCGCTTTTTATGGAACTCGGTTTTAGAACTATTTTGACAAGAAAACAGCAACGCAATGTTAAAAAATATTAAATAATCCAAGATGGCTGCCAACTTTTTTGTTAGTGGGCTGATTTTGATGAAACTCGGTTTTAGGTACTATTTTGACAGGAAAACAGCAAGGCAATGTCAAATATGACAAAAAGTCGAGTTTCATCAAAATCAGCCCACAAACAAAGTATTTGGCTGCCATCTTGGATTATTTAATATTTTTGACATTGCGTAGCTGTTTCCTTGTCAAAATAGTACCAAAATCCAAAACCAAAGTACCAAAATCTTGTCGTAATAGAGTCGGGTATACACCTATTTGTTTAACCAGCGAAAAATAACTTTGTTTTACATAGTGTCCTTCATTTTCAATTTTTCAATAATAAAAATTGCATTGTGAGTGCAAGAAGAAAAAATATAAATAACTTGAAATATTAAATAGTTTTTTTGCTGTTATTCATTACCGACCCTTTGTAATAATTTATAAACGCAGAAACACATATTTTATCTTAAATATACTAATTACCTACATTCTAATTTCAAAATTTACGTTAAATAAAAATAAAAATGTTCAAAGAGTTTTATCCGCCTTTTTGGATAAATACTCTAGTAAAAATGGATATTTATGAGTATTTATCCATTTTGAGTATTTATCCGGATAAAAACCCATCACTACTCATGAGATAAAACAACTTTACTGGCAAGTCATTCAATTGATAATCATTTAATGGAAAATATCTACGAAATAGACATTATCAAAATAATTATTTATGAAAAAAAACAGCAGGCACCGATTATCTTCGCGTGACGAAACAATGATCATCTCTGCGACACGATATTAATCAAAGAAAAATATTACTGTAAAGTTTAATTACTTATAGCCCATTTATCTATCTATCGTGTAACACAGGGTCATTTTGAAAGCCATTAAATACATAGATAAAATACCACAGACTATAGAACATGGTGCAAAGAATTTATAAGTACTATATATTCCTTGACATGGTGCTATCACTATGTTTTGTAGTCTGTGGTATCTTTTCTAAATACGTCGTATAAATTCCTTGACATGGTGCTATCACTATGTTTTGTAGTCTGTGGTATCTTTGCTAAATACGTCGTATGTCAAACAGAGCCGTCACTTTGACAAGCTAATATAACCGCGAATAGAAGGAGGCGCGAATCTCCCTAACCGTTGATTATTTTCAGGAATACTTGATAAAAGGAATAATAAAATTCTTATCTCCTCCACTGACGAGTCTTTTTTGACAGAAGTGATTAAAATAGCACTTTAGCTGCCGCGTAGGTCACCGGTGACCTACGCTTTTTCCTGAGGTGGACATTTATGATGATGTACTGTAACAATCGCCTACTGGCTGCCCGCGGTTTTAATCGCGATGTTCCCGTTCCCGTAGGAATATCAGGACAAAATAATATCCAGTAACCTTTCCGGGTCAGTCTTACTGTACCTATGTAAAATTCATCCAAATCAGTTCAGCCTTTCTCGAGTTTTGCGCTTAGCAACACATTTAAACGATACGATAACGTAACGATTTTGGTAAAATTTTATCAAATTGGTAAAAAGATAATTTTGAAAGTTTCTTTGTTAAAAATAATCATAATCATCAATTCAGTCGGTATATTTAAAACTAATTAATCTGATACGGTTAAGATCATTATCATTTTATTATACTTATACTTACCTACATAATAGGTATATCGATAGCGGCCGCCCCTGGTTTCACCCGCGTGGTTCCCGTTCCCGTGGGAATATCGGGATAAAAAGTATCCTATGTGTTATTTTAGCCTATAATCTATTTCTGTTGCAAATTTCATCCAGATCCGTTCAGTAGTTTTTGCGTGAAAGAGTAACAAACATACATACATACTCAAAAACTTTCGCATTTATAATAATACTAGCCGACTAGGCGCGACTTCGTTCGCGTGGCCCTACCACCTACTCCACGCTACCCCTACCCTATCACTACTCTATTCTATCCCTACACTACCCCTACCCTAACGAATGGAGAAATGATTCAGCAATAAGTATTAATTTGTCACATAAGTCGGAAATCCTCAAGGCTACCTAGTTAGACTCGGGTAGTTCCTTAGATTTTTATAAAGTGCGTTTTAATCCGCAAATAAGCTTTTTTTTATTAAAAACAATCAAACTTTCCCAATAATATAATGGTATGAGATGAGACTAGTGGATAACCAAGCGAAAAATAAATTTACATAATATACCTCCTATGTTTCTACCTTCTACCAGATCCTGGTAACTGGTACACTGGTAGTCCCCTCCCCAGCCAGAGCTGCCCCCCTTAGACAAGTGGATTTCTACTATCGATACCTATCGCCAGTCGAATAGAAAAAAAATGTATGAGATTGACATTAGCGGTCACGTTACATTTGGATTGCTAATGTCAATTCCATACATTGCCTTTCTATTCTACTGTCGATATCGATAATAGAAAGCCACTTGTCTAGGGGGGCAGAGATTATAGCTATAGCTAGCGCAAGCGCACTTCAGCGTAACTATTTAGTAATCTGTGCTTCAGCCCAGCAGAGCGTCAGTCGCGAGATCACGCGATACCACACCACGAATCCTTGACCAACCACAACGAACCACAGCAGCACGCGCCAATCGCACGACATGGCGTTCCCGCCACACAAAGTCACGTCACACTGACAGCTCATTCAACTTTTTAATTTCGTTCTCGAATGAGGTTGTTAGCATTTTTTCTACGTTCGGCACCGTTCTCAAAAAGAGGTTGATAATTTATTTTCACTTCTCATGCTCGTAAAGTTCGAATTTATGTTGGGTAGGTATAGGCTGCATAAAATCGCTTTTTATCCTCTAGCTAGTGCATAAAGTAAAATCTTCGTCTAAGTCTCAGACTTTAAGACAAAGGTCGTCAGGTAAACAGACACACACGCAATTAAACTTCGTTAAATAAACTTATTATTTCATTCTGTTTCTTCAATTTTGTACATAATCCATGTTTAATTACTAAATTAATAAAACTAGACAAAATTAATGTGTTTTCTAAGAAATAAGTATTTCAAGAGCATTATCATGCATTATGGACTACGATCTATGCTAAAGTCACTGTGCTGCTAATGCCACGTATAAAAAAAAAGAAAAAGAAAGTTTTCCCGCCAATATGGCGAAGTCTTTTTTTTTCTTTTTTGCAATATTGTTATTTATTTTCCTCACACTCTAAGTGAAAAGCAGAGTGTATAACTTGTCCATAAAACCCATTTTACCCTAAACTTGACTATCAACCCTCGCCGCGTTACCACTCCACAGAAACAAGCCCTTTTAGGGATATAAAAATTAAGCTGTATATTTTTCGTTCTCCACGTAATATATTTTTTATATGTAAGTAATATAAATAAAATAAATAAATAAATAACTTCTTACATTCACACCAATTATCCAAGCCCATTTTAATTTCATTAAGAAACTGTATCATGGAAAACTTGATAACGGATAAATATCATACTTAAATACTTTTTGTTTGTAAATACATACTTAATATACATAGTAAACACCCAGACCAAGACAAATAGACATGTTCATGCACACAAATATTTATCTTGTTCGGGAATCGAACCCGAGACCACTGGCGCAGAAGGTGGGTAGCCTACCCCTGCGCCAAATCGGTCGTCAACATAGGTTAGTCATTTCCAATTAAGTACCTGAATTTAACTAGTTTAATTCAAAGTTTATCACGAGCATAAAAGGCATAATTAAGATAAAAATAACTAAGTACCTACCTACCTACCAATTGTTTATATTTCTTAGTTTGAATTTATGTAGGTACTAGCGGCCGCCCGCGGTTTCACCCGCGTGGTTCCCGTTCCCGTAGGAATATCGGGATAAAAAGTACCCTATGTGTTATTCCAGACCCAGATCATTTCAGTAGTTTTTGCGTGAAAAAGTAACAAACATCCATACATCCATACCCACAAACTTTCGCATTGATAATAAACTACACGACACTATCCCGAGGGAATGTGATATTTTTCCGGGATAAAAAGTGGCCTAAGTTACTCCTTAATACATTAGCTACCCGCCAGTGAAAGTCCCGTCAAAATCGGTCCAGCCGTTTCCGAGATTAGCAGGAACAAACAGACAGACAGACAGACAGACAAAAATTGTAAAAAATGTCATTTTGGTATGTGTACCGTATATGTAATCATATGCATGTAGTAAAAAGCTGTTATTATAATGTTACAAACAGACTCTCGAATTTTATTTACTTGTAAGTATAGATGATGGTGTGGTGGCTGGCTGGTAGGTATTTAAAAGATTTTTTTTTATTCACAACGGGGTAGCACTTAGCCTTCATCACACCTGATGAGTGGTGATAAGGCTGAAGGTGGAAGCGCACCACTCAATCACTGAGGAACTGGCTATCTTATCTGTAACTGCCGGAACACAATAATGCTGAAAACATCATTATTATGGCGTCAGACTTAGATAAGATGGTGGTAGCTAGCAAGGCGGACCAAGAACAAGTTCTACCACCAACCAAACCGAATACAATATGTACCCCCACTGGGAATCGAACCCGGGACCTCTGGGTCTGAAACCGGTGGTATGAACCACTAGACCACAGAGGCGGTTAAAGGTGGATATTGATGATGATATTTTGAAGATCTTTTACGATATTGATTTCATACATGTTTTTCATTTTCACACAACTGATAATTTTGTTTTGATCAAGTACTTATGTTAAGGTAGGTAGATTAGCTAGATTATTGATAAATGTAAACATATTTAATTTTGGTTAGTATGTATTAGTGATGTAACGAATATTCGCATTTGAATTCGCATCCGCGAATATTCGCTTATTTCTTGATATTCGCATTCGCATTCGTATTCGCAAACACTGCGAATATTTTGCGAATATGAACGCAAGAAAAAATATCCACTTTTCGGTTGGGTTTTTTTTTTGTGGATTCGTAAATTCATCAAGACTCCTGGACTTCCAAAAACGCTGTAATATATAAAAGTTGCTGTTCCATGTAGAAAGACACTCTTGTTTAATCTTGAGCCGTGCCTATTCCATATTATTTACGTCTTGAGTAGAATTCGAGTGATGAAAAGGTGTTCTGATCTTTGTACATTTTGTAAGGCGGCTGTGACAGATTATTGAGAGCTTTGAGCCTTTCTTTCAATACGTTTTGAATCTTGTGTGAAACATTCGCATTCGTATTCGCATTCGCGAATATCAGCGGCAGATATTCGCAAATGTGTTCACGAATGTTTAAAAATTAACATTCGTTACATCACTAGTATGAATATCACATTTTTTATCTATAAGTAGAAAAGCAATTTGCTTATGTATACCTACTGTCAGTGACAATAAGATAAAATAATTCTCAAACAAATCCTAACGCATCAAAATCGGAACGTTAAATATTTACAGGTACAGTCAAACCTATAGTATCATGATAAATTTTGCCAAAATTTTTTAGAAAGTGTCAAAACTATCAATGGAAAAAAGTTATACAGGGGTGTTTTTCTATAAGTGCAATTACCTCTTAGGTGGTGATTGTGCTCATGAATATGAACAACTTTTACTATGGGGCCAACTCTGCAACTCAACAAAAAAAACAGCTGTTTCATACAATTTGTTAATACCTACCTGACCAGAATGTATGGAATAGCTGTTGTTTTTGTGAAGTTGCAGAGTTAGCCTCATAGTAAAAGTTGTTCATATTCATGAGTACAATCACCACCTAAGAGGTATTGCACTTATAGAAAAACACCCTGTATTTCGTATCTACTTATAAGAAAATAATAGTCCTAGAGCGGTACGCCAAAAAATGCTGCAAATGGTGTTAAAGGCATGAAAGTCTGTTGGATCACAATGATTGCATTTGAAAAAATCGACACGTCCTAGTTCCGATGGGACTCGAACCCACGACCTTTCACTGCCCGGGCGAATGCTCGCCAATGTTCCTCGGTGAAAGAGCATTCGCCTCGTCAATAATAAAAATTGCATTGTGAATGCAAAAATAATTCAAAACAATCAGTTATTATTTCACTCATCGCGTCCGCGGAGTTGTTTTCGTCCTGCATTTGTTCAATTTGACATGCTCTCACCTGTACTTTTATACTTACGTCACAGAATAGCTTACGTAGTAATGTATGAAGTGATTATTAAAATATTGATATAAGAGTTCACAAAAACGATAGCCATATGGATGACGTAGGTTTGTTTTTATATACGTTATTACATCAGCGGCTAACTTAAGAACATATATTGTAGGAGCCGAATCTAATCAAAACATTTATTTGGTAGAATTACGTTAATCCTACTAGGTATTCTACTAATCCTATTAATAGGTATAATGATTATGAAAACAATAATTTAACCGGCTCTGTGGTCTAGTGGTTAACTTAACACCACCTGTTTCAGACCCAGGGGTTCCGCGTTCGAGACCCAGTGGGGGTACATATTGTATTCGGTTTGTATAGCGGTAGGACTTGCTCCAAGTCCGCCTGGCGTAGCTATCCAGGCGGACTATCTTATATAAGTCTCAAGCACGTACCCAGGATAGTTTAGATGTTTGTTGCTGAATCATGCCAAAACGGCTGAACGGATTGGGCTGAAATTTGGGACACAGATACTTTTTAGCCAGGAGTGGAACATAGGCTTCTTTTTATTTCGGAAAAATATCACATTCCCGCGGGATAACGTCGTGTAGTTCACGCCCATCCCGCGGATTAATGGATTTCGGGGGGGGGGTCCAGGGAGTCTGGACGTCCCTGGGTACGTCCTTGATAAGTCTGACGCCATAAAAATGATTTATTTATTTATTCATTATAATTACAACGGCAACAAAATTGCCACTTACAGTACCTAACTAGTAAAATGATGTTTTCAAAATTATTGTGTTCTGGCAGTTAGAGATAAGATAGCCAGTTCCTCAGTGATTGAGGATTCCAGGAGTAGTGCGCTTCCACCTACAGCCTTATCACCACTTAACAGGTGTGATGAAGTCTAAGTGCTTCCCCATTGTGAATAAAAAAAATATACTTACTAGTGGCTTCCAGGGGCTTCGCTCCCGTGGAATTTCGAGATAAAAAAAATTGCCTACGAGTACCTACCACCTATTCTCAGACCTGCCAGATATACCTGCATGTATTTACACCAAAAATATCATTAAAATCGTTCAAGCCGCTTCGGAGAAGTTTAATAACAAACACTGTGACACGAGATTTATATACAGGATGAAATTATTTCACGGTCAGTACCTGAGAGGAAAGTACCTACTCTAAATAATGGAGATAGCAAATTTCACCCAAAAGAAACATTAACATTAAAATATTTTAATTTTGTCAAGAAACAAAACTGCATTCACGGATTTTAAAAGAAAAATCACCTTTTCCATACAAAATTTATCATCAAATCGACTCGAGATCGAATCCATGATGTTTTTTTTTGCATTCATTTAATTTATCATGTTTCTAAGAGAGATAATTTATGAGTTACCCTATCGATTGATGTCACAAAAATACAGGCGTGACAAAATTATATTAAAAACCTTTGAATGCAGTTTTGTTTATTAAAAAACTAGCGGCCGCCCGCGGTATCACTCGCGTGGTTCTCGTTCCGTGGGAATATCGGGATAAAAGTTACTCCTTATTACATCAGCTACCTGCCAGTGAAAGTCCCGTCAAAATCGGTCCAGCCGTTTCAGAGATTAGCCGAAAGAGACAGACAGAAAGACAAACAGGCAGACAAAAATTGAAAGAAATGTTATTTTGGTATATGTACCGTATCGTATATATAATCACGTCATGTAGTAAATCGGTTATTTTAATATTACAAACAGACACTCTAATTTTTTTATTTGTATAGATAAAGGAATGTTTCCTTTGAGTGAAATTTGCTCTGAGGTACATATTATATTATGAAATAATTCCATCCTGTATATGAGATAGCCTTTATCCAGGAAAAATCTACCTGTCTACAGGGCTTATTAAACTTGGCTAAATTCAGCATCGAATTAAGCATACAATGCTTGTTTTGATTGCATCACTTGCTACAAATAAGCTCAAAGAAAGCAATGTATGCTTAATTAGATGCTGAATTCAGCCAAGTGTAATAAGCCCTTTCTACTGGTGAAGTAGAAGTGTAGGTATATTAGATATAATTATATGCCACCTGTTGAATAAAATACTGTCAAATTACATACATAATAGTAACACTAACAAGTTCAGTTACTGAACTCACAGAACGTTCGCATACGCACGCTTACACTAAATACCGGTAAAGTGAATGACCGGGACACAGAGCATATGCAACGCAGTAACTTGTTTTTTTTTACTCTAAACCAAGAACGTACCACAGCACAGAACGCGATAAAAATGTTACAAATAATAAGTGGGGGTGCTTAGAAAAGCACTTTTCTTAAAATAACAAATCCTCCGTTTCCTTGAAGGCGGGAGCGACACGGACAGGTAATAACTTTAGCTTGTTTTCACGTTACATTCAATACAAAATGCGTGACATGCTCCTTCTCACCCATTTCTGGTGTTCTGTGCGTTGAATAACAAAACCAAACACCCTGTTTTGTTTTCAATAAAACAGGAAAAATCAAACTTCATAATAAAAACGAAATCTTAAAATTATAATATGCGATAATGATAAGATAACACAAAATTTCAATGATGAGCATGGTTACTAAGTAGTCATTCACGTATAAAAAAACGAAATCTTAAAATCATAATATGTGATAATGATAAGATAACAAACAAACACATTGTAACAAGTACTTCGTTTCATTTCAATGAGCATACGTTGAGTAGTCATTAGGGTGGTGCGTTTTTTCGTTTTTATGGAATTTCAAAATCGCAGGGTGCGCGAAAGTTGCTTCATGTGATGAGGATCAAAACAAATTAGTAGTGTCCTCATCACATGAAGCAACTTTCGCGCACCCTGCGATTTTGAAATTCTATAAAAACGAAAAAACGCTCCACCCTAGTAGTTATTCAGAATTAATTACTGCAACAAAAACATGCTTCCAATTGAATTTAATTTATACGATTTTATTTACCTAAAAAAAGCAACTAAGTATATCATAAAATTTTATCATAATATAAATCTAAAACAAGGCCGAATCGGAAAAGGTTATAATTTATGTACTTATTACTAAGAGATGCCCAGCAGTGAGCGTCGTAGGGCTGAAATGATGATATTACTATTTTTGAAACTCGCATTGGCAGCACAAAGGACCATGGTCTTATTTCTTTTTCAAAATAAGAATATGTTATTAATATCAACGATAGTTATCTGCTATATGGAGAGTTTAAAACTTTCTAATTAAACTAAAATATTACTACTTTTATTAGTCGTCATGAAATTGAAATAATTTATTTGAATTTAATTGATAGAGTCGAAACTCTATTGGAATGAACAAGATAAAAGGATGGTCGCCAAAGAACTAAATTCTTGGAAAGATATTGTGATGCACAATTTTAGAATAGAAACTCGATAATTACTTTTTCTACTACTATTCTCTAAACTACGTTTAACAAAACTCATTTATAGGAAAAATGTGATAGTATAAAACCACGAGCCCTATGTAGCTTTCAGGCTGGATGAAGTCAGAAGTCAGAAGCTACATAGGGCTCGAGGATTATTACTATCACATTTTTTCTATAAGTACTTACGGGATTGCATTGTGAATGCATAAAAATAATTTAAAATCTCAATTATTTAATTAGTAAAAAAGTTACTGCAAATATTCTACACTGTGGCACCGTAGGTCGCGGCCTTGCTAAAGTTTAGCTGATATTTACAGCATTGTAGCTCAAGAAATATCGACCTTTTGCATTAGACAATAAAGTCTTGAATTCCTATCAATTTTAAATTTTTTTTTTCTTAGCTAGACCTAAGCGAAATTGTAGTTTCTTTCGCCAGCATTTCGTTTGGGTTGGGATGTAATGTTAGTTATTTTTTTAAAGGTAAGCATAATCTGAACGGTTCAAGTACATACACCGAACAGAAGGCACATTTTAATTTTGGCAATGAGATAGGTAGATAAGAACGAGTTAAGGACAATAGACTACATTTTTTTGCGAAAATAAATATATCTGACCTTATTACTTGGACTCTGATATCTCTGATGGCAGAATATAAACCAAGAGTTATGGAATATCAAAAGGAACACCTCGTGTAGGGTTGCCAGGCGTCCGTATAAAGCCGGACAGGGTCAGGCTTTTTGGATGCTTGTCCGGTCAAATGGAACGTTGTCTGGCCTGTCCGGTTTATACCTGTTTTGCCAACTCGCGAACTCGGCGGGGGCGGTTCGTCCGGCGCAGTTGAGACTTTTACAATATTGATTATTTAATACAGGAACTTAATTATTAGACACTGCAAATATATGGCTTATATTTTAGTTAAAGCATGAATCCTTTGGTTTTTAACGACACACACACGACGTTTTTCGTGCGCGCGTTTGTATTGATACAAACGCAAGTCGAACGCTCAGCGAACGGAAGGAAGCCAAAAAGTTTTAGCATCACACGACTGACACGACACGTTCAAGGAACGCGTTTGTTTCAGCAACCAGCCTTCCTAGCATGACCATCATTATATCACGCGATATGATATAGCACGTCATGCTGTCTTGCTTACAGTTACACCTTAGTGGGGTAAGCAAGACAGCATGACTTGCTATATCATATCGCGTGATAAGAACTGCTCATGCTAGGCCGGCAGGCACTACGCACGTTTGTATTGCGTTTTTATAGCGATATCGATCGCGATGACAGCGCTCGCGAACGAAGATTAAGCTCGTTTGTATCGCGTTCCTATCGATACAAAAGCGCGCTTACAGCGCTTTTCATTTGCGACAAAAAACGTGTCTGCCAAAACGCGATGAAAACGCGCAGAGGACTTGATACGCGCGTCTTCTGTCGTCAGCGCGTAAAAAAAAACGTCGTCTGTAAGGGCCCAAAGTATAAACTTTAAACTAGCTAGCCAGCCAGACCGGCTTTTCATATGTACAAACAAATACCTACATAATACTTACACAAACTTAATAATTAAAAAAACCAATAGCAATAACCTTGATGTCTTAAAAAATCAACGGAACCAGTATTATTAGCAAGTAAACAACATATTTTTTTGACGTTTGGTTCTAATAGCAGGCGACAAGGGCAATGTACAGTCGAACCAACAATAGGGAGGAAAACTAACTTTTTATCACGACAGAGGGCATAGGGTTTTGTTTATTTACATGACGACACAATAACAACCAATCATAACAGTTGTCAAAATTGATGAAATCTTAATAACCAATCATTGACCAAAAAGTACATTATTATCCCACAGATTAGGTAGAAAGTGAACCCCCAATCACAAAAAACGCCATCTACATAAAGCTTTACCCGTTTCTCCCCATTGCACATGGCCCATTTTGCCCATAAAGGTCAGCGTGAATGTCAACATGATCTTATGGTGGATCACGGATCACGAGTCAATGTCAATTGGTTCGACTGTACATGAAATAAAACAACTTTTTAGAGCTCCTTCACTTTAGGTCGCTAAGTGCTACCCCGTTTTGGATAAAAAAAATTAACCATTAATAACGTTTTCGACGTTTCTCTATTCTATTGGTTAAAATAGTCATGATCATGATTGATGGTTGCTTAACCGTCTACTGAACGCCTGTGACTTTTCCGAAAAAAGACAAAAAAAGGCTACTTTCTGTACAAATGACCGAACACCCGATCCGAATTCTGTATGAAATCCATCACTGATTGTTAAAATGTTTAATTTTTCTTACTGCAGAAAAAGATATAGGAAAAATGTGATAGTTAAAATCCACAAGTCCTATAATAACAGAAAAAGATGTAAAATCTCAATACACCCGCCTAGAGTCGCGTAAGCAAGCTACACCTTACGTCACAAAGGGTCAAAGGCTATACCGCTGATACATCCGCAACCACTACTACCTTACAAGCAAGCCTCAATTTCCCGCGCAAATCTGACAAGGTCACGTGAAGATGCGAACGTCTAACGAAATAATATATTGCTTCTGGTAAACATCATAATAAGCCGTTTAATGTCCTCACTGCTGCCTTATGTCCTTATGTATGGATTACCCTGGCCGCACACGGGCCGCAAGTGTCTACAGCCAGCCTCATGTGTCTGTCGCGCGCTTCAGCTACCTTAAGGGGCTATCACATTACACGGTATTCAGGGCTAGTTAGGATAGGGGATCCTAATCAGAATAGGTACATTGCTTCCTTTGAGCTTCTTTTTAGCAAGTGATGCAATCAAAACACGCAATAATAAATAAATAAAATAAAAGTGATTTATTTCAAGTTACAAAGACTCATATATTGTTAGGAAACTTATATACTAAGTATTAGTAAATAAAATCCCTGCAGGGCGCATGCAATCCCCAGCAGTGACTTATACAATTGGGCAATCATAACGTTCACTTATCATTTTTAGAATGCAAATGCAATGTTAATTTAGGCGCAGCCCCGCACTCTGTGTAAATGTGCAATGTATTCTGAATTATGGCACTAACTAGCCCTGAATACCGTGTAGTGTAATACCCGCTTTAGTAGCGGGTTCTAGCTTCAATTGACAGTGTTTGTGTGTGGCTGTCGCGTGACTCGTATGCGACGACACTGGGGAATGCGCCATACAAATTAAAGGGCTTATTACACCTGGCTAAATTCAGCATCTAATTAAGCATACATTGCTTGTTTGATTGCATCACTTGCTACAAATGAACTTAACATACAAATTAGATACGAGCCAAAAAAAAAGTCGCGCGTCTTCCGGGGAATCCTCGCGCATTCTCGAGAATTCGACCTATTTTGGCTCGTATCTAATTTGTATGTTATGCTATACAATTGACATAAAGTTCATTATGCTACGCACAATTTACACCGCCGTGGAATGGAAACGAAGCGAATTTAGCAACGAAATTGTACATAGCATAAAGGAACTTAACGTCAATTGTACTAATAACATACAAATTAAATAAAAGCCGAAAAATTCGCGAGATTTCATTACTCTATGTACAATTTCGCCGCTTCCAATCCATTAAGCGGCGGTGTAAATTGAGCCTAAGGCGGACTGGTGGGTATTAACGGCTGTCAGCTGTCAATCTTCGATCAACAATACCATTAGTAGACGCCTAACGAACTAAAACACAATGCGAATTGCCATATTTGCATTAGTTCGTTAAGCAAAATGACATTTTTAAACGAAGAAGAAGATTACGAATGTTACAATCTTACGTCAAATATGTCAGACTAGCTATCCGCCCGCGGCTTCGCCCGCGTGGACTACACGACGTTATCCCGCGGGAGTGTGATATTTTTCCGGGATTAAAAAGTAGCCTATGTTCCTCTCCAGGCTTCAAAGTGTCTGTGTCCCAAATTTCAGCCAAATCCGTTCAGCTGTTTTAGCGTGATTGAGTAACTACAAACATCCAAACATCTAAACTTTCACATTTATAATACTAGCCTTCCGCCCGCGGCTTCGCCCGCGTGTACTACACGACGTTATCCCGCAGGAAGGTGATATTTTCAGTAATAAAAAGTAGCCTATGTCCTTTCTCAGGCTCTAGACTATCTCTGTACCAAAATTCATTCAAATCGGTTCAGTAGTTTAGGTGTGATTGTGTAACAAACATGCAAACATCCAAACATCTAAACTTTCACTTTTATAATATTAGTAGGATATCGCTATAAAAAAAAGGTGCGCCTTTGAAGTGCGGTCTTTCGATCGGTCGTTTTTTACACTCCAATCCAACCGGTTATTTATGGAAGCTATCAACGCAGCTGGGATCAATGGTTTATCGTGCCTTTCGAAGCAGGGAGGAGTGAGATTTGAAATTTTTCGACCCAATGCGAAAGTTGCCCGAGCGTGCTAACCACTGCGCCACGAGCCCCTCAAACCATATAAAGACTTAAACAATTATCAGTTTGTCCTTTTCCCTCCAGCATTGTTAGAGTGACAAGGGCAAAACCTATCTGTATTGGCAAGGGTTTTAGAACGTAACAAGTTATTAGAAAGGTGACATTGTGTAAGGTCGAATGAACGTATCTAGGTTATCAGTTACTGACCAATAAATAAGATAAAACAATTATTATTATTTTAACTAACCGTTTGAGCGAAACAAGCAAGTTAATTAACTCAATTTTAAAGTTAATTTTAGCCTAAAAAAAGAAAAATAAAAAAGTATTATTGATAATGAAGTAAGTATAGGAAAAAAAACTAGCTCCGATGGTACTCCAACCCACGACCTTTCACTGTCCAGGCGGATGCTCTAACCATTGACCTACAAAGTCGTTAGGAGAAAACTCTCTAACTAACCAATTAAGGGCAGGATCTTCAAAATTGACCTATTTTTGATTCAAAAGTAAACAATCAAATATTCTTTATTTTGAGCAGACAAAATATATGTTGAAGTTTCATAAACGATCTTGATTATTTTGTGTCTAGAAACACGATACTCGTATCTTCACTCGACTATAAAAAATTTCAAAAACGGTTTTTTTTTATTATTTTTATTTTTATATTTTGGATAAGTAAGTAATATAGTTACTTAAGTACTTAGATTATTAATCTCGAATTAACGAATAATACCTAAGTATATAGAAAAATATGTGATGGCATATTTTATATAATTATTTTTATAACTAATTATTAATTAATTTAATATTATTATTATTAGTAAGTACCTAAGTAAGTAAGTATAGAAGATTATTCTCAGGCTACTTTTTCAAAAAGTGAATTTATGCTCAAAATATCAACAAAAACATTGAATATAATAATAATATAAAAATATAAAAAGTGAGGTTATTTTCATACTCTTCACACATAAAGAAAAAGACAGAGATTTTGGAAGATCCAGCCCTTAAGCTACCTAGGCTTTCTTTGGTTCAATTAGTCATTAAAACATTAGACCGGACTCCCAAGGGTGCGAATCACGTCCTTAAATCTATGGGGCTGGGGTTGTCAATTGTCATGCCAGATCGAAAAACAGAAAAGCCAAACTGGCAATCTAGTTTATCCGGAATTTTGGGCATCAAAGCCGGACGCCCTAAAAACAAGGATATATAAGGAGGAGGCGACCGGCGAGTTCGCCAAAGAGCTATGAACCGAACATAAACCGGACAGGCCGGACACCGTCTATTTTTGCCGGACAAGCATCCAAAAAGCCTGACCTTGTCCGGCTTTACCCGGACGGTTAGCAATAGCAACCCTATATGGAGCTGGTGTATTTTATTTAATTTTTTCTATCCTTATTTATTACATTTATTTAAAAATCATAAATTCTTGTATGTCTGTCTGTTCGCTTTTCAAGTGCGTTTTTTACAGATAACCACAACAGGAACCACCCGGGTCAAACCGCGAGGCACAACTAGTACACTACATTTATTCACATATATCAATGGCCGCTCAACGCTCAAGAGGAAGTCGTAGCTATTGCGAAATAGGTCATTGATATGTCCATTGTAATATTAAACGAAACTAATAATACACTGGACCGCAAAGAAAAAGGGTCGGTTAGAAAATCTTTAATATCTTCAAAAGTACCTGACCTAGCTTTATGAAGTAAGTAAACACTAAATTCAAGAATATTAACTAATGCCACATAAAACAATGATGATGATGATGATGATGATGATGAACAATATGTAAAACCTTTTTATTTATTTTTGATAATTGTATAAAAAACTGAAAATATAAAAATAATGGTCGTTTTTGAGTTAAGTTCAAAAAAATTCTAAATCAATTGTTTTACGTTTGTTTTAGTTTTGACAATAAATATCATTTTCATTACAAGCTTTTTTGCTGACTGTACTAAAAAATTGTATTATATTGTCATGTAAAACCAAACCTGTACTTATACAAAATTTCAGCTCCATCGGACACTGGGAAGTGGGTCAAATTAAGGCTACCCACCTTCTGCGCCAGTGGTCTCAGGTTCGATTCCCGAACAAGACAATTGTGTGCATGAACATGTCTATTTGTCTTGGTCTGGGTGTTTTCTATGTATATTAAATATGTATTTTCACACTTATGCTCTGAAATGTTAATATTATATTTGAGAAAAGAATGCAGTATGTGGCACTTTTCCGAGGTGAACATTCTAAATTTGAAATCACTGCAGTAATGAATTTCAGTAAGTACTTACTTACTGCACTAAAATCAGTGCAGTAAGTAAGTACTAAAATTCATTACCAACTTTTTTCTTTATTTTTTCTTTCGTTATTCCTGTGTATAAAAACAGAAAAAGCAAAGGGACATTTGCACCGTACAGCCACATTATTATTAATAAATAGGTAAATTAAATATCATAATTAGGTTTTTTTTAAATACGGTGCGCACAGAGTATATTACATCGCATTGTACCACAAGCGCTATGTACCTTTAGCACGAACATCTATCGATAAAACAAAATGAGATTTATCATAGACAAAATATCCTCTACGAGTAATTTTGTATGGGAAATATGTACAGCGCCATCTACCGCCCAGAAGCGGGTACTGATGTTGCGCATTTTAGTAGCAAGTAGTAAGTATCAATAGGCTGTATGGCCGTTCCACAAGGCCTCACAAGCCAATATTAAAAAAAACGACGGGAATGATTTTCAGCGGTTTATTTGATATCAATACAGTTTATATTGTGTAATAAATTATCAAAATGAGTTCTGACAATGAAACAGATACAGACATTGTATGTACCTACTCCACCAAATTTGAGAGCAGAAGCAAAATTAATAACAGAAAACTTACTGCCAGCAAAATCAAAAGAAAGACAATTATATGAAAACCTACGATCTGATTTGGAAAAGTGAAAAAAAGGCGCATACGTTTTCGGAATCTGTGTTGTTGGCGTACCTATTTTAATGATACATCATTAAAATAATATTATTATGGGCGATTTATACAAAGTGTGCCCGGGAAAAAATAACATTTACATTTAAAAATTGCCCGAACATGTGTCATATAATTTTAATAAATTTTATTAAGTTAAACAGTTTTTTTATTTCCTCGCATTTCTAGCAAAAAGCACTATACAAGCCTTGTACGGTAAGCAAATTACCTTGCCTCGAATCCCCTCGATCCTCGACAATGTAATTTCTTACTTACCTGTCCTCGGCTGTAATGTACTATTACAAACAAAAAGTATTTAAGTACTTATATATTTATCCGTTATCAAGTTTTCCATGACGCAGTTTCTCAATGAAATTAACATGGGCTTAGATAATTGGGGTGATTGTAAAAAGTTATTAATTATTTATTTATTGTTATTATTTCGGAAAACCAATAGCTAAACAAACAGAATATAAATCTTGACATTTTATAATTTGGGTGAAAATGAGTGCGTTGTGTGCAACGCGTTAGCGAGACCACCGAGATCCGCAGTGAAAAAAAACGATAATAATAAGACATTTTTTAAATTGTTAAGTACCTACGTTTCAGAGAAAATTCTCAATTTGCAACTTAATCTCAGGATTTTTCAAATGTAAATCAGGCCTTTTCTCCGGAATTTTGATTGTTTCATCTGGTAACCTTTATCATTGAACTCTGAATCACGAAACGGATGTAAGTAGGGCAGGCGTACCGGTTTTGGCCACTTTAAGGATTTTTTCACTTTTAACCGCTTAGTGCTTAATGATCTTAAGTATTTTAGAGAAAATTTATAATGTAGAGTTATAGATAATTTATCGACCTTTAAGGGTACAATCTACAAAGTAAAAAAATCAATAGTTTTTTTTATTTAGAACTAATTCTGCGGAGGGGGTCAAATACACCGTTTGCATTGGTTTTGGCCACTTTCATAAAATTACTATATTTATAAGTTGAGTTTATGCTTAATTGATGTCTTATTAAAGTTCTGGACTAAAACACTACATGAAATAGTATTTCAATCACAGCTAGCTCCTTACTACAATTTTATAAGTATTCCTTTATCACTTGATTAAAAGAAAATTAGCGGATTGAGGCTAGTGTTGGCTAGTGCCTACACTAGCCTCAATCCGCAAATTTTCTAGTATGTTAGCTAACAAAAGTGAGTTGTGAGTCTTTTAAAATAAATGAACTTTATGATAGGTTGGAAACTTTCTACTAATGCCAAAGTGGCCAAAGGTGGCACAATGCTAAAATTTCTAGCCCCACTTTTGGCCACTTATTGTTTCCCAACTTTTTGTAAGAACAGTGAAAAAACAACACTTAATCCATCTAGAAGAAACATATTACAATATGATATAAAATATTAAATAAGGTCAATGTGGGGAAGTCCGTCTAGGAGGTAAGTCCGTCTAGCGCCAATAACTTCCATTTTTGAATGACTAGCTTCTTATGCCTCGGTCGGTAAAACAGTATTACGGAGCTAGTTCGAACTGAGAATCATAGACGTCGCTAACATCATTAGGTTGAAAGAAATTGGTAGGCCATTTTTTTTCGAGTTTTGTACTTGAAGCTGGAGTGTAATGTCTCTTCAAAAAACTAAAAAAAAAGTAGAAAATCAATGGAGTTCTTAGAGTTTCTTTGATTACGCAAGTCATTTAGTGATCAATATACTTATTTCTGGTGATGAATTCATTTATAGCGCTTGAGTTTCGTAATTATTACCTGCAACAAATTACTAACCACAAAATGTAATAGTTGGGAAGTCCGTCTGGCATACGTAAGGCAAGTCCGTCATATGACGGTCTTGCCTCAATTGCAGATATTGTCAACCTTTTCAGCTGCACGTATTTTACCTGCATGATAAAGCCGTGATATAGATAAATCCCTAGGGATATAATTATGTACCGTAAGATAGTAATGAATCGCTTTCGTATATCTACCTTATTAAGAATATAAAAATTGAATTAGAAAATAAAAAATTATGTTTTACTAGGAAATTGGCTACATACAATTTTATTAAAAATGTTTGCAACCACTGTCACCAAAGATATGCCGGACTTGCCTTAAAATAAAATAAAATCAATTATCTTTGAAATGTAAACCTTATAGACAATTACATAAATCACACATTTCAACGCTAGTTTAACGTCACTGCTAGAAACTGTTTTCATAAATATTGCCTCACAAGTTATGGATATAGTGCTAGTAGACGGACTTACCCTAAACTGCACGGGAAGTCCGTCTACACGCCGTGTTTTAAAAAATATCATATAAATCTAAAGATAGATGCAATTCATACTATTTTAAGACCAATATAGGTAAATAAATATATTACCTATAATTTCCGACGACACAAGTCACTTTAGAACCTAAACCTAAACCTCAAAGAAATATTATTGAATAAATGTTACTATACTATAGAAGAGTACTTAAATGATAAAATAAAAACCTAATTTATTTAAAAATTACATACCTACATACATCCACTCCACTGATCCACTTAATTATACACTCAAACATTATACAATATCCAATTCAATTATTTACAAATATTATATAATTATTATGCTCTGATCCTAAACTATTCTTAACTTAAAAGCAGACTTTATTATATTATTTTTTAAGTAAATAGGACGTCCTCTCCTCATTCACTTGCTATACCCTGCTGGGTCCATAAATGTTCTTTTATAAAATAACACCTTATGTAATCACTTTATGGTATGCAAATAAATTTGAATTGAATTGAATTGAATAGAAAGCGTATCTCGATTTAATAAGTTCAGTTGAACTTAAATTTTAGAAAAGTATGCCGGACTTCCCCACATTGACCTTAACCATAAAATAATTTTATTGTAGAAAAAAAATGATTTTACTAAACCTTTACCCTTAACATTTTGATTAAGAATTTTACAAAATGTTAACTTTGAAACATAACACGTGTTTATTTCTAAAATATCGTACTACATAAAAAAAGCTAAGTGCTGTAATTATTAACTAAAAGTCCAATCTTTTATTCGCCATTCATAAATATAAGCAATAATTATTTAATTCCTATTTATATAACTTTAAAGTGAAAAGTGACCAAAACCGGTACAACGGCCAAAACCGGTACGCCTGCCCTACATCAATTCGGATACTTTGACGACTCGTGAAAAAACACTATTTCGTAAAGGCGCGAGTACACGGGCAATTTCTTTGGCAATAAATGCCTGGCACTGGCAATGGCAACTGTAATGGATCAACCTGGAGCAGTTAAGTAGAGCGAATTTGCTCCATATTTCGTGGTATTGTTAGTGTGGCCGTATCTCAACAACAGGATGCTACATTTTGACATTTTGTTTGAATATGTGGTCGAGACGTCACATTTGGCGGGATTGACAGGACTTGTGCAATTTTAGTTTAGTGTAAGCGCGCCTTAAAAAGAAGTTCGTTCTTCGTAGTCATAGAGCAGTTTGCCATATTAGTTTTTTTCTATCGTTTTATTTTAGTTGCTACTATCCAAATAAAGCATTCATTCATTCATTCTTTCTCGTAATAAATGCGATTCTCCACCGCGTCAAAACGCAATCCCGACAAAATTAAAATTCTCTAATGGCGAAACGGTATGTAATGAAATCACTAACAACTTAACATCTGTTTGTTAACTTGTTGCGAATACTTCCTATTACTTTGTATATTGACCCGATGGTGCAGTAATGCTAATCATGTCTACAGGACCTGTTAGGTTTGCGCGTACCAGGAGAAAGGACGGATATTTTCATCCCATGAACATTTTTACAGGTTAAAAGTTAAGGGTAACGTAGCCTTGACATATATATATAATCTAGGGTACTGCCCTAATTGTTGGCATCCGTCCTATTATTGTCCTATTATCCTATTATATTTATTATTAAGTAATCTATTTAAGAAAAATAGATTACTCAAATATAAAGTTTTAAGTTAAAATAATCAATACCTAACCGTATCCTGTTTCCGAACGAAAAACAAAGACAATTAAAGTGGCTACCTACCTATATTATTTTATTAAAATAAATTAAAATGGGTAGTTTTCCGTGACCACGGCCAGTGGAAAGGTGCCGAAACGTCGGATTAAAATATTAAAACCTTTTAAATAAAAATAACAAACAAATTTACCAAGTTTTTCTTAGTCTGTATGGCTAGCTAACACTATCCTTTAGTCTCCCATTGACGTAGGATTAGACTTAGGTATGTAGTGTGTGTATGTATACACACTACCTAAGTCTGGCGAGATAACAGAGCATTATTGTTTTCCGGCAGTTAGAGATAAGATTCAGCCAGTTCCTCAGGGATTGAGGATTCCACCCGGTTTCCACCTTCAGCCTTATCACCACTTAGCATTAGGTGTAATGAATACAGGTGATCTGTGGATGAGTGCTAAGTGCTACCCAGATGTGGATAAAAATATCCATCAGTGGCAGTAGGGCCATTCCATAATAAACGTTACCGAGGGTGAAAAAATAAATATGTTCTTATAGCATTAAATCTAATGAATTTTGAAAGAAAACATTCCAAATTATAATGTGCGACAAAAAAAAACTAAAAGAAACGCATAATTTTTAAGTTAACCGCCTTCAAAATCCGTACTCAAGTGAACTGGCTCAATGACCCATTGTGCCTGTAACTATTGGAAATACAAATAAAAAATATCTATCAATCTGGTGACCGTTTTGCCATGTTGTGATTTGAGGTTATTTATCGTAATATTGATGGATTGCGTCACAGTCCCAAAAACATGGATAATTATTAAGTTACAAGTGTGTTTCCTTGTTACTTTGGAACTGTAACACCCGAAACGAAAAATCAGGTAATTGTTTTATTATTATACCTTACAGATTGATTGGTGTAATAATATTTAATAAAAGTAAGGTTATGGTGGTAATAGTTTAAAATACTAACTAATATCTGAGCTTGAGACTAATTTGATGTGTTTTTTGCATGATTAAAAACTGTAACACCCGAAACGTTTCGGGTGTTACAACTTTTTGTATGTCGATATATTGTGTGTATTGCTTGAAGAATGCAATAAGTATTAATTTAAAGGCTCTTTCGACGGCCCACCTAGCGCCGCCATCGAAAAAGCAGTAACATTTCTTTATTTAGGACATTGATTGAAATGTCAAAAACAGAAATAAACTTTATTAATATTAAGGTATTGCGGTCAAATCTGGATGCTTACGTAGAGAATAAAGCACTTAAATTGCTAAAATTTTATTTCAAAATACACAAAATATTAAGACTTTGGTTGAACAAATGTAACACCCGAAACGATTAGATATATTTGAAAAATAGCGATTTTATTCTTTAAATGTTTGTGTTTTTATTATAATTCTGCAAAGCTTCATTAAGTTCTATAATAATTTTAATAAAAGACAAAATAAATACATATAAATGGTCTATTATTTTAGGTAAGTAAATGTGTTTTAATTTCGTACTCGTAACACCCGAAACAAACCCTCTGTAACACCCAAAACAGACGATAACATTAATAAAAAAATAACTACTACATATTTTTCGGATTTTCTATTGTATTAATGTACCAGATTTCATCCTTTATGACTGTTGTTTTTATAGTATAATTTATCTAAGTAATTTCGAAAATTTGAAATGTATGCAACATTGATCAGAAAGCGGAGGCAAAATCGCGTAACGCCCGAAACGCTACTTTTTCCTTTGTAACTGAAGTTTAAATAAGAATTTAGTCTTTATTCATATACCACACAGAAATAGAACGTAATACTCTTAGTTTAAGACACAGATATAAACGAAAACGTTATCAGAATATATAAAAACAACACATTGAATGAGTTAAAAGTCCCAAAAACGCTCAATTTTACAACTCTACAATTAAACATTTACAATCACCGACGAATATTATTTTTATGATATTATTATTAATTAATTGATAAATTTTAAATACTTTGCTAGGTACGTTTTTAAACGAAGACATTTGAAACTATGTACACAGACTAAAACCAGTTTTTTTAATAGCGTGCCAGGTGCCAGTGCAATGTCTAAGTAAGTTCTCATTTTTAGCTCATTTTTGACAAATAGTCCATACAAAACTGTCAAACTGGAAAGTAGGTATCTCCTAATCGGACATTGTGAAACAGACATTTAACATTATTTTATTCAATAGGGAATAGCATAATTTATAATCGAATAAAAAAACGACAGGCCTTACTGATTCTATTGTTCAACAGTAGCTAAATGTTTATACAAACTGAACTTTGTCGTTTGGAGAGCAAAATTAAAATGCAAATTTATGAACGTCAAACAGAAACATCGAACGTAAGTAGTGGAAACAAGTTTTGAACACACGCAAACGACCGCAAAACTATAACCTCTTCGCTATTCAAACGTTAATTTTAATGCTGACACTGACACCAAATAGTTAAAAGATTCCATATTTATTGACGAAAA
This sequence comes from Crambus lathoniellus, assembly GCA_949710035.1. Lineage (NCBI taxonomy): Eukaryota > Metazoa > Arthropoda > Insecta > Lepidoptera > Crambidae > Crambus > Crambus lathoniellus. The sequence goes on along the minus strand of OX453319.1, from coordinate 12,092,904 downwards.
GAAGGAAACGTCACCAGGCGTAAAGCGGCCAGGGCATTCACTTTCTTCGCAGTTTAAGTCCACGAAATTGCATAAAAAAATAATGGTTAGGTACTACAAAAAAAAATTAAAATAATCACTCACTTAAAATAAACGCAGAGTACTGCAGCTTCAAATCCTGTTTTTGTGGTTTTGAGGATTTTTTTTTTCACGCGCGATTTAAGCACCCGCGATTAACACGACACGTCCACCCCGCACTGAATCCGGCGACCTACTGATGAGTGAATGAATATTGTGTGATAATACGGTGAACACTGAACAGTTGCGTGTGCGCAACCACTTTTCACGTCAAATGGGTTCCGTTTCGTGTGATAGGTGCATGAACCGTTATCATTGCAAATTGTATATGTAATATAAAAGTTGTTGCCACTCGGAACGTGATTGTCGGATGATATAAAAATTATTTGTTTTAATTTACATGTGATCGAAAATTTTCCAGTTTGGTTTGGTGCATTGCATTTGTTCAACCAATTAAGTGTTATTATTAGAACACAGACTGGAGGTACACATTGATAGTAGGTACCTAGTTGTTTTTTTATATTATTTATTTCTTTTATTTTTATTTTATTACATACCTACATTATTAAAAAAAAATGTAATTTTTCTATTATCTTATCAAAATAGCACTGCAAAAAATTAAAAAAAAAAATTTAATGCTAAAAAATAAAAATCATGATTAAGGCGAGGATTCCCGACGCGACGACCGAAATAGGCACGCACGCTTGCTCGGCCGCGCGCGATACACTTCACGCAGACGCAGCGGCAGCCGGCAGTGAACTCGCGAGCGCCCCGCGAATCGATTAAAAAATAATAATAATACGCCCGATATTGTATTGATAAATCGACATGAACGCCGCGCAATAATTGTTGATGTCACTGTTCCCCATGACGACAACCTTGTGAAAGCTGAAAAAGATAAAGAAAACAAATATCTTGATTTAGCTCACGAGATTGTCGACATGTGGGACATTGATTCAGCAATTGTTGTTCCGATAGTCATATCTGCCCATGGTCTGATAGCCAAGAGCCTCGATAAACACCTTAAGAGGCTTGCGTTAGGTGGATGGATCGGGAGTCAGATGCAGAAGGCAGTACTTCTGGACACGGCCCGTATAGTGAGAAAGCTCCTGTCTCTGGATCCTTTACCATCGGTAGCCGGGACCCTGATCTTGCTACCGTTGGGGAACTGCATTCTTGTATTTTTAAATGTTAAGTACCTAGGTATATTTTTTTGTGTTATACATTGTAAACATATAATGTTTAGAAATATAATTTTGTAAGTATTTTAAATGTAATAAAGGGAATAATAATAAATATCTTTATTGTTTTAAATGTGGTTAGATTATGTTAACAAAAATACAAGTAGGTATCTCACATTTAGCCTGTTAGTAAGCCTACAATGTTCTCTTTGTCACTATTAGAATAATAATTATTATTATTAGGTAAGTATTTAAATTGATTACAAGTTTACATTTTTATGTCGAACAATTCTTTCAAGTCGTAAAAATTATTTTCATTTAGCCAATTATATCGAAAATCACTTAAAATTCAATTAAAAATTAAATAATAACATTTTAATCTTATATATGACGGTCGGAATCTCTCGGCTATTCAAAGGCAATTATTTTCGTATATTTTTCATTAACTAAAACAAATTATACTTACTTACTGCAAGTAGTAGGATATTTGGATTACGATTAGACGGATGTTTGGGATTTTATTTGATACAGTAAAATATCATCAATCGAAAAAAACGGTAAGTAACGGGATAAATAACTGTAAAATAACATATATTTTTTCCAAATTTTAAGTAAGTAAGTAAATAAGTGATTACTTGTGATTTGCGAGTAATCTATTATTTTGGGGAATCCCAGCCTTAAGTATTGCTGCTGTAGTACTACTATCATGTCGATGTGGATTCGATTTATCATCATTCATCATTAATATATTCTTTGTTTTTTTTTTTCAAAGAATAAATATTATAATCAGATTTTATTTTTTGGAAGTGGCTCCGCTGCCACTGCCGGTACCTGGGTAAGGCTTATATTTTTTGCACTAATCGCACAAAGGAAATCACAACGGAATGTGTCACTACTGAAATTATGTGTTACAACGGAATTTGTAAACCTTTGTACACAAAGACTGTGTTTTTGCATTTTAGAAAGGGGTATTTAGTTCTTGTGTTTATGTTTGTGTTTGTCTTTTTTAGTGTTTTGTTTATTCAGTTTTCGTTATTCTGTGTGTAATAAATTGATAAAATAAATATTATTATTAAATAAAAAATATGAATTTCTGTGCATATTTTTTTATTTTTCCATATTAATAAACTTATTTTAGCTCTTAGCAAATATCACAAATCAATTAAGATGCATAAGGTTGTTGCTATCGCTCGATAAAACTCAAGTCTCAAAAAGATGGCGCTACTTACGCAAATTTGGATTTTTTAATTATATAAGTAAGAAAGTTTTGCATTTTTATACTTTAATATCATCCAGGTATCCATCCAAGTATTAGTTATATGTGCTTAAAGGTCGCAAAAATATGTAGTAATAATAAATGAAATTAATCTTAAATTTAACAATTTACACTACCTACCCTTTATAATTTCCGTTGTGACACGTCGCACTTATTCGTGTCACTTTGTCGCACAACGGATAGAATTTTTAACACGTCCTAACCTAAAAAAAATCATAACATATACATTAATGAATTTATCCTTCGAAATTTGTCACAATTCATAAAAGAAATTAATGTTTTACTTGATTTTTAACTCCAAATCAAGATAGCTATTCAATTAATGATAATACAAAAGAATAAACCTTACCTTTTCTTAACGACACTCAGCAGGTTCCAGCACTTTTTTCCAAATGACACGATAAAAAGATGGTGGAATCGTTCAGAAATGTGTCAAGCATGATGGGCCAGTGTTGCCACTTTAAATAAATGAATCTTTATGGTAGATTATTATAAAGTCTGAGAAATATCGCGTCGCACACCTGAAGTATTACAACTGAACAGAATTTGGGACACCTATAAATTTGTGAATAAAAACAATACAACTGATAAATTGTAGACTATATAGTTTTAATTTTGTAGCTATGATCCAATAGAACAAGTTATATGCGAAAATAAAAAGTTATAGTCATAAAAAACTGTAAATACCAATCATTTGTGTCGAGTAAGCGTTTGCGGACATCAACAAATTGTATGGAAGAAAAAAGTAGCCCTTTTTTGACATTAATGTATTAAATGTAAACAAAAGGAATATATTTATAAAAAAAAATAAACATAATAAAGAAATATACGTCCTTTTGTGTGTTTTTATTAAAAGTGGAATTAAAAAAAAATTTAAATTATTTTTATGTTCAAACTCTTGGGACAGCAAATTTTTACAAAATGTGCAAAAACTATGAGCCTTACCCACCTACCGGCAACTGTGACCACTGCCGATAGTGAGCGAGTTTCAGTCTCAGAAGTCCTGTAGAACACGTGACAGGTTAGAAATTTAAGACAATTAAATTTCGTGGTAATTTTTTTTGTGAAAAAAAATAAAAAAAAGGCTTGCAAAAAATTAAAAAAAAAATATTTGACCACTATCGGTTACCGTCTCATTTTTTTTGGGAACAGGTACCGGCAAAGAAGGCTCTGCCTTTTTTATGTTTTAGGGGCTTGCTTTTGGTTTCAAACTGAACCTTAGGGTTGAGAAGAACTTACTTACTAGGATGGCGCAGCGACCCAACCAAAGTGAGTCTTGGCCTCCGACAATAAGAGCAAATATAATATGTAGGTAAATACATGTTGTTCTGCTGGTGTCATAGATCACCTGTAGAAGCATGTGGTTGGTGTACCTTGGTAAATAAAATAAAGATAAAAGAAATAAATAATATTAGAAAAACAAACCAACTACTTACTTAGTATAAATATACCTAAATAAAAAAAATATGCAAGTAAGACTAAAGTAAATATAATGTACTAGCGGCCGCCCGCGGTTTCACCCGCGTGGTTCCCGTTCCCGTGGGAATATCGGGATAAAAAGTACATACAAACCTTCCTCTTGAATCACTCTATCTATTAAAAAAAAACGCATCAAAATCCGTTGCGTAATTTCAAAGATTTAAGCATACAAAGGGACATAGGGACAGAGAAAGCGACTTTGTTTTATACTACCTACTAGCGGCCGCCCGCGGTTTCACCCGCGTGGTTCCCGTTCCCGTGGGAATATCGGGATAAAAAGTACATATAAACCTTCCTCTTGAATCACTCTATCTATTAAAAAAAACGCATCAAAATCCGTTGCGTAGTTTCAAAGATTTAAGCATACAAAGGGACATAGGGACAGAGAAAGCGACTTTGTTTTATACTATGTAGTGATGTAGTGAAGTCTAAAGGGCAATGGATGGATCTGCGCTGCGTCTAATTTACGCAAATTTTCTTTTAAATAGGTATTCAAATGTTTGTTCCTATAAAGACAGACATACCTACCTATGGGTAGAGTAGCAATTTTACGTCGACAGTTACATAACATATTTTATTACGAGGACTCGGTCGTTATCTCGACATTCGCTCAGAGGTCACCGTGGGGCTTGTAATAAGGTCAAGATCGGAACGGTCGATCGAACGAATGAGTACTTTCACGACAGTCAAGTTATCCATAGGTAGGCACTTCCATATCCATATTAATCTACTTATCCATAATAATATTATTTGGATTAAACGGATTTGTTCATTTGTTCGCTAAGTGAATTCACAAAATTAGCTACTTGGATACTTTGTTATTGTAAGTCATAGGTTGTAAGTTATATAGTGTAGTGTCAATGAAGCTAGTTGACCCCCACAGTAATTCCTCAGTCAGAAAAAACTTTACATCATGATAAACTATTAATAAATTAAAAGTATGGTATAAATTTCAAAAAAATAATAATAATAGAAGATTAGGTATTTTTTAATGAAAGTCTTATTTCATTGATATCTTTTTTAGGAAAAATGCTTCGTCTAAACTTTCTTAACCGGACATATTCATGTAACGTCCAAAAACAATAATATGAAATATCCAAAAAAATATCCCAGCAGAAACACCAAATTTTAATAAAACAAAATGGGGTGACTTGGACTGAAAAATGTCTCTTCCGAACTTTTTAACGGAATTATACCATTTTGCCAAGCATACTCATGTTTGAAAAAAGTTTTGGATTTTCATCAAGTATCACATACTAGTATAAATAACTCAATTGGTAAAATAAATTTGGACTGAGAAATTACTCGGTTCAATATATAAACAGATTTATATATTTATGTATAAATACCTAACTTCCGTGTGGGGTTTTTATTGGATAATCATTTAAAAGTTTATGGCTCATGCTATTTGATAACTCAGCAAAGTTTCATCGACTGAGGAATTAGTGTATGGGTCTCCATACAAAGAATCTGTTCATTGCCTACACTAATAATTGTATTCTTAATCATAATAGTAACAAGAATGCTGTAACTATCGCATTGGGTTAAATAGTGCCTGTAATGATAGTTATAAGTTTTGTGTAAATAAATAAAATAAAAATACTTAAATTATAAATTAATGTGAAAGTGTTTGATTGTTTGTCCGTTTTCCACGGCAAAATGGAGAAACGTACCTATCGACGTGATTTTTGGTATGGGCACACAAGGAACTTTTTATCCCGGAAAATAGGTAGGTATCATATTCCCGCGGGATAACGGCGTGTAGTAGTAGCGGGCGAAACCGTGGGCGGAAGGCTAGTAAAAATTATCTTGAACGCAGAAAAAAAAATTATCTTGTCTTTCCATGTTCTGTGGTTTATATGTTTTCTTATTGTTTTGTTCTGAAAGTCGTTTGAAGGTGACTGGTATGTTTAGGGTTGCCACCTGTACTATATTATTATAGTATCGTACTATATTTCAGTCAATTTTACTATATATTATAGAAAAATAATATAGTATGAAAAATACTATATTAACCGCATGGCCAGAATGTAGCGCACCCATAGCTAGAATGGGGCGTTTCAAATTAGTAATGGCAAGTACACATGGAAAAATAAATACAAAAATATTTTTAAATATATCCCTGCCAACTACATACTTAAGCCTTTTTGCCTTTCCTTCGTAGTTAGTTGGGTTGGGATAGGGTGGAAAATCGTTTTTGCCTTAATGATCAAGAATAAATGTGTAAGTACTATTTTTTTTCGTAAATGTCCCATAAGTACTATATTTTTTGCCATTTTTTGGAGAAAGTACTACTTATATTTTTCAATAAAAAGGTGGCAACCCTAGGTATGTTGGATATTTTCTCTAATTGGTTATTTCAAGTGAAACATTATTGTTTGCCATGTGCGTGCACATCTTAGATATCTATCATTAATCACTTTTAAGCTGCGCTTACACGGGCAATGTTTTTGTGCAATAATTGGGTACTAGACTGATTTTTTTTATCGACTTAAAATATTTGTTGTATTAGTAGGAACACAACATAAGTATTTATTTTCAAATATCTTGCATATTTTCAGCGATATAGAGCATCAAACTTTCTAACTAGACAAAGAGGGCGCTGTAGAAATGTGACGTCACATTTCTATAGCGCCATACTCTCGCCATAGAAAATTTCGTTTTAGAAAGAGATAGCTAGAGTCACAAATTAAGTTGCTCATAATTCGCTTGTTATAATACAAATTGAATTTATTTTTTTCACATTTGTTATTTAAGTAATAAGTAATGTTATATTTTTTAATAGTATTATTAAATGTCTACATTTCAACCACAGTAAAATACCCAATTGCTTCGCATCTGTAATGGACCACTCTGAAGCAATGAAGTGGAGCAATCTGTAGCCAATTTTCGTGGTATTACCTATGTGGCCGTATCTCGCAGCAACATGGACCGTACCGTACTCTGAAACGCTAATCCGAAACTTCGGTATATCCGTCCCTCTCACTCTCTAGTCGGCACAGATTCGAGTGAAAGGGGCGGGGCCAACCGAAGTTTCGGATTAACGTTTCAGAGTACGGTCCCTGTCCCGACTAGAGAGAGGTCCCGGGTTCGATTCCCGGCGGAGCTACTTGGAGGATGGGTCGTTTTTTTGTAATATTTCATTTTTAATAATAAAAATTGCATTGTGAATGCAAAAAGTAAATATAATTTGGAGTGAGAGGGTTGTTCCAATCCAACGTTCCAGCTCATTATGATACTTATTAGTCTTATTACTTATCATATTTTGTAATTTTTTTAAATTATAAAAAATACTAAATGTAAATATTTTCAAAATTGCTTTTTTGGGGTTTGATATGAGGCTATTTACTTACAAATAATGATTCAACCGTATCATATCTGGAGGAGCTCAAACTTGGTATGTTTTGAAAATGATTTTTATTTTAATTTAAAACAAGTGACTCAAATATAATAATGTGATATATTTTTTTAATCGCCTTAGTAAGCCCTTTCATCAGATACCTTATATTCCCATAAAATAAAAAATGACGTCATAACTCCTCTCTTTTTTCGTTTTTTTTTCGTGCTACGGGTCAAATTGATCCTTATGGCCTAAAGATCAATCGTTCCGATTTTCTTGCCTTTAACACCATTTGCAGCATTTTTTTTTTAGCACAACGGGTTAGCACTTAGCCTTTTACTCTGAATTTCGGGGTGCCGCTAGGACTAATAGGCTATATTTTATCCCGGTATTCCCACGGGAACGGGAACCACGCGGGTAAAACCAGGATCCGCTGGTTTTCAATATTTTCAAAAATACAAAACTTTTCTCTTTATAATATTAGTATGGAATGGATATAGATTCAAGATACTAAGATACTTACGGCCAGAACTAATAATCTATCCACAGATAGGGATAGGCAAGATCCAGATTAGTTGCCTTGCTAGGCAACACCTAGCAACACCCTGGCAACTATCGTTAATTCTATGTTAATATCAAGAGTGCATAGCAACTAATCTGGATCATGCTTATCCCTATCCGTGGATTGATTATGAATTCTGGCCGTTAGAGGTGCAAAAAAGCTACCAAGTGTGCGTGGCCACTTCCTGATACGGGCGCTGGGGCGCGTGAAGAGATAGCCTTTGACCATCCAATGTCGCGCCAATGTCGGTCCGTCCTCTATGACCTGTGTAGCTAGCACAACAATCTGGAGACTTTCGGTCTAATGCCGATAATACACGGTTCAGCCAAATTGATTCACTTTGGTTGAAAGGCGCAGAAATGCGAACTTCTAAATAACGCTTTAAATATTGTCGATAGACATACATGTAGACAATCGGCTGGTCCAATATCTCCATCTAATACAGCATTATTGCCAATAAATAAAATAAAATAAAAAGTAAAAAACATAAAAATATTAATATTGCGCGATCTATTTACAATACAGACACGAAAACTTGTCAGATAGTTAGGTTATATAAGTTTGATTAGTAATAATAATCCCTATAAATATTAAAAATGTAAAAATGTGTATGTTTGTTTGTTTGTTTGTTTGTTCCGTTTTCACGTCTTAATGGCTGAACCTATTTTAGTGAAATTTAGAATGGAGATAGTTTAAGGCCCTAGGAAGGACATAGGCTACTTTTTATATTATACTCTTTATTGCACATAAAAAAAACACATATAAACAAATATAATTAAATCATGTGAGCAAAGGTGAACTTATCTCTAAAAGAGACCTCTTCCAGTCAACCCAGAACGTGCCGCGTGAATAAAGCTCATTTCCATGGGAAAATAACTTTTATTGCGGGCAAAGCTGTAGAATAGAATTGGTTAAATACTACGGTGTTACTTTGAAGTTCCAGGGAAGAATTATATTTATGATAGAGAGAGTTTGAGGCCCTGGGAAGGACAGACTTACTTTTTACCACGGGAAAATATCTCATTCCCATGGGAAAATCACTTTTAGCGCGGGCAATGCTGAGGAATGGAATTGGTATGGTGATAGTTCGAGTTCCTGGCTTACTGATTTAAAAGGGCAGTTGTAAATAGCAGTTTTGGTAAGTTAAAAATTATAAATGGCACGTTTAATAACTAGTTCAGCAGTTAAAACTAAGCAGTAAAGTAAACAATGAGTAATAAAAAATAATGAAATGGATCAGTGAATATATAATTGAGCAGGAAAATAATTAAATGAGCGGTAAAAGTTATTAGATGAGCGGTAACGTGTGGGCAGTAATAAATCGGAAATTGTCGGTAAAAAATCTCATCCTAAGCAATTCTATAAACAATGAATCTTGGTAGGTAGATAAATTCTGTAACCCGCACTAGGTTTATTATTTTCACAAAAAAGTAACCACGGAATTTAAATTTCTAACCTATCACGTGTTCTTAAGGACTTTCGGCAAACTTGGTCACTTCTAACTTTTAAAATAAAAAAGTACAAAATCTAGAAATAATAATATGCTCATCATGAACTGCCGAACTATAAATCTAACTGCCCATTCCATCATTTTACTGCCCATTCATTTATTACACTGCTTGAATAATTTTTGAGCCTTCTTCTTCTTGAATGAATAAACCGCTACATTTTCTTTTTATTACTATTCATGTTTTACTGCTGTACTAAATTTACAACCACCCGAAAATTAAATAACAGCTCAAATCATTTTTCAAATGATCATAATAACATACCAAATGTTTAATTAACAGTTGGAAAAATTATTTCCTTATTTATAATACAGACATTTTGTGGCGCTAGGACATAACTTATTTTTGACCGCAGGAAAAAATATTATTCCTATGGGAAAATCACTATAAAAAAGCGCGGCAAATTTGCGGGCAGAAATTGGTGTTTAGGTAAATAGTTTGAGACCCGGGGGAAGGATTATAATAGGCTACTTTTACTTTTTACCAGAGGAATTTATCATATTCCCATGGGAAAATCAGTAGGTATTATTTATTTGTCCGTCTTTCATGAAAAAACGGAGCAACGGATCAATGTGATTTTTGGTATGGGGCTAGAATGGGAGCTGGAGGATTGGATACACATTAGCCGTTGTCACTCAAGAAATAAAACAATAGAAAGAATAAATTATAGGTATAGAATCTTGAACTAGTTATATGAGGATTAGGGTTTCTGATTTCTCAACCAATTTTTTTTCTCGAGTTTCGGGAATTCTCGAGGCCAAAGTCTCGAGTTTTCTCGGGTCTCGAGTCTTTTAATTAAAACTGTTGAAATCTGTTGAAACAGGGTTTTTTTTCCAAAATACTTTTATTGCACCACCCACCTTCACCATATGAAAGAAGATATTAATTATTTTGTTACATGCTTTACCCATTTGGGTAAAGCAATATCATCTTAGATATTTTTTTGAAGGCGGTTCTATTTATTAACAAAATAATTTTTTATTTAAGCATAAAGTAGTTAAACATCATAATATTGTTATTTTCTAATACCTAGTCTAACCTAAAATAATATTTTGCCGTTATCGACTAGCATTAGTTGGGCAGAATATCGCATTGTTCGTCCCCATTCTATGTTATTGTTTAATTCATGGATTTTACATTTTTATTGATAATAAAACATTTACTACCCGTAAATCTACACGATAAGCTATTGTATTATACATACAGGATAATTTTTTTATCAGTGCACAAATTTTTAGGATCGACTCAGAATCGGTAAGTGAACACCTTTCTCCTAGAAACATGGGTCGAAAAACGACAAAAATTTTTGGACTTCCCATACTAAATCGATCACGTGATCAGTCCGATTTGTATGAAGAGTCAAAAAAATTTTGTCATATTTCGACCTATGTTTCTAGGATAAAGTTGTTCACTTACCGATTCTGAGTCGATCCTAAAAATTTGTGCACTGATAAAAAAATTACCCTGTATAGGTACATACAGAGGCCCCATCATCATATTAAAATCAGATAAATAAGTATGTAACAAGATATTTTATTTGGAAAACCTATTTTGAAAATACGTGTTTTGCATTTTGTATTTAAATACTTTTATTTAAAACTATTTTGTATTTCTATTTGAAATAGTAAAGTAACAATGTATTTGCATTTTGTATTTAAATACTTTTACTAAACTATTTTTATCATCTTTGGTTAGTAAGTAGATTATTAATTTGCACTATTTAATGTAGTTTGATCAAATTTATCAAACAGTCAAGCTTAAGCTAGGTAGACTAGTGATGATAGGCACTAATAATTCAGAAAAAGGTATCCTACCTAACCTTAACATGTGCGTCAAGTTAGCAGCCTCACAACAGAATTAGATGGTTTTGATTATGTCAAAAAATACTGTATAAATAGTGTTAAATAGTGATGTATATTAAATAAATAGTGTAACTTTGATTCAAAAGATATTTGAGTATCTTAGTGAGGCTGCTAACTTAACGTCAAGTTAGCAGTCACCTCAAGAAATACAGTTCGTATCAATGTGATTTATATGTCAAAAAATACTGTATAAATAGTGTATCGTAAACGCAAAATTTCAAAAGTAGTGCTTTAATACAAGCCGAGATATTAGGGTCTCTAAGTGGGCTGCTAACTTGACGTTTCTTGCGATGGAGATTCCAGGGAAACAGGTACAAGTTTTAAATAAATAAATACTTGAAAAAATACTGTGTGAAATAGTGAATCTTAGGATATAAATAAAAAAAGAATTCTTCTTTGCTATTTTCAAAAAATCTAATGTAAACTTCTACATAATAATCTGAATATATGCTGACGATCAATGTTGAACTTTGCTCCTTAGTAATAAGGTTCAAACTTTATTTCAATCGTGAAGTGCGTACTATCGAGCAAAAAAGTGAAATATATATTTTTGATTGTGTCAATACATACGTATAATCGGTTTAATGCTATTGATTAGGTATTTAAACAAATATATTTCTACCCACTTTTTAACCGACTTCAAAAAAAGAGGAGGTTCTCAAGTCAACAGTATTTTTTTATGTATGTTTTACCATAACTTCGCCAGTTGTTAACCGATTTTAATAATTCTTTTTTTATCTGAAAGAAAATAGGTAGGTAGTTTATGTGTGGTATCATGAAAAAGTTAAAGTAGTCAGTTCAGTAGTTTTTTCACAATCCTGAAAAAACACATAGTTTTTGACTGGTAGTTCCTGCTTTACACGTCAATATCTTCGCGAACTATTGACCAATTTCAATGATTATTTTTTTATTCGAAAGAGTAAACTCCTGAGGTAGCCACATTGTTACCAAGTTAGGATCTGATAGTGGAATCCAGGGGAAATCGAGGAAACCCGGAAATTTTATGGTAATTTACGTATTTTAAAGATTTTCTAAAGTTTTTTAAGTATTTGCATCTGGTAGTCATCATCACATGCTGATGAGCTGGTGATGGAAGGTACAACTCCTCAAATGTCGTTGATATGTAAAGATTTTTAGTTGTATTCTTTTAGGTTATTTAGATTAGATCGTTCTTTCATAAATAATAAATAATAAATAATAAATAATAAATAATAAATAATAAATAATAAATAATAAATAATAAATAATAAATAATAAATAATAAATATTAAATAATAAATAATAAATAATAAATAATAAATAATAAATAATAAATAATAAATAATAAATAATAAATAATAAATAATAAATAATAAATAATAAATGATAAATAATAAATAATAAATAATAAATAATAAATAATAAATGATAAATGATAAATGATAAATGATAAATGATAAATAATAAATAATAAATAATAAATAATAAATAATAAATAATAAATAATAAATAATAAATAATAAATAATAAATAATAAATAATAAATAATAAATAATAAATAATAAATAATAAATAATAAATAATAAATAATAAATAATAAATAATAAATAATAAATAATAAATGAGTGTTTGTACCAAAATTTTGAAGTCTCTCCGGCATTTCGGAAGCGTCCCATCTTGCAGCTCTCAATTTATTTCTCCGTTTACGCTGTTTGCGTCGATTATGTAGCTTGTATATTTTGTTTGTTTATAATATACTAGCGGATTCTCGCGGTTTCATCCGCGTGGTACCTGAACGAATGTAGCTTTCTAATGATCAAAGAATTTTCTAAATCGGTCCAGTAGTTTCGGAGCCTATTCGATGAAAACAATTTAACAAACAAACAATCAAATCTTACCTCTTTATAATATTAGTACTTACTTATAGATAATTATATAATTTGTACCGCTTTAATTGTTTTCTGTTTCCCAACGGTTGACTGGCAAAAAATACTTTTAGTATTAAGTCCGCCTTGTATATTACATTACCTATGTATTATGTACAAAAGTTTATTAAATAAAATAAAAAAGAAATAATAACAAATATGCTAGCCCCAAGCTTATTTTTCACATACAAAAGTTCCAGCTAATTGAACTTTTGTCCAACGACACTTGGATCGCTTATTTTGACGTTTAGTCGTTGAAATTCGATCGAAACAAAGGTCATCTAAATAGTAGAATACCTTCGAGTTATCGTTTTGAAACGATTGAAGGACGAACCAGAATACACTTCGACGACACTTCGATAGAATCGCTGCCGCTCAAGTTCTATCGACAGTTGTGAATACGAATATGGTTTCAACGACTAAATCGCTACGATATCGTCACGGTTTATATTACGAGAATCGGGCTACTGGTCAAGGTCGCGGGAAGCCGCTGGATGCGGGCAGCGCAGGACCGATCGTTGTGGAGATCCTTGGGGGAGGCCTATGCCCAGCAGTGGGCGTCGTACGGCTGAAATGATGATGATACGATAGATTATGTATCATTTAAAATGACTGGAATAAAAAATTTGACAATATCAGTACGTCTAAAGAAAACTGTACACGACTGTACCTAAATTCGAATGTATGGTAGAAGTTAACATTAGATTTTTTGAAAATAGCAAAGAAGAATTCTTTTTTTATTTATATCATAAGATTCACTATTTCACACAGTAATTTTTCAAGTATTTATTTATTTAAAACTTGTACCTGTTTCCCTGGAATCTCCATCGCAAGAAACGTCAAGTTAGCAGCCCACTTAGAGACCCTAACATCTCGGCTTGTATTAAAGCACTACTTTTGAAATTTTGCGTTTACGATACACTATTTATACAGTATTTTTTGACATATAAATCACATTGATACGAACTGTATTTCTTGAGGTGACTGCTAACTTGACGTTAAGTTAGCAGCCTCACTAAGATACTCAAATATCTTTTGAATCAAAGTTACACTATTTATTTAATATACATCACTATTTAACACTATTTATACAGTATTTTTTGACATAATCAAAACCATCTAATTCTGTTGTGAGGCTGCTAACTTGACGCACATACCTTAACTGTCCTTCCTTATTAATTCATAATAAATAACAAAACATTTTTATTAAACAAGCACGCTTTAAATTCACTTAATTAAAGGTTCGAATTAATATAAAATTCAAAACTTGGCAATTCTCGAGCTCCGATCATTTTTTTCTCGTCTCGAATGAAGCCAAATTTCTCGAGTTTTCTCGAGTTCGAGAAGGCTCGAGCAGAAACCCTAATGAGGATTGAAAAATTCTTGGCTCAGCTAAAACTTCATCATAATCATCATCATGTCCTCCAGACTACAAGGCTACAAGCTCAATTGTTACTTATTCAGATGGGTAGGTACAGAAATGAATTGCAAATTCAACATTGGGCCTAAAGGTCTGGTCACAAAACAGTGCCACAGCACCATCGGGTAAGGTAATCTATTTCCAAGTTCTGTTTTGAATTTATGGTTATCTTGTAAGTATACATTTTTGTACAATTTAAAGCTAATGAAATATGTATGTGTGTTCTTATACCTAATAATTGTGAAGAACAATAATTTAACAATAAATTCATTGTAAAACAAACTCCGGTATTCCACTTTTTTTATAATGTTAGGCCTTATTTATTGTAACTTCTAAGTAAGTAATTACCTTATAAAAATTCTTGTAATAAATGTTTTTTAATTGGTAAGATAGATTTCATATAACTATGATCGATAGCCGAAATTAAGAATCGTTGAGAACACGAATGTTGAGAAGTAAGTAGGTAAGTACTAGAGTAAGTAAATGATATGCCGCCAACAAAAAAAATATAATAGTACGTTATACGATACGATTCCGCAATCAGTGTTATTATACGAATAACAGAACAACTGAATCAAAACAGCTTAAAAGATTATCTTCTCCCAAATCTCCTTAAAAAATTGTGATTTATAGATAAATTCTTCAAACAACGTTTGCTCATTTTAAATGTACAATAAAGTTATTTACTAAGAAAACTTACTGTTATCTTCAGTGTAGTTGTATCGGGAATCTTTGATAACACTTGAATGCACTGATAAATGATATTTATTAGAAATAAAAATTATTTTTATTTTATTACGTACGGGTGAACACACACACACCACAAATTATATAGACTAGTAACACACACACACGCGCAATCACCGTTAACCACAGATTAGTTGACACAGAAATTGTGTTGTGTTGTGTCATTGATGACACAGACACAGAACAGATCACTATTTATACCGCTACACACGTTCCGATCCGACCACCGATTTGGGGGGTTACAACGTAACTTTATCCTCGAGTGTTTTGTGGCGCCACTTCGAGTGTCCCGAGAACTTTTGACATACATTACCACAGTCGACATAAGAACTTCACTAATTTTAGTTTCATTGACACTCGTATCTGGGGCACATCTGGGGGGCTACCGGCTAAGAAATCTGGATATGGGTATGGGCTTCAACTGTCATTTGAATTCCTTATTTTGATAGATTTTTGCTGCTTTGTTCTGTTGAACGTTGCTAGCTAGTTATCGTAATACCCGACGTCACAAAACAAGGAATTGATAGCGGCTATTATCTTTATAAAATAGACTTAAAGTTCCCAAAAACGTATGAAGTTCATACCCATAAAGTTACGCGGTAGCCCCCCTGCCTACAGCGGCAAAAAAATGCTATACTCAAATAGGCACAAAAATATTTTATGACAGCCAGTCCAGTGTGTAAATGATAGAGGTCAGTGCTACGCTTTGGTGCTACGCAATATTTAATAGCCGCTACACACGCTCCTATCCGACCGCCGATTTGGTCTGCTCCCAGACCAAATCTGCGCTACACACGTTCCGATTTGGTCTGTTCCGACCAAATCTGCGCTACACACGTTCCGATTTGGTCTTGGAGCAGACCAAATCGGCGGTCGGATAGGAGCGTGTGTAGCGGCTATGACACGTCGTCCGCCTCAGTGCTTATTTGTCCTATGTCCAAACTTATCGAAAATGAGCTTAAGAATTGAATTCCACTCCTGTGTAAAAAAGATTTAAGAATTTTTACTTTTAAGGTATCATAAATGGCATTTAAATTTTAATAGCGACACGGCACTGTAATGCAAATTATTAAAAATTAGTAAAATTATGAATTAGTGCTTCTTTGTTCTATCTCCAGTGTGAGTGCTTTAAGCTAGAAACACATTTCGCTGGCGCAGCGCAGCGCAGCGTCGACCCGGGTGTGCACACTTTACTAGCGTGGCGCAGCGTTTCCTGACGAAATTTTTGATCAGTGTCAATCGAGTCGTTGCCGAGCTAACATCTGCATAATGTTTTCTTCTAATTTTGAAAACAATTTCTGTTCTTACTTGAACATATTAAATCCAAAAAAAAATATGTTGATGATTACGATGATAAGATGATGATGAATGATTACGAGATGCAATTTATATCTATACTAATACTATAAATACACTTTGTTTGTTTGTAAGAGATAAACTCAAAAAATACTGAACCGATTTTAGAAATATTTAGTGTAATTTATTTTCAAATCAGAATTATACATTCTTTTTGTTATAAAATTAAAAAGTATAGTGTACTAAAAACACTTTAATACTGTTTTAACAGTATAATTAACAACCCTACATGATAATGTATTGGTGACTCTTCTAAACAAAAAAAAATATTTTTTATATTGGCCCATTATTGACGGAGAAATCGGAGAACATAAGTAGTAAAAAGCAAAATGCAGAGCTCCGCTGCGCAGTCCGCTACCGAGCCATCTGACGATACAATGCTAGAAAGTGGTGGTAGGCCTGGCGCAATCGGAGCCGAGCGGAAACGCTGCGCTGCGCTGCGCTGCGCTAGGGAAATGTGTTTCTAGCCATACTAAATGTATGAAACCGATCGCGCTGCGCTGCGCTGCGCCAGCGAAATGTGTTTCTACCTTTAGTGTTCTATGTCCACTCAATCGACTAATCACAGCCCACCACGGGGCATGTCTGCCATTTTGTTTGACTCGTTCTAATGGCTGGTGAAATCACGAGAATCATTCCCAAAACCTTTCAAAAACGTTCAAATTGCTTTGATTTTATAAAAAAATTGTGAAGACAAATGCCAAATTATGTCAAGAGCGCAATATAATAAAATCATCATAGCAGGTGCATACACAAACTGGACAGCAGATATATTTAATTAGCACTCAAATCCGTTTTGAAGTTAAAACAGGGTGTTGTTTTTAGTGACTTTGAATATCTCCCACAAACTCGAGTAATCATATGTTTATTTATTTATTCACAGACTAGTTAGTATAGTATTATATTATCTGTGTTCACAGTAATTTTACCCCTTTTTTACTTCTTGCTACTGGCTGGCACCTACCTTAAAAAGGTAGGTAGGTATAGGTAGTTATTTCTTTTTGAAATCGGTTTAATTTTTTATACTAAGAACTTTTTATTCTTTAATTTGCAGTGTAGATTGTACAATAAGATACCTATATCATAAAACTACTGAACCAATTTTGATGAAACATTACCTGTTCCCTAAGTTGAAATCACCTGTTTTAAATAAAAAAAAAATCATATCATCGATTCGATATGACTTTTAGTTTTCGAGAAATCCGTGGACAAACATACCAACACTTTACACGTGTGCAACAATTTGCAATATTTAAATATTATCCAACTAAAAAAATACCTATTATTAAATACTGGTCAAACTGATAACCTCCTTCTTTTTTGAAGTAGGTTTAAAATAATTTAAAAGCTTTTACCACCCTGTATTGGTACCTAGATAGAACAAACAAGCACGGAAAACTTAAACAGTCACTTTGACCTATCTCCAATGAGGTTGTGTTCTAAGTCCACTTACGTAATTTTGTTAGTGCATGTTTGTTCTATCTCCATAAAAAAAACTGTAAAATAAGGTATAACTAATAATAGTTAGTTAGGTACCATCTAAAGACGAAAGCTATTGCAACGCAACTAATTCAAAGGTAACTCATGTAAGTATTAGGAAAGACCTTCAAACACAGACACTCGACCTTTTTAATACAAATAGAGCAAAAAATGCCTCCCCTGTAAAATGTGACCAATATGGTAGATAGAACAAATTAATAAGCACTGAGGCGACACGTGAAGTTATTAACCTTATATTATCCTATTTATCCTTTTCTTGTTTTTTGCTAGAACAATAAAGAGAGTACAAAGGTACATTCCTCTCTATTCCGGTGACAGATGAGCCACTTGCAATACGAAATTAGCTGTCAAAATGGACTGCGTCATATGAAAACTTTAGTTCCAAAGATTATCACCCGGAACAGAAATGCTCGTGTTCTTTTGTTTATTTTTCTTTCTTTTCGACTCTTCTCTCTTCTCTTTCGACTGTCGTGTCATCGATAGGATAATATCTTTTCCTTTCAATATAATTTGGTGAATAAGTTTAATAATTTAATTGAAGCACCATAATGTGGCTTCACATCTTGCTGATATTCTCCATATCGTTTGTAAGAATAAATAGTGACGAGAACATAATTCCTGTATTCCACATGGATCATCACGGTGTTTTGGCCGACATAAAGGTGAGTACCTAGTGGCGAGTATAAACTAGAGCATTTTCATCATCATCATCATAATCAATCACTGCTTGTCATACTTAGGACTTCCCCAACAGCCCCCCCCCCCCCCCCCGTCACGAAAGGCAAGCTAGTAGAAGGTGGGTTAGCCCCCAGAAAAGCGGTGGCACAGGTTACACAAGGTGCGTGCGAAGGCGCCCAACGCTGAGGGGATGTCGGACTAGCTTTGGCATACCCCTCCGAAGGTTTGCCGCTCCATGCACCTCTCCAACGCGCCAAGAGGCGTTGTCAGGAGGTGGCAAAATAGGTAGGAGGGGCGGGCGGTGGAAATGGGAATTTCATCGTCCATTCAGAACCCCGTGGTGGTACCGGAGTAAGGCGTGGACAGAGCGTCGAAGGGACGCAGGCACAGGGCGGAGACACGCTGACTAACACACATGCTGCGTAATCTCCGTCCAAGTGCAGAGGGAGCACCCTGGGGGTTTTAGTGAGTTCAAGCCCCACATATCCCCCTCGTCTCCCCGGGCGGGGGGGTTCGCGAAGGCGCGAAAAGACTACCAACAGGCGCGGATACAAGGGGGGGGGGGGGGGGGGGGCGATTGAAAAAACGTGGACTAAAATAGTCCTGGTACTAAACTGGTGCTGTCACTTTCATTTTCCTATTGAAAGACAGAATAAGCCAGGTCTAACCGCCTGTCCACGGGAAAGCGCGGCGGGCGGCGGCGCGGCCGCGACCAGCGAATTGCGCAATCATTGCGCGCTCGCGCCAGACGTTTAATCAACGCACCAACTGATGCGTAATGAGCGATTTTCTGAGAGGCCATTTAAAAAAAAAAAGCTTCCAATTGCTTCACTAGATGGCGTTGAATAAGTATGTACATGTCTATGGTATATTTTGGTATGAAACATATTTAAATTAATTACTTTTAAACAACCCAAAGGAAACTAATAATATATTAAATAAGTACTACTGTGAGGAACAGAAACGAAATAGGTAAAATTAAATATTTAGGTAAATAAATAACATCTGTCTGACGTTCCGTTTTACGTAAAAAAGTCGCGTCAAAGTAAAATTTATAACGTTCCGTTCCTTCTAACTGCATAGGTGGGACAGCGCCATCTAGTGACTGAGCTTTCAGAAAATCGCCCATTCGCTCGTCGCCGCCCGCGCTGTCCCGTGGCGCGGTAACTTTAGTCCACGTTTTTGAATAAGGCCTCATTTCCACCTGCAAGTAAGTCTTCTGCGATAAATGTCCGACAGTCTGTCAGATAGCAACTTGCAAGTTGTAGGTTGTAGTTTACACTTGCAAGTTGCTATCTGACAGACTGTCGGACATTTATCGCAGAAGACTTACTTGCAGGTGGAAATGAGGCCTAAGGGGGTACTATTTGATGGTGTGCAGCTGTGCTTGAAACGTTTGTCAAACATTCTATAATCCGTGCGCGATGAGAATAAGATGGATGGATGGAAAATCGAAAATGACAGTTCTCGACTCAAGTTGCGTTATCGAAAAAGGGCTGCACAAATAAATTATTTTTTTTAGGGTTCCGAACCAAAATGCTAAAAAAGGAACCCTTATGGTGCGATTTTGTCTGTCTCTTATGCTACATTTACATTCAGCCCCTGCCGCTGCCCCTTGCGCTGCCGGCAATAAAGGCTTGAGCACACCAAACGCAGGTCAGAAGCAGCGCTGTTTGAATGCGGGCCCGCGCAAGTTGTAATACAAGAATCTATGAACTACGTTGAACGCGGGCCCGCGTTGCAACTGCTTTGAAACTGTTGCTGCGTTCAGTGTACCGACTCCCGCCGACTCCCGCGCTGCTACTGACGCTCTGCTCCTGACCCGCGTTTGGTGTGCTCAAGCCTTAATTCTCTTAATACTGCCGCAGCAGGATCGCGAGAAAGTGTGTGTTTACATACTGCCCTGCCACTCACTTCGCTATCGACTATCGGCAATGGCAGACGTCGAAATAGTTACCGCGTCCGCACTGTGTCTTTCTGCTATGCATAATAATGTTCAGTGTAAATATTACGAAAAACGATTTTTACCATGTTTTGATTTGTTGTTGAGTCCCCGATATTTCGGCGCAGTTGCACACGCCATGATCACGGAGTAACTGAATAAAGTTAATGCGGGTTGTATGTTTTGTGTGTCGTGCAAATTGTGAACAACTTCGAGTTGAGTGTGCGAACCACAGAACAGAAAAAACTGTGGTGCGAACGGAAACAGTGGTACGGGCAACGAGCGTAGCAAACGAACGAGAAAGAGGGTAGACAGATTTGTCTGCTTCTAACATCCAACCCGCATTAACTTTAATTAACCCGTTTTTCGTAATATTTACAGTGTTAATGACCATGAAAGTTTAAAAACTTATAATGTTCAGTGTTTAAAAAGATAACAAATAAAAAAAAGAAAGTTCGTTGTAGAAGATGGTGGATGATGGTACAATCGTTAAAGAACATTGCGAGTACCTACTAATCGACTTAAAGTAATTTTTCACGTCTCAAATTAGGTCTCTTTCCATTTCTAGCAATTCCAAAAATGTTATGGTACTTTCATTGCTCCAGTTGAACGGCATTATAATCGTCAAGCTCCATCAGTCGCACCTTCAATTGAAACGGTCAATCACGTAGCAATTGACGAATGACGATTGACCGTCACCGGGGTACTTTAGCTCAGCGGGCTTTTAAATTTCCACGCTATGTTTGACGTAAACATCGCTAAGTTCTTTTTTAAATCGTTAAGTCGGCGATGGTTGCTGTAGCGATTTACACGAATTACGATACAAAACTAGTATTAACGATTATTTAGTGGCTTGCTATCGCTCAAATATACTACAAAACACACTTTTACCATAATAAGTTGTAACAAAAACAACTTGTGAAAGTGTTTTAAAATAAGTTTTTAGTAAAAATTTCATTTTTATGTCAAGCTTTTTTGCCGACTGTACTTTAATGTTGTACTGTAAACTTGCATACAAATTTTCAGCTCAATCGAACACAGGTAAGTTGGTCAAATTAAGTTTGTAAGATTTGACCCGAACGGACATACATACATGCATACATACATTTACTGCAAGTTAAATAAAAGCTTGTAAAAATAGCCCCATATCCCACCAAATTCCTCATTTTCCGCGTTAACGACAACTGTCGATAACTATCGGTCGCTATCGCGGAAGAGACTTCCACCCCTGGGCGATCGTGAGATCGTAAAGTGCCCCGGTAACGAAACGATCATTCGCAATTGACAATGTTTACGTCATTGAAGGCAAGGACGTACCCAAGGGGGGTGATCAGACCCAGAGGTCCCGGGTTCGATTTTCAGTATGTATATCATATTGTATTCGGTTTGGTTGGTGTAGGGCTTGTTCACAGTCCGCCTGGCTAGCTACCACCATCTTATCTAAGTCTGACGCCATAACAACGATGTTTTCAGCATTACTGTGTTCCGGCACATTCCTCAGTGGTTGGGGATTGTGAGAGTAGAGATTAATGCAATTTTGTAAGTTTAAGAAAAATGTGATAGTAAAAGACCACGAGCCCTATAAGTACCTAGATTTCAGGCGGGATTCGAACCCGCGCCACCCGCGCGGCCGCGCTTCCGAGGATCCAGCCCGATGCTCTGACCAACTCTTTCTGTGTTCTGTGATTCGTATGTGAACGACGTAA
This sequence comes from Crambus lathoniellus, assembly GCA_949710035.1. Classification (NCBI taxonomy): domain Eukaryota; kingdom Metazoa; phylum Arthropoda; class Insecta; order Lepidoptera; family Crambidae; genus Crambus; species Crambus lathoniellus. The sequence goes on along the minus strand of OX453319.1, from coordinate 12,070,386 downwards.
CATTGACATGCTCAAAGAAATGTTCTAACCTATTATCCCTTTTCAGATTTCGACGAATCCTTTCCACAAGATGAGTAGTGCCCAGTTCGCTGACATTCTTTACACTTCGATTAAAACGGGGGATACTGTGATAGTTTTCCTTGAAGAGAAGTTTGCAACGGAAGACGTTAGTGGCAAGGATGCTCTGGGCACGCCGTTCGGTAACCTGCGAGAGGCGATGTTGGATGGAAAGGCTAAATACTATCCAAAAGGTTAGTTAGAGCACAGATTACTAAATAGTTACCATGTAACAGATAGTTCACTCCGCTTAGTCATTTAAATAAATAGCAACTCTAACTATAACGCAATAAAGTAGAATTCAGCTTATACGGCGCAGGCAAATTACGAACGGCCACTCGTTGTCGTTGCATCTCTTTCTATAGCATATATCCTAGCTCTTTTGCGGACCTAATTTCTATGGATTTACAACGCCGGCGTTGCCGCCGCGTTTTCGAGCCGACACGGGGAGTGAAATAGGGTTGCTTAATTAAAGATGGCTTGATTTGTCCAACTTACATCACTGCCCGCTGAGAGCCCGTGGCTCAGCGTGGTTAGCGCGCTCGGCCGCGATCGTTGAGGTTAAGCAACTTTCGTTATGGTCGGCCACGGGATGGGTGACCAAAAACGTTCATCTCGAACTCCTCCGTGCTTTGGAAGGCACGTTAAGCACGGGCTGGACCAACGGTGGTCCAGCTACATTTGCAGTTTTTAATTAATATCTACAGATCCGCATTGGGCCCGCGTGGTGGGTCATGTCCTGGCCTATTTTCCTTATCCATCCATAAGGAAGGTCATTTAATATAGGTACTTACTGCTAGGACACTTCCCAGCAGTGGGGATATTAAATGCCTTTCAGAGTTCAGACCCGTGTTTCACCTAAGTAGTTCACCTAGGTGTTCCACTGTTAACTTTTTATACCATGCAGTGGTTCATCTAGCTAGAGCTAGGTGTTCCATGGTTAATTTCTTGTACCCCTGGTTCACCTAGGTGTTCCACGGTCACATTTCTGTACTCGCCTAGCTAGGTGTTCCACGATTGTTAGAACCTATTTTGTTAATAACATCCTCTTTCAATAAGTAATGTTTGGCCACTTAAAATATTTTTATAGCACAGCGTGACCTAAGCCCGCACTTAGGTAACGGTTAGCCGTAACCTAAGTAGCCCTTAATTACACTGTATTTATGAATCTTAATTACACTGTATTTATGAATCTTAATTACACTGTATTTATGAATTGTCTTTTTGTCTTTTTGTCTTTTTGTCTTTTTTGTCTTTTTGTCTTTTTGTCTTTTTGTCTTTTTGTCTTTTTGTCTTTTTGTCTTTTTGTCTTTTTGTCTTTTTGTCTTTTTGTCTTTTTGTCTTTTTGTCTTTTTGTCTTTTTGTCTTTTTGTCTTTTTGTCTTTTTGTCTTTTTGTCTTTTTGTCTTTTTGTCTTTTTGTCTTTTGTGGTGGCCAACTTTGCTTTTTTTCTGTCTTTTTTTTTTTAATCTATATTTATTTTGAGGCTTTTACCTGTTTTAGGTATGACAGTCTCATCATAGCCTAACCTTACAATACCTTAAAAATACACCAATTATTAACCTAATACTAAGAGGGAAGACGATGATGCAGAAACATAAAAATTAGGTCTTCAAATACATCTGACCGTGGGTCTGCAAGTAAGTATTGTTAAAAATATCCCTACATCTAACTGATTTATTTTATACTAGCGGCCGCCCGCGGTTTCACCCGCGTGGTACCCGTTCCCGTGGGAATATCGGGATAAAAAGTACATATAAACCTTCCTCTTCTCTATCCTTCCTATCTATTAAAAAAAAACGCATCAAAATCCGTTGCGTAGTTTCAAAGATTTAAGCATACAAAGGGACATAGGGACAGAGAAAGCGACTTTGTTTTATACTATGTAGTGATAGTGATTTTTGCATCAAAGCCCTCCCTTTTTCATTATATTTAATACACTCAATAAGCATGACATGTGCTGAATGTCATCCACGGACCCACAAGTGTCACAATTTGGAGAGTCGGTTTTTCTCATAAGGAATCCGAATTTCTTAGATGGGTAATGACCTGAGCGAAAACGGAGTTCTGTCTTTTGCTGCTATTAAAGTGTAACTCGCTTTTATTTGAAAGCTTGAGAAATTATGTGAAAAATGGAAAATGAAGTATTTTAGAAAAAATCGACCCGTCTCACAATCTCTCACTTTTTCTAAAATACTTCATTTTCCATTTTTCAGCCATAAAAATTGCATTGTGAATGCAAAAAAGTAAAAATTTAAATAAAATTATGTGAAGTTTCAGGCTTTGAAAATATATACCTATGATTTTTTGATATAGATAGACGAAGGAGCTTCAAAGGCTAAGAAATATGAAACGGATCATTGCGTTGCTATTTTCTTGTCAAACAAAATAGTGCTCCAAACCGAGTTTTATCGAAATCGGCCTACAAACAAAAGAGTTGGCCGCCATCTTGGATTTTTTAACTTGATAACGCTAAAGCTGACACTATGTGGAAAAGATATTCTAAGCGGCCATTACTTATTGAAAGAGAATGGTATCAACAAAATAGGTTCCAATAATCGTGGAACACTTGGCTAGGTGAACCAGAGGTACAGAAACTTAACCGACAGGCCGCAGGGGGTGCATACCAGAACGGCCGGCGGAGAGCAAGTAGTGAGGGGTTTAGTTGGTAGTGGTGCCTACTCTCAACCGCCCCATCTGGTCAGGCCCCCCTGAGGGGGTAACCTTATGGAGAGATTGAGAAGAGGCTCTCTCCGGCCTCCTCTCGAGCTTTCGAGCTCGTCAGGGGGCGGGGCAGGGGTCAGATCTGCCCAGCCCTGACGCGAAGCCTATTAGGCTTGGCGGGAGGGCTGGGCGCGGCGAGAGACAGGTCTGCGTCTGACTGAGTCCAACATGCCATTAACGGTAGGTATACGAAAAGACTGTATTTGCCCTCACTAAGTTAACTGTGCAACTCCTAGGTGAATCAGGGGTACAAGAAATTAACCGTGAAACACCTAGCTGAACTAGCTCTAGCTAGGTGAACACCTAGGTTAACCACGGGTCTGAAAGGATTAAATGGCTGATGATGAATAAAATATTTTTCTTTCTTTCAAAAGTGATTGAACCATACAAGCTCTTGACGCACCTGTTCCAACCCCAGCCATTCAACGTGTTCCATTTGGGCGAAGGCACAGATCTGAATTTGCAGAACTTCGATCGGAAGCTGAAGCATTTTTACGTGTACTTTCGAGATGAGAAGAATGAAACTAGAGTTGAAACTCTTAGAAGGCACGATTTAATAATGAGGTTAGTAACAATATTCATAACGGTCATTCTCACTCACGACAAGGTGTTCTTTGTATAGTTTCCATCACGGTTTTTATTTTTCAACTAGCGGCCGCCCACGGTTTCACCCGCGTGGTTCTCGTTTCCGTGGGAATATCGGGATAAAAAGTAGCCTAAGTTACTCCTTATTGCATCAGCTACCTGCCAGTGAAAGTCCCGTCAAATTCGGTCCAGCCGTTTCAGTGATTAGCCGGAACAGACAGACAAAAATAGTAAAATTTGTTATTTTCAAAATTCAAAATTCAAAATCATTTATTCATTTTAGGCTGATACAGCACTTGTGAACGTCAATTAAGCTACGCTATCGGTTCGCAAATCCTACGGCGGGAGGCCTTGCAACGAGAAGAACCGGCAAGAAACTCGCCAAGGGCTATTTTTTTTCGCCCTGTCATATTTCATACAGAGTCGTCAAATTGAAAAGTGACTTTAACATAATATAATATGTAAAGTCACTTTCCATCACAAATTAAACTTAAATTTAAAAACAAAATAAAAAACCCGGTAATCATAGCAGTAAATAATTTTCAATAACTAAGAAATAGACATTTAAAAGGTAGTTTCTATAAAATACACACCAACCAAAAACGTAGCGAATAAAATAATAAATATAAATGCCAAACAAGGGTAATAAAACTTTGAATAGTTTAAGAACTTAAGAGTCAATAATAAACAGTGCCATTCAAGCCACGATAAAATAAAACTAATAACAATAAAACATAAAAAATCTGCATATTTTGAGACAAGAAGCCAAGAGCAGACCCATCCCACTTGTAGCACCCGTTCACGAGCATGACGCATGACGCATGAACTTTTGGTATACCTATGTAACTTTATATATAGGTAATCATATGCATGTATTAAAAAACGGTTATTTTAATATTACAAACAGACACTCCAATTTTATTTATTTGTATAGATAGATGTATATATATATAGATCAATCGTCATTAGATTTCAAATAGTACCTACTCCGCGAACTACACTACTCGGAACGACCCTTATTTGTTTATTGTGGTTTTTGATCAACTGAATCACTGGTTCTCGCTTTTCGTATATTATTTACAGTGTTAACCTCCGGATCACATATTATAGTTTATTTTTATAGTACGACGAGTTTACCTCTCTTTTGAACATCGAAAACCGCATTCAAAAAATCAAAAAACTGCAATAGTTAGAAAAAAAAGAGTCCCCATACTCTTTTTTTTCTTCAGATCCGCGGCATAAGCCGTCATGGGTCCTAAAGAGGTATGACCATGAAAGTTTAAACAGTTAAATAGGTATTTAATTTCAGGGAAGTGTATACGATGGTTAGGGGTCTGGTGGAAGGGCCCGTGCTTGCGTTCTACACGGGCAAATTCAACTATGTACGTGTCGAGAAAACGGAGTTTAAACCTCTGCCTGTCGTGAAGTTTGCCAGCAAAGAGGCCGCCGATACTGATGGACCTATGATCGAGACAGACGGTGCCTTGTTTAGGTTTAAAGGTAAGTTTGCATCGCCGGCGCCGCCACAGACACACGGGCCACTGCAAAACGCCGCCATCGACCCATTCCTGTAATTTACAAACATTTATACAGGTGGCCTACCACAAGGACGTACCCAGGGGGGGTCCAGGGGGTCTGGACCCCCCCCCCCCCCCCCGAAATCCATTAATCATTCAGACGCGGCTTTACACGCCGTATAGCGGCGTCTCACTCTCTCAACTTAAAAATAACTGCTATTAGAGCTTGTGGTAGGCCAAGCACGTACCCAGGATTTTTGTCGGGGGGGTCCGTTGGGGGGGGGGGGGGGGGGGGGGTAGTTTAGATGTTTGTTGCTCAAGGAACGGATTTGGCTAGGACGAATAAGCTTTAGAGTTAACGAATAGGCTTCTTTATTCCGGAAAAATATCACAGTCCCGCGGGATAACGTCGTGAAGTTCACGCCCAATTTCCAATAGTGTAAGTAACCCCATTTAAGAATCATCTTGAATTTTCGTATTTTTTAGAGGTCTTTTCGAAAGGAAAAAGTGTCGAGGCAAAATCATAAAATCGTGTTTTTGAAACTATACGAATCTAGATAAAGTTATGAAGAAATATACAGGGCGTCCCAAAATTAACTCACATGGAGGGAAAGTACCTTAAATACTGAAGATATAAAATTTTACTGAAAGGAGACTTCATTTTTATTTTAAAAAGAAAACGAACTGCATTCAAAGAATTTTAAGTAATCAACTGTCTGAACTGGGAATCGAACCCGCCGAATGTAAAAAAAATATTTCTCTAATTTAATTGTACCGATCGAAAGGCTCGATCATACCTTATCATTTTTTTTTTAATAACATAGCATCTTAAATAAAAGGAAGACTACGAAATTTAACATTTAATGTTGAATAACAAGTTTGTACAGCGTTATGAATAGCCTTTTCTGTGACTGTCGTGCTCAAAACTTTAACATTTCAATGTATTACTAATGAGTGAGTTTTTTAAAACCAATCGAGGTGGTGTTACTTATCACATTATCAAACACTTATGATAGGGAATTAGGTATAATTGCTCCAATCTTCAATCATTAGTAATACCTACATTGAAATGTTAAAGTCTGTATTGAGCACGACAGTCACAGGAAAGGCTATCCATAACGCTGCACAAACTTGTTATTCAACATTAAATGTTAAATTTCGTAGTCTTCCTTTTATTTAAGATGCTATGTTATTAAGAAAAAATGATAAGATATGATCGAGCCTTTCGATCGGTACAATTAAATTAGAGAAATATTTTTTTTACATTCGGCGGGTTCGATTCCCAGTTCAGACAGTTGATTACTTAAAATTCTTTGAATGCAGTTCGTTTTCTTTTTAAAATAAAAATGAAGTCTCCTTTCAGTAAAATTTTATATCTTCAGTATTTAAGGTACTTTCCCTCCATGTGAGTTAATTTTGGGACGCCCTGTATATCTTAATACCAAATTTGTAACAACTGTAACCGTCCTATAGTTTTAAATCAAAAAGTCCATACTTTTTCCGAGTAGCGCCTTAAGCGACGCTGTTGCCCATAGAACATGGGGCAGCAGAAATAAAGTGGCTTACTCATAAAAAATATAAATCCGTCACTGAATGGGACTCGAACCCACGACCTTTCACTGTCCGGGCGAATGCTCTTTGTAAGTAAATATTTTGAAGGCCCGTGGTATCGCCAACGACCTTGGGCATAGAAAAGTGGCCTAATTTTCCCGCCCGCTACCCGCACCAAAACAGCTTAAACACACGTTTCGTCAAAACTATGTATTATTTTAAAACGAAAAATGCTCAGTTTTAAGTTAAACAAGTTAGCAATACTTTCCTGAAAGAAACGTGAAAATATCACTTGTAGTTTAGAAGCAGTAGCGTATTTCAAGTTGAAAACAGCTTCATTTCAATGTTTTTTTTTAATAGTATCTTAAAGACTATGTTTTTTGTAAATGCTCAGATTGAAGTTTATATATCAATACTTAATATATATTAATTCTGGATTCGTCAGTAGGCTAATTTATGAGTTTTAGGGCCTCAAAAATGATCGTTTCACGACTACATGCACCTTAACTTCCCTGTGTCTGATCCAGGTGTTTACGCAAGTTTGCACACAACGCGTGTGACGTACAAAAGGGCCCCCGGCGCGACGGACCTGGAGTGGACCGCAGAAACGCTGACCACTAAGCTCGAATACACTGACTTTGAGCTTAGGTTCAATTTCAGATTAGGAAAAGTGGATTGGTCAGTCGGTACGTATTTTGCATTCACAATGCAATTTTTATGGTTGAAAAATGGAAAATGAAGTATTTAGAAAAAATCTACCCGTCGGAGCTGGTTGTGAGACGGGTCGATTTTTTCTAAATACTTCAGGGTTTGCGAACCGATGGCGTAGCTTCTATGACGTTCACAGGTATTGTAAATAACAATCTAAATTGAATAAACAAATTGGAATCTTGAATTGGTCCGCGAGTCCGCGATACCCAGCGACCGCGACCACACTCTATGCCTGCGCAATACGGTATTTTACTGATTTTTTTTTATTTCTTTAAAATGTTTTTCGAAATATTAGCTACACAAAACAAGTTTTCATTTTGAATTATCTTGAATATTTTCAAAGATATAGGACTTCAAACTTTATAATTAGACAAGGACAGGACGCTATCTTAGTGACGTCAGTGGGTTAGTAGCGTCATAGTCACGCCATAGAAGATTTCGTTTTAGAAAGAGACAGCTATAGTCAAAATCAAACAGACTATAATTCTTTTATTATAAAACAGATTCAAATTATTTTTTCACATTTGGTATTCTTAATTGCAATATTTTTTAACGTCATCATTAAATATCTACATTTCAACAACAGTAAAATACCCTATTGCGCATTAGCCGTCAGTCCTAAACCTTGAAGGGAACTGTGAGTGTGTGGTGTAGCCTGTTGCGGCTAACTAGTGTCCGACCGAAGGTCTATTTTTGGCCGAAGCCGAAGCCGAAGCCGATTAATCGGCAATCCCACAACCTTCGGCCGAAGCCGAAGCCGAAGCCGAAGGTTTATAAGCTCTTAGTAATTTTGTTCAATATTGTCTACAAGCTACAATTAATGTTAAAGATTATTTCGAAACTTCAATATTGAAGGTTCCCCGCGGCCCCTGCAAACACGACCGGTCCGTCGGTCGCGCTGTCTCTCAGTCTTTCGTACAGTTCGTTCAATCCCGACGGTTGCTCGGACCTTCGGCGTAACCTTCGGCTTCGGCCGGGTTTTGGGCCGAAGCCGAAGGTTTCGCCGAAGATGGTTTTTTTGGCCGAAGGTGGCCGAAGCCGAAGCCGAAGCCGAAGCTTCGGTCGGACACTACGGCTAACTGACAGGCCCTTGCCAACAGGCGGACTGATAGTCTGTCCCTTTACATATACAGTGGCGGTCAGGTAATTAAAGAGAACAGTTGGTTTTCATACAAACGAGGTGTCTTTGAAGCCTCTTTACTCCGCCAAGCATTGACCTAGCTCTAGCCGTGATCTGATGATGGCCATCCGGGGAGTGAATGGCGGAGATTCAGATCGCTTTACACAAACAACTGTTCTGATCAGCGTTCTAAGAGATATAAGAATCAGAGTTTTAAGTTTCTGGATTTCCATACAATTTTATGCAAATTTTGCGGAATTTAAAACATTTCCTTATATCTTTTTTAGAATGCTGATCAGAACAGTTGGGTGTGTATAGCGATCTGAATCTCCTCCAATCACTCCATAGAGTGCAATCATCTGATTTCAGCTAGGTCAATCCCTGGCGGAGAACCAAGGCTTCAAAGTTACCTCGTTTGTATGAAAATCGACTGGTATCTTTAATTATGTGACCGCCACTGTATATCTACATTAAATGTTTCAGTTTCTGTGGTCCTCTACGAAGGTGGCGAAGAGGTGGGGCGCACTACCACAACCATCAGAGCGCCTTGGTACCACTCGTACTTCTGCGGAGAACCGATCGAGATAATCAATAACCGGGATAACACCTTCATCACCATTGCGCAGTATCAGGTAAGGAACCTTAACCACGGATAACCACCAATAGATTTGGGGCATCCGACCGTTCGTCGCCAAGCATCTATGATTTATCACTGATATGATAAGTGACAATGCTTGTCAACATTGTTTTAGTGTTGATGACCAATGAAGTACCTATGTACCCTAGCCTAGTACTATTATATTATATTCTATGCCTATGTCGTAAAAGCCATTGGTATCCAATCACGTGTCCGCTGTAACGTCTCTATACCCCTCCCCCCCCCCTTCCCACCGCCAAAAATTGTGACATTGAAATAGAATTTGTCACAGCCACTTTGTTCCAAAACTAGGTACCTATTAAGATTTAAAACTTGGTACTTTTAGGTAGATGTATTCTGTTCTGTAAACGGCTTTACAATTTTTGGGGGGGCCCCATCCCCATACATGGAACTGAAACTATTAAACGCGTTAAGTACTACTTTTTCGCTGCTCATACTTTGGATGGGTGGGAGCGGTGCGGTATAAGTGGGCTATGACCTTTAGAACGCGGCGTTCCACTTTGACCGCCGCGGTCTGACTGCCTGCGCCTGTGCCTGTGCGCTATCGTACCAATCTCAGTACATGCGTTAGAAAGCAGAAGTCTGAACTCTGAACGTGGAACCGCTGTCGACCGCTCTCTGTCTGCGCGGGCTCTAAGTGTCTACATTTTATATGAAATCAGTGGAAGTGGACACGAAAAGTGCGTCTAAGGGCGTTTGTGCACTACACTGAATTTTACCGATCCGGAAAAAAACGGATGCTTGTATTTTAATAATTTAATCATTTCTAGTAGTAAAAATTTATTTATTTCGTGTAGTTTCAATGTTTCGAACCCTAAACTACACGAAATAAATAAATTCTATTATGTATAATAATTAATTATTAAAATACAAGCATCCGTTTTTTTCCGGATCGGTAAAATTCAGTGTAGTGCACAAACGCCCTAAGTCGTGGGCCTCACTGGAGCGGCGCGTCTTGCGTCCGCGTTGAGCGGGAAAAACAAATATATTGAGTTGAGACGGACGGGAGGGGCCACACTGGCGCGACCGGCGGCCGAGGGAATAGTAAAGTCCGTTCGGTTAGATAGTGTCGGTACACCCGCACGGCATTGTGGCTCTTGCTATAAAATGCAGATATAAAATAATACACTCAAGTTGAGTACCAAAGTCAATTTTAATGAAAATTTGGATATTTTTATATAAAAGAAAGTTAAATAAGTGATTTACAAATAATAATAATTATTATAATTTTTTTATATGATTATTATGATTACTTATCATCGCTCGAATTGTCACGAGTCATAACCGTCGTTACCACCTGTATTTATAATAAACATAGATTATTTAAGAAAATATAATTTAATAAATGCCGAGTCCCAAAATCCAATTCCATTTTCGGGTGTACGCCGCACGCGGCTTCTTTTGTTTATGCGGCGGCATCCTTTAAAAAGCAGCGGCACGTGCCAAGAGGCGGCGCGATCAAAGGGCGACACTATCTAAGCGAATGGACTTTACATGTTCGCGCGTCCTACGGATCCGCAGTTCGCCTCTGCGCCTCGCGGTCGCTCCAGTGTGGCCCACGACTACGTCAGCGCAGGGTGGACTGATTTCATGTCACTGGCATCGGCGTATTATTTTTCAGTGGCTTAACTATACCGTTTGGGGCCCGTGGCCAATTCACTACGTATTTCAACCCCCCCGAGGGATTCGTATTCTTTCTTTTTGTAATGTGTTTGCTGGATTCGGGAGGCCCTAGAGGCTCGGAACCTGTGGCATTTTGGCATTTTACCAGCCTTGCCACCCTATGTGCCATCATACATAAGATATATACATGATCGATGCGATGACGGTACCTATATAGAATTTAGAATTGGTGGTAGCAGCCCAACATCCTGGAATGGGCACTAGACCATCCTGGGGACCCCCCTCCCCCTATATACGCCTATGATATGACTCATTGGTGGCTGGTACACATGCAAGTCACAAAATAGTCTACATTTGTGCCGCGCCTAAAGAGATAGGTACGTTGGAACTCTGTTGGTGGGGGGTAAGGATGATGATACTTTGCGTGGCTCTTAAAAAAATATGCATTTAAATACTTTAGCAGTTAATCTTACCATTTGTTTCAGATTCAGGCTTGGAGAAAGCGTCGACGAAGGTCGCTAAAGAAACGAGCCCAAATGGCAAAAGTGAGTACCAGACTGTTAAACTGTAGCTGTTTCCTGCGCTCTAACCCACGTGGTACCTATTCCCGTGGGAATATTGGGATAATAATGAGCCTATGTCACTCGGGAATTACCACTTACCATTAGATGTGTTGAAGGCTAAGTGTTACCCCGTTGAAGATAAAAAAAGATAGTCTACTTTACACTCACCTACTGTTAAAGTGTTTCTAATTAAGTGTCGTGTAAGTGTCTAAAGGGGACTTCCGCCTGAAGGTAGCAAGATTCATAAGAAGTTCATTATCTGTACACTACATAGACACATTTCCTTTAAGGCGCTACTCGGAAAAATATGGACTTTTTGATTTAAAACTATAGGACGGTTACAGTTGTTACAAATCTGGTAATAAGATATATATTTCTTCATACCTTTATCTAGATTCGTATAGACACTTTTTCTTTTCGAAAAGACCTCTAAAAATACGAATTTCAAGATTATTCTTAAATGGGGTTACTTACACTATTGGAAATTGGTTTAATTAGTGGACACCAATAATATTGAGGATCGTATAGAAGCATTTTTTTTAAATCGCTGTAGTTTTTTAATACGAAGTGATTTTGTGTTTTTTTTGCCTAATCTGCAAAATCGGTCTCGCTCCCGCGCGCGTCGTTTTCTCATTGCTATCTCGCTTCAGCACATTTTTTGCGAGTATCGCCTTAATTCTCTTTCAACAAAATCTGTTGCTTTTTTTCTACTTTAACTACATCGATCGTGTAGACACAGAGTACTAAGATACATTTGAAAAGCATACAGAAAACAGTTTTAAAACGGGATTTTGTTAAAAGTGGCCACTTTTGGAACAAACCCGTTTTAAAACTATTGAACGAATTTTGTAATGTTCTAACGTTATTCAATAAATTAGTCGTCATTCACATGACCTTATTGACTGATTCCTTGTTTTAAAAATGGAGTTAGGAAGAAATAAAGTAAAATCGATTGGTAGCGCTAGTTGGCTCATGTCAGCCTATTATTTACAATAACAGTGAAACTTTTATACTTACGAACTGAAATGGAAAAGAGTTGGAAGGCGGAGCTTGTCTTGGTGTTCTAATTTATATATGGACCACCATTGGACAACAGTTTTATCGTTGCACTTTGCGTTACACTTGCTCATTATGTTGTTTCTTAAGGTAGATTTCTTACCTACACTAAAACTGGAAAAATAATAAAAAAAAATTTCAAAAAAATTAAACCGCCTTCAATACAAAAAACTGCAAACAAAAACTCACTTTCCAAAACACGTAAAAATGAAAAATAAACTGATACGCGACTGTCTAACAAATCTTGGAACTTACTGATCTGGGGGGCTACCGGCTAAGAAATCTGGATATGGGTATGGGCTTCAACTGTCATTTGAATTCCTTATTCTGATAGATTTTTGCTGCTTTGTTCTGTTGAACGTTGTACTAGGTAGAATAAGTTAATATAGTTAGAATATAACATTTCTTGCTAGAAGTTGAGATTTTGACCTAAATGTGAAAACATAAAATTGCTTCTAACTTCTCCGTTAATGTTTCCTTGGCCTCAAAAACCATCTGTATACGTACATATTACGAGTTAGAATGAGTATATGCAGGAATCCAATAACATTTCTTACCAGAACTTGAGATTTTTACCTAAACGTGAAAACGTTAAATCGCTTCTAATTTCTCTGTTTAAGGTTCCTTAGCCTCATTACTTCTTGTATGCGTACCTACTACTAGGTAGAATCACTTTTTAAAGGTATTAAAAAACATTTCTTGCTAGAAGTTGAGATTATAACGCAAACGTGAAAACATAAAATTGCTTCTAATTTCTCCGTTTTTGTTTCCCTAGCCTCAAATACTTTCTGCATAACGTATAACGAGTAAGAATGAGTAGAATGAGTATATGAAGGAATCGAAAAACATTTCTTACTAGAACTTGATATTCTTACCTAAACGCGAAAACGTTAAATCGCTTCTAAAATCACTGTTAATGTTTCCTCAACCTCAAATACTGTGTATATGTATGTAACTTATTTTAATTTTTAGTTTTTTGCATTCACAATGCAATTTTTATTACTGAAAAATGGAAAATGAAGTATTTATAAAAAATCGACCCGTCTCACAACTAGCTGTCCCATCGGAGCTAGTTGTGAGACGGGTCAATTTTTTCTAACTACTTCATTTTCCATTTATACGTATGTATTTATAATAAGAATGAGTACATGCAGGAATTCAGAAACATTTCATGATAGAAGTTGAGAGTTTTACCTAAACGTTAAACCGTAAAAACGCTTATAATTTCTCTGTGAATGTTTCCTATGCCTAAATTACTTTCTGTAAGTACGTATTTCTAGTTAAAATAAGTATGTAAAGAAATTTAAAAACATTTCTCACTTAAAGTTGGATTTTTACCTAAACGTAAAAATGTAAAATCGCTTCTTATTTATATGCGAATGTTTGTATTATTTGGTTGTATTACTAGTGAAATAAAAAAAAAAACAAAAGTAGTCCTTAAAAGTTGAGATTTTTACCTAACCGTAAAAACATAAATTGCCTCAAACTCTATGAAAATGATTCCTTAGACTGAAATATTGTCAGGTTTTGTATATAAATATACTAGTTAGAATAAATATGTGATGAATATAGTTTTTTATTATTTCAGAGGTTTACATATATATATTAAAAATAATTATTTATTAAATTAAATAACCAGATATTTTTTTTAAAAGGTACAAGTAAAATGTACTGTCTCATTATGTCTCATTATTATTACCTCAGTCCCGTGCGCGCACGTATAGCGAGCGGTCACCGTGCAAAAATGTCCGTAAATATGATTAAGTGTGCGAGTTGCAATGTTGTGATCTCGGAAATCCTTGCATTTATGCGAAGTAGACACGATGGCATGGATAGTGAAAGTCTAATTAGATTATGTGTATCGGCATTCTCCGAAGAAGAGATCGATGAAGCAAAAAAGCTATTGTTTACAACGACGAAGACCGGCCAGAAGATGGTATCCAGGCGTAAAGACAAAAAGCAAAAGGATTTGGAAGATATGTTAACCGTGTTTAAAGTAATAGATCCGGATCAATTGCCTGTTTTTGTGGCTTATAACTTACATAAGTTACCCCCCGTAAGCTTCGATCATATCGACGTTACTAAATTGTTAAAAGATATTTTGGTATTGCGGGCCGAAATTATGGAGATAAAAAACGAATATGTAACTAAAGAATTCCTGAAAACATCCATGGAAAAGGTATCAAATGATTTTTGTAATCCGGTATTTAACCCAAACGTAAATAAAATTAGAGGAGGAGGGTATCACATGGACAGCGGGCCGTTTGGTTTGCAACCGTTAACGCCTGAGGCACAGTGCACGCCTGAGGAAGCAGCACAGAGCGACACAGTGTTAGATAGTGATGTTGACACTGCACCGAAATATCCTTCTCTCGCTCGCACACACACTCACAGTATTACCGCTGGGCGAGATAAACACATCTCGCCTTCCCAGGCGGTTAACACAACATCTGTGATGAAAAACGCTAGTTCAACCAACAGCGTGTCAGATACACAATATGTAAAACCATCGATAGCGACTGTGCTTAAACAGGGCGAGTGGCAAAATAATAAACAAGATAATGAGTGGGAAACGGTTCAACGTAAAAGATACAAGAATCGTGTTGATGGGAAAACCGGAACGGCAATCACTGCGGGGACCGGTAATTTTAAAGCAGCTGATACCAAAATTCCTCTGTTTATCTCGAATGTGTGTAAGGAGACCACGGAGAATGATATCAGTGAATACATCCGGGAAAAGACGAATGAAACAGTGCAGTTGGAAAAAATTAACATGAAGTCCGAGCGGCCCTATAACGCATTTAAACTTTTTGTTACCAAACATAAAACAAATATGTTTTTAGACGACAAACTATGGCCTGAAGGGATAAGGTTCAGGCGTTTTATCTATTTTAAAAATAACAAAAACAGAGATAATTCTGTGCTTGAAGAAAATAAACAAACAACCTAATCTATAATGGAAAGTGACAAAAATATAAAACTTTTAACATTTAACTGTAAAAATGTCATAAGCTCGACTGGCTGCGTAAGAAAGTTATGTGCAATGGCTGATGTCATAGCACTTCAGGAGACCTGGCTCCTGCCGCACGACGTGTCCTACCTGGGAAGCATTGACAAGGACTTTTCTTATGTGGGAAAATCAGCGGTGGATACATCTACTGGCATTTTAAAAGGAAGACCCTACGGTGGAGTAGCTTTGCTGTGGAATAAATTAGTGTTTCCGTCAGTTACTGTTATACCGTGCCGGAGCGATAGATTAGTGTGCATCAAAATTGAACTAAACAATCGGCCATTATTAGTCTTTTCGATATATATGCCAACTGATAGTGCTGAAAATCTCGTAGAATTTACTGAGTGTCAATGTGAAATTATTTCGATAATTGAGAGCAGTGATGTGGAAAGTGTAATCATGCTGGGAGACTACAATGCCCATCCGGGTACCAGATTCTCAAGTGAGTTGTTTACTATTTGTGCTGAACAATTGTGGTCTTGCGTTGACATTGAGCTTTTGCCACCTGATACATACACATTCATGAGTTCAGCTAATGGTTCGCTTCGATGGCTGGACCACTGTGTTGTGACTAGTGCTGCTAGGCCCTTAGTGGTTGATGCCTCTGTATTATACGGTGTTTACATGTCTGATCATATTCCGGTATTAATTGAGTTCGATATTAAATTAATTAGACCCAAAATTATAACAGCGTCTGTCAGTTGTAGTAGAGTGACTTGGGGTGAACGGGATAAAGATCAAATCAAACAGTACCACGACTATTGTAACAGTAAATTACGCCTGATTGATTTCCCTATGGAATGTTGTAAATGTGCTAACAACTTATGTGATAATGCGGGTCATTTGGTACTTTTGGACAAAATGTATAGCGATTTAATATGTATTCTTATGGAGGGTGCTGAACTTTCATATGTGTCTAAGTCGAATTGTCATAAATACAAAAAAGGCTTATTAGGTTGGAACAGGCACGTCCGCCAGGCTCATTGTGTGGCTCGATTACACTTTAAGAATTGGTTACTGTATGGAAAACCCAAAGCAGGTTACCTGTACGAAAAAATGTGTACTACTAGGAAAATATTTAAAAATAAATTAAAATTTGTTCAGTGTAATCAACAGCAAATTAAAATGGATATGTTAGCTCAATGTCATTCTAACAAGCAGTTTGGTAGGTTCTGGAAATCTACCAATAAGTTGAACCATAGGGTGGGCCTCCCAGTGAGTGTGGCGGGTGTGCATGAGCCAACTAAAATAGCCAATGCATTTAGCAGGCACTTTCGGGTTACACCACCTACGGTTAACGTGGCTCGAATGTGTAGCGCGGAAGCCAGCAGTAATCCTATCACCTTTTCAGCTAAAGCCATTGCAACTTTAATACAACGGATGACTAGGGGTAAATCCCCTGGGCATGATGGATTAAGCGTTGAGCATCTGAAGTACGCGGGTGGGCATTTGTCGAGAGTGCTTGCAATGTTTTTCAGTTTGTGTGTGAGTCATGGTTATCTACCATCAGAACTTACTAGGACAATTGTAATACCAGTAATTAAGAATAAAACAGGGGATGCATCTGACATCTGTAATTATAGGCCTATTTCTCTGGCGGCTGTTGTGGCGAAAGTATTGGACAGTCTACTGGACAAAATTTTAGCTGACCACATACAAGTTCATGATAACCAGTTTGGCTTTAGACAGGGTTTATCGACAGAGAGTGCTATTTTGGCCTTAAAACAGACTGTCCATTACTATACTGCCAGAAAAACGCCTATTTGGGCTTGTTTTTTGGATCTATCTAAGGCTTTCGACCTTGTTAATTACGACCTATTATGGAGCAAACTTTCTTCGGAAACAGATGTACCTAAAGAAATTATTGACCTGTTTAAATTTTGGTATGGTAGTCAGCGAAACTCTGTAAAATGGGCAGGATGTAACTCTGACATATACTTTCAAAAATGTGGTGTAAGGCAGGGAGGGTTGAGCTCTCCTCGCTTATTCAATTTGTATGTGAACCAGTTGATAGGCGGGCTTAATGGTTCCAGCGTTGGCTGTCATGTAGACGGTGTATGCATGAATAACTTTAGTTACGCGGCCGATATGGTTCTATTGAGCCCGTCTGTTAACGGGTTGAGGAGGCTCCTTTCTATATGCGAAAAATATGCGGCGGCCCATGGACTTACGTATAATACCAGCAAAAGTCAATGGATACTCTTTAAGTCACCAGGGTCGGATACATACAGTAACCTACCGACTATTTCCATATGTGGAAAGCCGCTGCAAAGAGTCCAGTCCTTTAAGTACTTGGGTCACTGGGTTACTGAAGACATGAAGGACAATGATGATATTGAGAGGGAACGTAGGTCATTGGCTGTTCGCTGCAATATGCTGGCTCGTAGGTTTGCACGCTGTACTCCATCAGTCAAAGTTACTCTATTCAAAGCGTATTGCCAGTCTTTTTACACGTGCAGCCTATGGGTTAACTACACGCGGAGGGCATACAGTGACCTACGTGTCCAATATAACAATGCCCTAAGGGTGCTACTGGGGCTGCCGTGGAGGTGCAGTGCTTCCAACATGTTTGCGGAAGCTAGAGTGGATGGCTTTACTGCTATTATGCGGAAACGGTGTGCATCTGCGCTGTCACGCCTACGCAGCAGCTCTAGTGGTATCCTCGGGGTATTCATTGATAGATGGGAATTACCTCTTCTACAGGGTTGGGTGCAGAAACACACAACCTGATTATCGTGATTTTTAAGTTTATTTCTGTGTAAGTAGTTGTACTTTACTAACCCTATTTTAAGGTTATTGTTACTAACAAATTTTATGGGCTCTGCCTGAAATAAATAAATTGATTGATTGATTGATTGAAAATATATTAAATAAACAAATTATAGGGATATGACGTTTGGTACAGTTTGCAAACTGCACCTTTTATTCTAATTTGGCATTAAAAGGGAACCCTCACGATAAGAATGAGTGTTTCGAATCTATAAATTTCAAACTGTAATTGAAAAATTACCGTTTGTGTAAACATATTCTCCTGTACATTTCGTATGGGACAATATCGATATCAGCAAAGTAGATCTACATCTACATTTTTTGCAAAAGTGTTTTTTTTAATTAGCTTTAATTAAATATACCTTAACCCCTCATTTGATAGCTGTCATAATATGACATCAACATGTAAGCGCTTACTTGATAACGGTCTTATTATGACAATTACACAAGTTCGGATTTCAAGTCTGTTTTCTTGAACTAATTGATGTTTTGGAACTTGTTAGCCGGGTATTTAAGGTGAAAAGTTCAATGGGAACCTTGCAAAATTTCAACAAAGGAAGCCGCTTTGCGCAGGCGTACTTAGTGGTCATCTAAGCTGATTTAGCCCTGTACCCACGTGGCACGACCCTGCAGGTGGGCGGGGGAGGGCGGGGAAAATTGCATGCGCTGCATATTGACGTCGATATCTGCATAAGTTGAGCAAATAGGTCGTGTTTGATATCGTTTTCGTATAAATCAAGGACGACGAATCCATTTCTGACGCAAGATTTTAACTTGAACATAGAAAAATAAAAAGTTATGTCCAAAAATAGAAAAAGTTAAAAAAAATTTTTTTACAAAATCCATGCTTACAATAAAAGCAGAAGGTAATGCAATGCTTTATAAAAAAATATGTGTTAATAGCCCTGTTTATCTTTAATGTATAAATATAAACTTTCTCGATAGATTTAAATAGAAAATTTGTAAAAAAAAAAGAAACTGTCTCAAGGCGGACCTTTGTTAAGGGATTTGGCACTTACAGTTAGTTTATAAGATTAGGTTTATAGGTTTATAGGATAGGATAGGCGCATCGGTATCCGTGTAGATATTACAAAAAATAATTATTTTATGTAGGCACTGAGATAACCATAATTCCAAGTTATTTTATACCATAATCATCATCATGTCAGCCGAACGACGCCCATTGCTAGGCATAGGCCCGCATCCAGCGGCTTCGCGACCTTGACCAGATCGTCTGTCCACCTTGTAGGGGGCCTGCCTACGGAACGTCGTTCGGTACTCGGTCGCCATTCGAGAACCTTTCCGCCCCAATGGCCATCGGTTCTTATGTGTGTTCCTATGTGTCCCGGCCACTGGCTGTCCTATTTTATTTGTGTGAATTTAAATTGATACGAGTACATTACAATAACTTTACTTGAAAATAGACTTGGTACTTACTGAACTGTTTCAAGTCGGTGCCAAGCCAAATAGGTATTTAAGCTATATTTGAGAATGACTTGCCTATATTGGAGAATATCTCTCGATTTTCCTGGGATTTCATCACCAGATCCTGACTAAGTAAAAATAAGATCACGTCAGAAGTATAAGAATCAGAGCAGTTAAGTGAAGGTCGATCCTTACGCTCTATCTAGCATAAATCAGCAGTTATCAAATGACAATCTAAAAATTTGTAAGTACTTAACTCGTATTTACTAAATGAAGTAGAATCGTTAAAAATAATTATTCACAGAGAGTTTCAAAGCGATTTTAAGTTTTCACATTTGGGTAAAAATCTCAACTGCTAGTGAGAAATGTTTTTGATTTTTTTCTCTCTTTATTTTGGCACAAACAGTCAGCATTTACAAAGAAATTGGCATAAAAATAAAGTTACTATGTTATAGACAACGAGTGCCCGAAATTGAACATGACAAAAAAAGTTGGATACATCTATTTAAGGCTAAGTTAAAAGTAACATGCAGTAACAAAATAACGATATGCAAAAATATATAACAATACCTAGGTTAAGCTATAGTTGACTTGAAATAGGTAAAAACAGAAGGTTCATTTTAACATTTCATAAATTTGTGATTTAATGCCAGTTATGGAATTGCAAAACAAATCTAAATTAGGAAAATGATCATTTTACATTCTTAGCTATTTCGGGTATAATTTTTCCGATAGTATGGTAGTACAAAATTTTTTATTGGGCGTGAGGGGCATGCGGGTTGTCGTGCTTAAGTTGTAAGATTTATTTTTGATAGAATGGCCGGGCAATCTAGCTTGTAGTTTATTAATTTAAATAGAAACACTAGATCGAACATCTTCCGGCGATTTTCTAATGACAATAAATTGTGTTTTTCAGTCAGTGATTGTGTCAGTGTATTCTATGTTCAAAACAGTAGCATGGAAGTTAAGTTAAGTATACATTTTTGCTGCACTCTGTCTAGAAGACCAATGTCTTTTTTGTAATATGGGCTCCAAACAACACTACCAAAATCTAAAGTGGCTGATAGACGTGCGAGTAGGTAAGTACGCGAACTTCAAAACCGCCGAGTAAGTTCGTAGGCGATCTAACAATACATTATGAGCAAGCTTCACGTGTGTCACCGATGCCCGAGCCGCGTAATTTCGCGGTCTTAAAAACCGCGTACTTTAAGTTCGTACGTCTATAACCATTTGGTTGACAGCCATATATCTCCAATCAAAAAGAGACATTCTAATTGTTCAATGCTCAATTCGATGTTTCTTATGCCTATGTCAGAAAAAGAGGTAAAAACAGAAGTACTAAAACTAAATAATACAAATGCGGAAGGTTATGATGGAATCAGTACCAAAATCATAAAATTCTGCATTAATGAAATAATATCAGTGTTAACTTACCTTATCAATAAATCGTTTTCAGCAGGACTAATTATTGGACTACAGGGCTATTTTTTGATTTATAAAAAGCTTTTGATTGTGTTCCGCATAGCTTATTATTGCAAAAGTTAGAAAGTATAGGTCTGAGAGGTGTTACTCTGCAATGGCTATCATCGTACTTATCTAACCGAAAACAATGCGTTACAGTAGATAGAATCCATAAAACTGAACTACGACCATACTCTTCTGGTTATCGTGAAATTAAAACAGGTATCCCGCAGGGAAGTATTTTAGGCCCCGTTCTGTTTATACTATTTATAAATGATATATTTGACATTACCAAACATAAATGCATATTGTACGCTGATGACATTTCTATAATTGTGACTACAGAGAAAAAGAATAATTCGTTGACTGATCACGAAACTCACATAAATAATACAATTGACATATTGACTACATGGTTAAAATCAAACAATTTAAAAATTAATTTAGAAAAGTCGGTATTCATACTGTTCGGACGGAAGACCATGATGAGCTGCGTCTACTGGAACGTTGCAGCAGCCGTACGTCCATTGGCTGCGCGGCCCGTGCGTTCGACCAATCAAGTTCAACTGGGGCGCCCCGAATTGAAGTTTTAGCGCGAAACAATATTCGTTACTAAAAATTAAATATTCGTCACATTCAAAATTCGCATCTTCCTATACGCACAATTTTTTACTTCTGTCCTATTATTTTCGCTATTTTATCTATTTTATTGTAATTCGCCATTTTATATATTATACATTTAATCTACGCAAACCTGAGCTTTATTGAAGAGAAACCTACGCAGCAGCCCGAACATTTGGACCTGCGAGCCGAATATTTGGACCGAAGACTTCGTTCTCATCATTCGACTTCGAAGAAAATACTTCCATCAACGTGATCCTGAGAGGAGCGAGGTATCAGCTTGTGCAGTCAGGAAGCCAAGGAGTAAGAAATTGAGCCGCAAAAGAGGGATTTACCAGCCAGCATTAAATACGCGCATATAGCTACGGCCGGCCAATCCTACCTTTCCCTTTTCTTTTCCATTTCCACTGTACAATACTGTGTATTTTCCTATTCTTAGTGTCACTACTTGCCTGTGTTGTACGAGCCTACGAGTCGTTTCGTGACGCAGCATCAACGGGCATATTTTAAACTGTGAGTACTCCATCTTTCTACTTTCCACCGAAAAATGACTTTAGACGTTGAGGCTAATAATAGTCGGGATAAATCCCCTAACAAATTGACTGACAGTAGTTTAGTTATTAGAGAGTTAGTTAAAAAACGCGGGATTGTTAAAGGGAGGCTTACAAAATTTGAAACTTATCTATCTAATCTTAATGTAGAATCTATATCTGGTCAAACTCAAATTGACCTTAAGTTGCGCATTCAAGGAGTTTCTAATTTATTTTCTGAATTTAATAATATCCAGGGCAAACTTGAGGAGCTATCTATTGACTTAGACGAGCAATTATCGCAGAGAGAGTTTTTCGAAGATAGTTATTACAGCATTCTTTCGCGAGCTGAATATCTTTTGAATCCTAGTCAGGTGTCCGGCAGTTCTAATAGGTGTAGTCAGCATGGTAATAGATCGGTAAAATTACCTACAATTTCTATGCCCACATTTAACGGCTCATGTGAGCAATGGTTGGAGTTTAGGGACACTTTTCTCTCTTTGGTACATAATTCGACTGAACTTAGTAATATAGAAAAGTTCCACTATCTTAAGTCGTCACTTAAGGATAGCGCAGAGCTAGTAATAAATTCAGTGGAATTCTCAAGTGATAATTATTACGTTGCCTGGGAGTTACTTCTTAATCGTTACAATAATAGCAGGTTATTAGTGCAGAATCACATCAAGTCGTTGTTTAACATGCAAAGTGTAAACAAAGAATCATCAATTTTACTGAGAAAGTTAATCGACAATGTTTTAAAGAATTTACGCGCATTAAAAATACTTGGCGAGCCGACAGAATATTGGGATACTTTGGTTATCTACATTATGGTTTCAAAACTAGACCCAGTTACCGAACGCGAGTGGGAACAATACAAAGGTAGCTTATATTCTGCTAACGGTGATTTTAAAACACAACTAAAAGTAACACATCTCATTAACTTTCTGAAAGACCGGGCTGATATGCTAGAAACATTACAATTATCGCATAATAAAACCATTTTTGAAAATAAAAAACACTACCCGCAACCAAGCAATTCTAAAATTCACTGTAATGTTTCCGCAAATAAGCCAACGGAACGTATTTCACGCGATGTCACTAAAAACACTTGCTTGCTATGTAAAAGAAACCATCCGCTATATTCGTGTAACACTTTTTTAAATTATAATTTAGATCTTAAACTAAAATTCATTCGCGATATGAACCTTTGTATTAATTGTTTGCGCGCTGGTCATACGTTAGAAAACTGTAGATTCGGTCCCTGTCGAATGTGCAACCAGAAACATAATTCGCTTGTACATCCCGATAGTGCTATGACGATGACTAATGATAAATCTATCGCATACGGATCTCCGCAAAGCACTGGTAGCTCGCGGCTTGAAGTGACTACTGACTCGCACCAGCGGACCACTCCCCCCGTGCACTCTGCACCGAACCTACCATCTTCATCTTTATCAGCGCAAGTTACTTTACAAGCAAACAACACACACACGCAATTTGACGGCTCACAGTTAAACGACGCGAATATAGTTTTACTTCCGACCGCATTAGTAGAAATAGCCGATCGTTATAATAATTATCACGTCGCACGCGCGCTTCTGGATAGCGGTAGCCAAAGTAGTTTCATATCACAATCATTATGCGATTTACTTCATACGCCAGTAATACAGTCCACTCACGAAATACGTGGCGTTGGAAACTCAATCACAAATTCCACGCAAAAATGTGATATTGAGATTAAGTCGCGCACCAACCCGTATGTTACGCAGTTACAATGTTTTGTTTTGCCGGTTATTACGTCATCGATACCCGCGACGAGTATACATAGCGCTAAGTTTGATATTCCCAATAACATTCAGTTAGCTGATCCGCAATTCTATAATTCGCAAAGTATAGATATTCTTATCGGCGCTGATAAGTTTTGGGATTTATTAAACACAAATAGTAAAATTAAATTAGCTAGTGGTCCCGTCTTATTAGATTCTAAGTTGGGATGGATTATATCAGGTCCGATCTGCCATTCTTTACGACAGAACCAATATATTCACTGTAATATGTCTCGTATAGTTAACTCCCAATTGCGTCAAGTTTGGGATCTCGAAGAAGGGAACGTTACTCGGGAATCTCGGGATACGCGAACTAATGAGGAACGTGCACGTGAAAAACATTTCATCACAACCACTACGCGCATAAGTGATGAAAGGTTTTGCGTTCAAAAACCTTTTAGGAAAATCCTAACGTATTAGGAAATAGGTACTCGCAAGCTGAACAGCGGTTCACATGAAATTCGCGTACCTAGTTACAGCGCAATATAAATTTAAAATACGTATTATCATCTTTTTTCAATTTTTTTCCCTACCATGATAGTTTTCGCGAACATAGTACTACGAACTACGACTACGACTTGACTACGAGTCACATTCGCTATTGTAGTTTAGTATTGTTTATGAAAATATATTTGCATATCATTATGGTTGGCACTTATGTGTAAATGTGTCTAGCTAAGTATTTTGTTTTATCATATTTTATTGGTTTTAATTAATAATCACATATTATTGTATAGGTAAATTAAGTTCTAGTTGCTCCACTTCGCAAATGGAAGCTTAACTTTAATTTAAATGATATAGACTTCGATTGTCTTCGATCAACAATAACACCATAGCACACCCATTTTTACGGGGCTGTCACTTGGTGATTTTTCCTATAAACTTTAGTTTTAGGTTAATATTATATACTGTTTTCTGTTTTAATTTTAGCATGTTTCCAATTTATTTCTTTACGTTTTCTAGTATTTAATATAGCGCAAGTTTTGACACCTAGTTAGGGTTGTCAAGTTAATTTATGGTAGTTAAAATTTTTCACATTTTCTCTCTCATACCTTTATGACCAATATATAGGTATGTGTAGTGTAGTGTAGCCTACGCTTGACTATTGCTCACACTGAATCGTTCGATAGTGGAAGGGTTATATTTTTATTAATTTATTTCTGTAGTCGCGCTGTACATTTAGAGCTTGTAGGCTATCTGACTTCGGATGCTTTGTATCTGCTCGCGTTACAATGATATAATTGCACGTCATAGAAAACTTGCTCGAGATGATGATGGAAACATTGGAGCTTTTGCGAACAAGTTTGGAAAATTATTATCAAGATGCTCAAATGGTATCCTTGAATACGCAACTAGTCAAGACTTATTTTAATTGAGACAGACTCATTTGTTTGTCTCTAAGCGCCTCATTTCGGTGGATTGTGGAAGCTGGAGTAAATCATTTAAGCATGATTTATGACGGATAGAGGGAAATGCTCTTTTAGCATTTAGAAATTTCGCACAGTATTGTCACAAGTTACATCCATCCTAAATCCCCATCCTAGGAGTCCTATATTCACTGATCCGAATCTTAATCCATTATGTCCTCACTTCCTTATTGGCCGGTCGCTAACTACACCAGCGACTATGCAACTGGAAGATGTTCCTGCTCATCGACTGACGCGCCATCAACCACGGGAATAGATTCGACAACCCTTCTGGAGCCGCTGGAGTAAAGATTACATCACAGCGATGCAAGTTGGAAGTAGGAGAGATTTCTTCACGCTTTTCCCAAGATACGTCCTCTCATCAAAATCGAAGAAAGACAAGACGTTGGACGCTGGTGCTTCCAAGGCCGGGGGCATGTTCGGACGGAAGACCATGATGAGCTGCGTCTACTGGAACGTTGCAGCAGCCGTACGTCCATTGGCTGCGCGGCCCGTGCGTTCGACCAATCAAGTTCAACTGGGGCGCCCCGAATTGAAGTTTTAGCGCGAAACAATATTCGTTACTAAAAATTAAATATTCGTCACATTCAAAATTCGCATCTTCCTATACGCACAATTTTTTACTTCTGTCCTATTATTTTCGCTATTTTATCTATTTTATTGTAATTCGCCATTTTATTTATTATACATTTAATCTACGCAAACCTGAGCTTTATTGAAGAGAAACCTACGCAGCAGCCCGAACACATACAATTTAATGCATCTGAGTATAGTAATTCCAAAATAGATTTAAATGTTTGTAAAATCAAAGAAGCGTCTCATGTAAAGTTTCTTGGAATCATAATAGATAGATATTTAAACTGGAAAATCCAAATTGAAAACATATGCAATAAAATCAATAAATTCAGTTATGCATTAAGGCAGGTAACAAAAGTGACAAATAAAAAAACTGCTGTGTTATGCTATCGTGCCTATGTCGAATCCGTCTTGCGATATGGATTGTTGGTATGGGGTAATAGTACGGATTGGAATCGAGTATTCGTAGCACAAAAGAAATGCATAAGAGCGATATATGGAATTCTACCCGATGAATCATGCAAACCTATATTTAAAAACGAAGGTCTTCTACCATTTCCATCTCTGTATTTAAACGAGACGTGTAATTTCGTACACCGCAACAAATATTTGTTTTCCAAAGCATCTGACGCTGCGAATTCTAGAGTGCGTAGAGACAAACACAAACTAGTTATAAGTAATGTACCTAAGACTAGTAAATAATAAATATAAGATGATTTTTTTTTATTCGAAGAAATTTAAGTGGATGGTCAGGTCAAGTGTTTAGAACATTATAGAAACAAAAAATTTTTTTTTTTTTTTTTATAAATTTCATAATTTTTACTAAAATTTTTGATGGATATTTGTTGGGCATCTCAATTATTTTTAAGCCTAAACATAAAACAACAATTATTAAAATTGAATAAAATAATTTTTATTTACGCGCAATGCGCGGCTCGGCGCGCGACAGCTGTTGGGGCTGCGGGCGGGCGTCGACCCGTCCTTGACAGCTGAGAGCGTTACGTATGTAACTTAAATACGTAGGTGACTACGAATTGAAATGAAGTGTCCTGCGTAAATTATTAAAAACAAGTGAAGTCAAAGAATATCGTGGTACTATTATCTTAGATGTCATAGCGTTATTTTATAATTTTTACCTTTTCGTTTGTGCATATCTACCTCAAAAGCTGCTAAATTTTTCGTTGTAGAAACTTAAATGATTGAAAATGAAATAGGTAGGTATTAGAAAAAAACGACGACAAGTAGCTCCGCCGGGAATCAATCAAACCCGGGACTTTTTACTGTCCGGGCGAAGGCTCTGACCGTTGAGCTACGGAGTCGTGAGCGGTCAGAGTATTCGCCCGGACAGTGAAAGGTCCCGGGTTCGATTCCTAGCGGAGCTACATGGAGGATGGGTCGTTTTTTTTCTAATAAGTACCTATTTCATTTTCAATAATAAAGATTGCATTGTAAATGCAAAAAAGGAAAAGTAATTTGAAACTTACATGATGTTAAAGAACTTTCCAGTTTATTTCGTCTGCGTAAAGCAAAGGTGATAAGCTTCCCATCACACTTAACAGGCTTTGGACTGTCAAACTAATGTAATAATTATTTAATCAAAAAATGAAACTTCTAAAATTCTCCACTCTGGCGATAGCATAGTAACATCTCGAGGTACTGCAGATTTGTGTACCGACGAGGCATTATTAATCACGCACACACAACACAACGCGATAGAACAAGAAGCAGAAGTGGACTGCGAAAAAAATTAAAATACGGCTTTGTGAAGGTCATGTGATTAGGGTCGGCACGCACGATAAATAATAAAAGCATAAGATCATACCAGATTTATTGACGCGTAAAAACTTATGTTTTTTTTCATTACCAACGAATAGGATAACGTAAAATTATTGCTGGTGACCAAACTTGCAAATAAAAACGAATTTACAAAATGAAATGGAAATTGATTTTATCCTTTGATTACCTACCTACTTAGTTGATTTTTCATATTTTAAATTCACTTAATTTGCAAGTTTGGCCGCTAGCTTTAACTATTAGTAAACCAAAAAAACTTGTAATATCAAGCACTTGCACTTGTTGACTATTATTTAGTTATTATTAGTAGTTGACTATTGTTTTCTTTTTTTATTTTAATCAAAGAAGCGAAGCGAAGTTAAATGTGTATGAATGTTACTAATTATAATTTTACGATGCACACACCAAAATCGATAACCGATAATAAATTCACATCGAATAATACCGCTCATAGTTTGCGGCAGACTAAGTCAGCGGCTAGCGATTGAACTTGAACGTCGTCGCACGCGCCTTTGATCAAACGCCGCAAACGGGTTTCGTGCGTTTTAACTATGCCGACACAGCCCGCCGCCTGCGCCACCTGCCGAAATCACAGCCGAAATGTCGTTGGTATAGTCAAGGAGATGTGTATTTTATTTTACTATGATTAACAAAGATTCAATAAACCATCTTTACGGTGCTTCCCTTACTAATTGTTACATTCTGTTAGGAATTGTAAGAAGTTTTTAGTGCTTCCTCTCTGATAATGGGCGTTTTCACATTGGACGATAACGGTAACGACACGATATCGGCACGATATCGTCGGACTGGCAGTTTCATACAATCACTACTAAATGCTTTCACACTGTGTCGTTACCGTCAACGATATCGTCTGTCGTGCCGATATCGGTGACGACACAAGTGCGGAAGATGCGAAGCCGGTTAATAACCGGCTACGAAAGTAACCAAGGGTAATTAAAAGTTTATCTGTTATTTACTGCATTTTTTGGTTTTTACGCTACAAGCCACCGCTAGGTAGCGCTTTTTTTCTTGATTTGCTAGGTGTGAGTTCCGCGACGATTATGCCTGCTTGTTGATTGGTGGAGAGGAGAGAGGAGGTGGATCTCCTCCCGCCTCACCTCTCCCTTCTATTTCGAGTATGTAATATCGACAATGACCGAACGATAGTAATAATTTTTAAGTGACTTCAAAAAAAAGAAGCTTCTCAGTTTGACCTGTATTTTTTGTATGTATGTTTGTCCGCGATTATCTCGCTTTTGGCTGAACTCATTTTAATGCGGTTTTCAGGAAAGTATTTGTTACATTTAGGATAAGGTTTTAGTATTTTAACCGACTTAAAAAAAGGAGGTTCTCAGTTTGACCCGTATGTATGTATGAAGGTTTGTCCGCGAGATGCGGTTTTCAGAAAAGTATTTGTTACATTTAGGAGAAGGTTTTGGTATTACAACAGACTTTGAAAAATGAGGTTCTCAGTATAAAAATATTTTTATAAAAAATAAAAGTGCCTTCAAAAAAATGCCGCCAAAAAGTCAGAAATAATACTTCTAACTCTAATACTGTATTCACAACAAATAACTTAAGTAGTACTTTGAAGTGCCCGACGTCTTGAAAGTACTTACTTACGTTATTTGGTGTTAATCCAGTATAGAGGTATTATTTATTTCTTACTTTTTGGTGGCATTTTTTTAAAGGCGCTTTTTTTATATAGGTAAGTAATATGTGCATGTAAAAATAATGTGCCTTATTGGTGTGGATCTATAATTGGTTTACTGTAGCTATTAATAGTTTCATAATTGGTATTTTAACTGTTGATCCACCAAATAAATAAAATGTCCTCGAAAGTGTCCTGGCTTATTCGAAAAAATTTATAAAACATTTTACTTCGCGCACACAGTTTATCGAAGAGAAGGTAATATGTTCCCTCTAAATATCGCACTTGAAGAATAGGATCAACTCAAAATGTTCTTTGACGATATCGTTTTTTTCGCCGTAAATATAAAAGATAAAACAAACGTAATTTGTTTACTGCTGCCATTATTACCTCGAATACATGTGTGGGTCATCAGCTTCCTCATAAGACATTGAGAAATTCTAAGCATGCACTATTTTGATGCAAAATTGATGCAATCAAACGTGTCAGTAATAATATTAGTGCAACCACAAGTTCGTTACTATGAGTTGTTTTTTGTGTGTTAGCTGGAGAAATGTGTCACCAGCTTACACATGCCGTTAAGGAAAACCAGTGAGGTTAGGGTTTTAGACTATAGTCCAAAAGTTAATGCACAATTGGTGCAATTAGAACCAGAAAAACTAACCGTCACACTCTAATACTGTTGAAACTACGATCATAAAAGTGTGTGCGAGCTGGAGTACCGTGTCTCCGGCTTGCACATCTGTATCTTCGTAATTATATAAGGTACGATGATGTGTTATACCTCAAAAGTTGCTGCAAAATTGATGCAATAAGAACCAAATTTATCAAATCTTTAGGTAAAATAGTTTTGGAGCTACGAACCGATAAGTATGTGTAAGCTGGTGACACGTAACACGGGCTGACACATAGTGAATCACTGTAACTGTATAAGTAAGAGTTTCGTATTATATATCAAAAAAAACCTTATAGTTGGTGCAAACACGAGGCATAATTTCAAATCTCTGGGAGTCTTAGTTTCAAAATTATAGGCAAAAGATTGTTTTCCCGCCAAAAAATTCAAAATAATGGTCTTGGACGCAGCCAAGTGCGGCGTTGCCGTTCCGTGCGCTACACTGTTGCAAACGAGTTTGAACTTAAGAGCTGGTGTTATTAAGAGTCACTTTAATTGCGCTTTCGATCGTTTTCATTTCTGTTCTGAAAATTTTAGGCCAGGAGCCGTCTGATATAAGTACGCTGATTCCTAACCTTTTTATGAGAAACAGATAGTTTCATTACAAGTAATTTTTTTGATTTTGGCGTTAGAAACTTCACACTCATTTGTTGATAAAGCAAAGAAATAATTAGATTTGGCACAATAATAAACATAGAGGAATGCAGAAAGGTAAAATTTATGTAGGTACCTATAAAAACTACTACATATTTATTACAGAGAGAAACCTTCATTCATAGAACGGTGCGAAATGATTACACTACTACTGTCCACTGGCCGCTTGTCACTGGCTTGCCATTGTCACGTACTAGTTTACGACAGCTCAGCCAGTGGACAAGCTCGGTCAACGCAAAGCACGTATGAGCAGTTTTCAGGCTACGCTTTTGCATTAACTCTCGAGAGATGGCGCTAGTTAAAATTTGAGAAATGTATTTTAGAAGAATTTAACCGACCATGGCTTCTGAGTAGTAGTATTCCCGAAGACTATAGGCTTTTAGCCCAAAATTTTAACATTTTGGTCCTTGTCTAGGGCTATGCTAAATGCTAATGAGGTAGCCTTCCCTTGCTCGCATCTTAAAATACAACAATTGAATTCTATTGTATTTTTCGCACATGTGAGCACGCTCCAAGTATAAGCTTGATGCTAGCCATTTTAAAAAGGCTATGGGCTTAAAACCGCCTTTAGGCCTTTAGGCGACTGTAGCCTTTTTTCTAATAATCCTACTTAATATTATAAATGTGAAAGTTTAGATGTTTGGATGTATGTATGTTTGTTACTCAATCACGCCAAAACGGCTGAACGGATTTGGCTGAAATTTTGAAAACAGATACTTTGTAGCCTGTAGAGGAACACAGGCTACTTTTTATCCCGGAAATATATCATAACGTCCTGAAGTCCACGCGGGCGAAGCCGCGGGCGGAAAGCTAGTAGGTTTATATAAAGGAAGGCTAAGGCCTCTTTTAGGCTAGGCCTGAGTACGCCGTCATAATAATTATTTTGCCACGCAATGTTAAAAATATTAAAAATCCAAGATGGCGGCCGATTTTGATGAAACTCGGTTTTTGGCACTATTTTGAGAAGAAAACAGCAACGCAATTTACGCAATGTTAAAAATATTTAAAAAAAAAACAAGATGGCGCCTAAATTTTCTTTGTAGGCAGATTTCGATGAAACTCGATTTTTAGTACTATTTTGACAGTAAAAGAGCAACGCAATGTTAAAAAATTCAAAAATTCAAAATGGCGGCCTATTTTCTTGTTTTTGGGCTGATTTTGATAAAATTGGTTTTTGGAACTATATTGACAAGAAAATGGCAATGCAATGTTTAAAATATTAAGTACCCAAGATGGCGGCCAACTTTTTGGTTTGCTGGCCGATTTCGATGAAACTCGGTTTTTGTACTATTTTGACAGTAAAACAGCAACGGACTGTTAAAAATATAAAAAAATACTAGATGGCGCCCAAATCTTTTGTTTGTGGGCCGATTTTTAAGAAACTCGGTTTTTGGTGCTATTTTGACACAAAACAGCAACGCAGTGTTAAAAATTATAAAAATCTAAGATGGCGGCTAACTTTTTTGTTTGTGGTACTATACCTATACTATACCTATACTAGTATAATAACTAATATAAAACTTGGAGCCGCTCGGTTACTTTAGCTGGCGTAATGCGACTAACCGCATAGCAAGCTGCTGGTTATCGTTTCACACACCGATATCGTTCCGATATCGTGACGATATCGTGACGATATCGTGCCGATATCGGCGGACGATATCGGGACGATATCGGTGTAATATCGTGTCGTTACCGTTATCGTCCAGTGTGAAAACGCCCTATGATGTGATGAATGATAAACATTTTATTTACATTTGAGAACGGCTAACAGTTTGAATTTACTTTGATAAACATTACTAAACATGTGATCGCAATGTTAAGAAATGTTTTCACGTTAGGTAATCATCTTCATCAGCCATTTTAATGTCCCCACTGCTGGGCCACTAGCCTTCCTTGTGGATGGATAAGAAGAATGGGCCATGACCCACCACGCAGGCCCAGTGCGGATTGGTAGGTATTAACGACTGCAAATGCAGCCGGAACCAACGGCTTAACGTGCCTTCAGAAGCACGAGATGAAAAGTTTTTGGTCACCCATCCCGTGACCGACCATTGCGAAAGTTGCTTAACCTCAACTATCGCAGGCCAAGCGCGCTAACTACTGCGCCACGGGCTTTTTGTCTTCTTCACGTTAGGTAATGTTAGTACTTAAAAATTAAAAAAAAATCTCAACGCTCTGATGTAATTTTAATGAATAAATGCTTAAAGTGTTTGTAAACATTTTCTAACAGTAGTGTAGGAGCACCATAAAGGTTGTTTTATTTTAGAATGCATGAAAAATCTGGCAAAATTTAACGCACAATCATTTTAGTCATACGCAGTCTGTGGGTATACCGTATATCGAATACGACTCTTTGACTATTGACGGCATATCAAAGGTTAAAAAAACATTTTGAGCAAGCGCAAGCGGGCGGTAGCAAGCTACGCTACGCACGCAGTGATTCAGGGACAATTGCGATGTGCTGTTGTGTGTGGCATGTGGGGTGCCGTTTTGTATACGCGATAAAACAAATAACTAGTACTATTTGACTGATTGTCAAATTGTTCAAGAATGTAATAACAGATTAGTGTTACAAGCAAACGTGAGTTATGACTATGAGTGAATTATAAGTGAATTATGACTTATCAGTGCAGTAAAAAAAAATATTGGATTGGCATTCAATTAGTTAGGACTAGGAGTAAAGTACCAATCAGTGTTAAAAGTTGAACTAAAAATGCGTAAATCAAGGGAAAGATTGATTTCGATTTTGTGTGCAAACTGCTAAGTGTGGGTGAATGTGGCTTGCTTATCTCTTTCTTTGTATGCAGATGAAACCAAATGAAACTCTAACACCATACATGTAAGTTTTTGATTTTTTATAACAGATAAGCAGACGCTTGCCCGCTATCACGCCTGATGGTAAGCGATGATGCGAATTGCGAGCTAGTAGGATGCATCGCGCTTGCCTAGAGGTTCCTGTTTACTCGCGACTTTAGGTACTCTCAGACTGTAAGTACGTACCTATTGGGAAACACAAGCGAGGCAAGGAGTTCCATTCTCTAACGTGCAGATATAAAAATGGAGGCCAACTGCTTGTTTCGGATCTTTGGAATATCCATCTAAAAGCGGTAGCGCTGATTCGTAGGTAGGTACGTCTGGTTGTCCGATGAAAGAAGAGAGATAGTGGAATAAGGTTGTGCAATTCCACTACACACCGATAAGCTTGTGAGCTTTTGTATTTGCAGTCATTTATAAAATGAATTATTTATGGATCATACACAATTTCATAGGTAATTTAATCTTTATTCCAACTCTTTCAATAAATTATTGCTTGTAGGTATTTCAAATTTTCCTTTTTTGCATTGACAATGCAATTTTTATTATTGAGAAATAAAAAATGAAGCACTATTTTGAAAAAATCTACCCGTCTTCCAACCAGCTCCGATGGGACTCGAACCCACGACCTTTCGCTATCCGGGCGACTGCTCTAACCACTGAGCTACGGAGTCGTTTCGATTTTTTCAAAATACTTCATTTTCCATTTTTCAATAATAAAAATTGCATTGTGAATGCAAAAAAGTAAAAATTTAAATAACTTGCAATAGTAGGTAATTTCATCTTTAGCGATTGTCAATATCTGAAAAGGTATTTCATTAATTTGCGTGTGAGGGTAGTAATATCTTCACATTGATGAAATTAACGCTAGCTATACAGCGCGTAAGAAGTTTTTGATAAATTCGACGCTTCTCGTAACGACTCCGTAGCTCAGTGGTTAGAGCAGTCGCCCGGATAGCGAAAGGTCGTGGGTTCGATTCCCATCGGAGCTGGTTGTGAGACGGGTCGATTTTTTCAAAATACTTAATTTTCCATTTTTCAAATTATTGTTTGTTTACAGTATTCTAGAGTAGGTTATGTTTTGATTTAGTAATAAAATAACTTTACTACAGCGACTGCTGGGTCAGTCAGCTAGTGGCGGCGTCTACTTGCTCCGCGCGGTGGTGTGCTCGCATGTGACTGTTGTAGCCAATTTTGGCTTTGAAAGTTCTGAAGCATTTTGGGCAAGTGAGCTTAAGCGTACGTTAAACGCACGTCCAGCGCTTAAGTTTAAGTTTTCGCGGGTGCTCTCTTCAAACAAACAGAGGGCTGCGTTTAAGTTAATAAATACAGATACTATCTAGTTAGCCTTAAATTTTAACAGATAAATTCTATCTTACTGCAAAGCAATAAGATCTAGAATTGAATTCTTAACGCGAACGAGTGGACTGCAACGTTTGCACATTAACAAACTTACACACACGGCCACAGGAAACAGACCCACATTCATTAAATGGTAACGTAGATAGTAGGTAAGGTAGCCATTGCCTGCTCTCCGCTGTCGAGGACGGGTCGACGCCCGGCCGCAGCCCGCCCGCCGCGCGCCGCGCCCCGCACATTGCGCGTAAATAAAAATTATTTTTAATAAATTTAAATTATTGTTTTTTTATGTATAAGCTTAAAAATAATTGAGATGCTCAACAAATATCCAATTACAATTTTAAAAATAAATTTTAACAAAACTAAAGAAAAGTACTTATTTTTAAAGTTAAAAGGTTACTGAACGCTTTTGAGACCCTACTTATGAAACCAAGCCTGCGAAAAGCTCTTTTTTTATTTGTTCAACATTGAATTGAAGGAGAGTCCACTGTCTACTTGTACGATTTACATCTACATAATTATTAAACTTTTGCTAACTATGCAAACGTCACGCGGGCGCGTCATCGACCTGTAATGACCTACAATTTTATAATAATACATTTAATATTTTCAGTCAGTGCAATATAATACGCCAACCAATTAACCACAAAACATTAGAGAAAACACTTTTCTTATATCTGGTGATCTTTTCATCCTGCACTCCAACTAACTACATCATAACTATCAAGAAGAGTGTACAAACTGTACACTACTATTATTCCCAAGTCCCTGCATTGCATATTGAAGGTAACTACTAAGTATCATAGGGTCTTGCTGATAAAATATCTTTTATATACTTATTCTAACTAGTAATATTTATAATTACAAGTAGTTGAGGCTAAGGAAACATTCACAGATAAATAACAAGTGATTGAGGCTAAAGAAACATTCACAGAGAAATAATTTATAAGTGTTTTTACGATTTCATGTATAGGTAAAAATCTCAACTGCTAGTCAGAAATGTTTTTGATTTCTTTATATACTTATTCTGACTAATAATACGTACGAACACAGAAAGGATTTATGACTAAGGACACATTCACAGAGACACTAAGCGATTTTACGTTTTCACGTTTAGGTAAAACTCTCAACTTCTATTATGAAATGTTTTTGAATTCCTTCATATTCTCGTTCTTAATACGTACGTATTCACACAGTATTTGAGGCTGAGGAAATTAACAGAGATTTTAGAAGCGATTTAAAGTTTTCACGTTTAGGTAAAAATATCAAGTTCTAGTAAGAAATGTTTTTCGATTCCTTCATATACTCATTCTAACTCGTAATACGTTATGGAGAAAGTATTTGAGGGTAAGGAAACATTATCAGAGAAATTAGAAGCAATTTTATGTTTTCGCGTGTAGGTAAAAATCTCAACTTCTAGCAAGAAATGTTTTTTAATTCCTTTATAAACTTATTCTACTTAGTAATAGGTACGCATCCAGAAAGTAATGAGGCTAGGGAACCATTAACAGAGAAATTAGAAGCGATTTAACGTTTTCATGTTTAGGTAAAAATCTCAAGTTCTAGTAAGAAATGTTATTGGATTCCTGCATATACTCATTTTAACTCGTAATACGTACGTATGCAGTTGGTATTTGAGGCTTAAAATACATTAACAGATAAAGGAGATCAGTCAAATTGGACCAAAAAAGTAAAAGTGCCGGCCAACGAAAATACATTGCAAATTACTATTGTAAACAATGTAACGATCATTTTTTGTTATGACGTCAAAAGTGTCCGATTAGCGGCCAAGCAGTTATTCAAGTTTGAAAATGACATTTTTTCTTCATTTTCAAACTTGAATATAGCTTGGCCAAAGTGATGCCAACAAAAAAAAATTGCAGATTACTATTGTAAATAGTGTAACGATCATTTTTTGTTATATAAGATTTTAAACTTTCGCGTTCCATTATAATTATAAACAAGAGTAACGGGACTCAACGCGACATTTATTATGAAGTACATATTATTATGTACTTACAGCTTGACGTTTCGGCTGTGTTGCAACAACCGTGGTCACAAGCAGACTGGCGGTGCGCGACGACGTCTGTTCGGGCGGGCTTGGAGATCTTCGGCCACCCTCAAATTGTCACTTTTTTTGTTTTTGTCATCGCTAGTGATGGGATTACGGCACACAACACTCACAGTATCGGGGTTTGTTTTGAACGGTAAAACTCGCGGCTTACACTTGTTAATCACTGGATTCCACGCTGATGACAATTTAAACCCGTCCTCCCGATTGAAATTTTTATACTTCTTGATTTCAATCGCTTCTCGTACCATCCTAGTATGGTAATGACGATCGGTGGAGAGGATTTTTGGATCATGTAACTCCATCCAATGATTAACTCCAGCTTCCAGAAGATGTTCAGCTACCGCGGATTTACTCGTCTGTCGATTTTTAACAGCTGCGATATGTTCTTTGACACGTTCTGCGATGGTCCGCTTTGTTTGTCCAATGTATGAACTACCACAACTACAATCGATTTTATATACACCCGGAGTCTGAAATGGTATTACGTCCTTTGGCGATCGCAGTTGCTTAGATATTTGACATAACGGAGTATATACAGTCTTGATGGAGAATTTTCTGAGCTAGCCTACAACCCTACGGCCAGAGTCACACGGCGTATTCGAGCCCTTATCGAACAGCACAAGGATATTTTCACGGAGGACGAGTACAATCATCTTCACAAGCCAAAAATCGTGCAACCTCCCAAACTTTATGGTCTGCCGAAGATACACAAAAGTAACATACCATTGCGCCCCATCATAAGTCAAATTGACTCACCTACATATGACTTGGCGAGACATGTTGCTGGAGTGCTGCAACCGTTAGTTGGGAATACACCGTCTTTCGTGAAAGACTCATACCATTTTAGGGATCTCGTAGGGAGCATTAAGTTGGAACCCGGAGATATTATGGTGAGTTTCGACGTGGAGTCACTCTTTACGAATGTCCCGCTTAAGGACTGCCTTGAGGTTATTAAGGGTAAACTTTACGATAATGAGCTACCGGAGGAGTATATTGTTCTAATTGAAAATTGCTTAGACGGAAATTATCTCCTGTTCAGAGATCAGTTT
Source organism: Crambus lathoniellus (assembly GCA_949710035.1). NCBI lineage: Eukaryota > Metazoa > Arthropoda > Insecta > Lepidoptera > Crambidae > Crambus > Crambus lathoniellus. The sequence goes on along the minus strand of OX453319.1, from coordinate 12,032,509 downwards.
TACCTCCAGATCGATGGAGTTGCAATGGGTAGCCCTCTCGCGCCGGTCATTGCAAATATCTGGATGGAGCACTTTGAAGACATAGCATTAGCTACTGGACCCCAAACTGTCAAACTCTGGAAGAGGTACGTGGATGATATTTTTTGTGTAATCCACGGAGGTCAGCAGGAAGTCGAACAATATATAAATCACCTTAATTCCATCCACCCTAAAGTAAAGTTTACTTATGAGATGGAAAATAACAGACTTGGCATTTCTAGACGTGCAGATCAGGGTAAGACACGACGGTACTTTATCTCACTCTGTTTACCGGAAACCTACACACACAGATAGATACCTACACGCCTCATCTCACCATCATCCTCGGCAACTTCAATCCGTGATGACGTCGTTGACCAACAGAGCTCATAACTTGTGTGACCCTGAACATCTTCAGTCGGAGCTTGCTCATGTTCAGGAGGTACTAAAACGAAACGGATACAAGGTGTCGCAGCGATACAATAGGCAAAAGAAAAGGGTAAAATATCCGGACGTGAGTCGTCAGGCAGCATTTTTGCCATATATCAAAGGCGTAACGGATAAAGTTGGAACAGTGCTCAGAAAATTCTCCATCAAGACTGTATATACTCCGTTATGTCAAATATCTAAGCAACTGCGATCGCCAAAGGACGTAATACCCTTTCAGACTCCGGGTGTATATAAAATCGATTGTAGTTGTGGTAGTTCATACATTGGACAAACAAAGCGGACCATCGCAGAACGTGTCAAAGAACATATCGCAGCTGTTAAAAATCGACAGACGAGTAAATCCGCGGTAGCTGAACATCTTCTGGAAGCTGGAGTTAATCATTGGATGGAGTTACATGATCCAAAAATCCTCTCCACCGATCGTCATTACCATACTAGGATGGTACGAGAAGCGATTGAAATCAAGAAGTATAAAAATTTCAATCGGGAGGACGGGTTTAAATTGTCATCAGCGTGGAATCCAGTGATTAACAAGTGTAAGCCGCGAGTTTTACAGTTCAAAACAAACCCCGATACTGTGAGTGTTGTGTGCCGTAATCCCATCACTAGCGATGACAAAAACAAAAAAAGTGACAATTTGAGGGTGGCCGAAGATCTCCAAGCCCGCCCGAACAGACGTCGTCGCGCACCGCCAGTCTGCTTGTGACCACGGTTGTTGCAACACAGCCGAAACGTCAAGCTGTAAGTACATAATAATATATACTTCATAATAAATGTCGCGTTGAGTCCCGTTACTCTTCATTTTTTGTTATGACGTCAACAGTGTACGATTGGTGGCCAAGCAGTTATTCAAGTTTTAAAATGTCATTTTTTTCTCTTTATTTTCAAACTTGAATACAGCTTGGCCAAAGTGCGGCCAACGAAAAAAAAATGCTTATTACTATTGTAAACAGTGTAACGATAATTTTTTGTTATGGCGTCAACAGTGTACGATTAGCGGCCAAGCAGTTACTCAAGTTTGAAAATGACATTTTTTTCTTCATTTTCAAACTTGAATACAGCTTGGCCAAAGTGCGGCAAATGAAAAAAAATTGCATATTACTATTGTAAACAGTGTAACTATCATTTTTTGATATGACGTCAACAGTGTACGATTAGCGGCCAAGCAGTTATTCAAGTTTGAAAATAACATTTTTTTCATCATTTTCAAACTTGAATACAGCTTGGCCAAAGTGCGGCCAACAAAAAGAAATTGCAGATTACTATTGTAAATAGTGTAACGATAATTTTTAATTATGGCGTCAACAGTGTACGGTTAGCGGCCAAGCAGTTACTCAAGTTTGAAAATGACATTTTTTTCTTCATTTTCAAACTTGAATACAGCTTGGCCCAAGCGCGGCCAACGAAAAAAAAATTGCATATTACTATTGTAAACAGTGTAACGATAATTTTTTGTTATGGCGTCAACAGTGTACGATTAGCGGCCAAGCAGTTACTCAAGTTTGAAAATGACATTTTTTTCTTCATTTTCAAACTTGAATACAGCTTGGCCAAAGTGCGGCAAATGAAAAAAAATTGCATATTACTATTGTAAACAGTGTAACTATCATTTTTTGATATGACGCCAACAGTGTACGATTAGCGGCCAAGCAGTTATTCAAGTTTGAAAATAACATTTTTTTCATCATTTTCAAACTTGAATACAGCTTGGCCAAAGTGCGGCCAACAAAAAGAAATTGCAGATTACTATTGTAAATAGTGTAACGATAATTTTTAATTATGGCGTCAACAGTGTACGGTTAGCGGCCAAGCAGTTACTCAAGTTTGAAAATGACATTTTTTTCTTCATTTTCAAACTTGAATACAGCTTGGCCCAAGCGCGGCCAACGAAAAAAAATTGCATATTACTATTGTAAACAGTGTAACGATCATTTTTTGTTAATAACATCAACAGTGTACGATTAGTGGCCAAGCAGTTATTCAAGTTTGAAAATGACATTTTTTTCTCTTTATTTTCAAACTTGAATACAGCTTGGCCAAAGTCACTTTGTGTTGTAGTCAATATCTATTTTAGGGAGACATATTTCCTTATTCTGGCTCTGTAGTGTACTAGACCTTAGTTAAAGTTACTATTTAGCTAAAAGTATTGCATTATTGTTTAGTCGTTTCACGTACCCAGCAGGTGGGACGTTCGTGGGTCAGTTATAATGCTGACGAGGAACTGATCTCAATGTAATAACTGATATTCTGATAACGATTACATTTTACGTGGTGAGTCAATCCGTTTTGCGATCGTATTTATACCAAAAATAATGACATTTTCAAACTTGAATAACTGCTTGGCCGCTAATCGTACACTGTTGACGCCATAACAAAAAATGATCGTTACACTGTTTACAATAGTAATCTGCAATTTTTTTTTCGTTGGCCGCACTTTGTCCAATCTGTATTCAAGTTTGAAAATAAAGAGAAAAAAAAAATTATTTTCAAACTTAAATAACTGCTTGGCCGCTAATCGTACACTGTTGACGCCATAACAAAAAATGATCGTTACACTTTTTATAATAGTTATGTGCAATTTTTTTTCGTTGGCCGCACTTTGGCCAAGCTGTATTTAAGTTTGAAAATAAAGACAAAAAAGAAATTACATTTTCAAACTTAGATAACTGCTTGGCCGCTAATCGTACACTGTTGTCGCCATAACAAAAAATGATCGTTACACTGTTTACAATAGTAATGTGCAATTTTTTTTCGTTGGCCGCACTTTGGCCAAGCTGTATTCAAGATTGAAAATAAAGAGAAAAAAAATGTTATTTTCAAACTTGAATAACTGCTTGGCCGCTAATCGTACACTGTTGACGCCACAACAAAAAATGATCGTTACATTTTTTACAATAGTAATGTGCAATTTTTTTTCGTTGGCCGCACTTTGGCCAAGCTGTATTTAAGTTTGAAAATAAACAGAAAAAAGAAATACATTTTCAAACTTGAATAACTGCTTGGCCGCTAATCGTACACTGTTGTCGCCATAGCAAAAAATGATCGTTACACTGTTTACAATAGTAATGTGAAATTTTTTTTCGTTGGCCGCACTTTGGCCGTGCGGTATTCAAGTTTGAAAATAAAGAGAAAAAAAATGTCATTTTCAAACTTGAATAACTGCTTGGCCGCTAATCGTACACTGTTGACCCTCTAACAAAAAATTATCGCTACACGGTATACAATAGTAATATGCAATTTATTTTTGTTGGCCGATACTTTTACTTTTTTGGTCCAAACATGTATGAAGCGTGACTGATCTCCTTAGAAGCAGTTTTATGTTTTCACATTTAGGTTAAAATCTCACCTTCTAGCAAGAAATGTTTTTTTCTAACTTTATAAACTTATTCTACCTAGTAATAGGTACGCATACAGAAAGAAATGAGGCTGAGGAATTATTCTCAAAGAAATTAGAAGCGATTTTCACGCGCTCACGGCACGTCAAAAATGACTAACTTGCCGTTGGAAATATTCTTGGATTCTTGCACATCCTGAATCAGCATTACTTACTCTACAATCGTGCCAAATTTGAATGACGTGGGATTTTTCCGGACCTCTCCATACAACGAATATCCTCGTTGATCGGACTAGAAGGTGTAAATAAAACAATTACATAAAAAAAGACATATTTCCTATTTAGTCCATGGAAATCGTACATTTTGCCTTGCGTTAAATGAGGTAGTTCTGATTTTTTTGTATGTTAGTAGTGATGAGATAGTAATGACAAATCCAAGTTTTCCACCTCGAAAGCCCTCCGGATCATTGTTAAATATTTAGAAATCCCATAAATTTTCAGATTTTTTTCAGTTTTTATCAATTTTTACCACCAAGGACCTGTGTTACGGCAAAAGTTACTATGCACGCTTTAAAGTAGACTAAATTTGCAATAAAAAGAGAATAATTTGGTTCTTGTAAGTCAAATAGTTTTTAAGATGGGGCAATTTAAAAGTTTGCAAAAATTCAAAAAAGGAAGTATTACAGTTTTTTTAGTTTTCGACATTTTGACCCATAGTAGTGGGTTTATGGCAAAAGTTATATTATTAGTTATAAAAGTCCATTAAATTTCCAACAAAATGAGACCAATTAGTAATATCAACTTACACTTGATAGTTCCTGAGACAGCTGTTCAAAGTTATTGAGGTAAGTAAACAATTATGTAATAGAAGGGTTTGCAAAATGAAGTACGCCATAAAGGAAGGAGGATCTGGGTGGTGGTGGGATCAATAATGTACATTGTATGTATAATTTTGATGGACCAGGCACGTCCTCTGAATCCACAGCACACTTTTTGGGGGCAGCTTATGTATAAGGTAGCAGCTGAGGTATAATTTCTTCATCGAACTGCTCAGGAAGGTCAAAATCGTCCTTTGATGGTGGGTTATCAATCAATGGTTCATCAATGTCATCACACATCAGGTCTGGTATGTTCTCGCATGATTGGCCAATGCAGTAGCTGCAAACAGCCGAACATTTGAGTTCTGCTTTCCTGCAACCACATCTGCTGGTACAACCTTACATCTTTGGTATGCTTTCAAGGTGATTAAGGTTTGCGTGTCATTAACAGGGTAGAACGGGAACGTCTCCCAGATCCTTCTTCCTTTAGGGCTTACTACCTTTTGCAAAGCCTTCTATTACATAATTGTTTACTTACCTACCTCTATAACTTTGAACAGCTGTGTCTTAGGAACTATCAGGTGTAAATCGACAAATTTAATCTCATTTTGTTGGAAATTTAATGGACTTTAATAACTAATAAAAAACTTTTGCCATAAAACCACTACTAGGGGGTCAAAGTTGACGAAAAATAAAAAAACTGTAATACTTCCTTTTTTGTAATTTTGCAAATTTTAAAATAGCCGTATCTTAAAAACTATTTGGCTTACAAAAACCCAATTACTCTTTTTTTATTGCAAATTTAGTCTACTTTAAAGAGTGCATAGTAACATTTGCCGTGACTCGGATCCTTGGTGGTAAAAATTTACAAAAACTGTAAAAAAACTAAGAATTTATTGGATTTTTAAATATTTAACAATGATCCGGAGGGCTTTCGAGGTGGAAAACTTGGATTTGTCATTACCATCTCATCACTACTAACATATAAAAAAATCAGAACTACCTCATTTAATGCAAGGCAAGACCACTTATTTGGTACGATTTCCATGTACTAATTCCCATTCTATTCAAAACGTTGCCTAAAAAGTGCGCTGGGTGGCTAAAAACATATTCATAACTCTCGCCCAACCAAGATAATACAATATACTTAGTCATTACTGGGCGCAGACTCCCAGTGTCCTGCGCCCATGTACCTATACATGTACAGCAATATTCTGTTATCGCAGATCTCCCTTCAGCTCTATGATTATATAATATACTAGCTGACCCAGCGCGACTTCGTTCCCGTGGCCCTACCCCATACTCCACCCTACCCTACCCCTACCCTACCCCTACCCTACCCCTACCCTACCCCTACCCCTACCCTACCCCTACCCTACCCCTACCCCTACCCTACCCCTACCCTACCCCTACCCTACCCCTACCCTACCCCTACCCTACCCCTACCCTACCCCTACCCTACCCCTACCCTACCCCTACCCTACCCCTACCCTACCCCTACCCTACCCCTACCCTACCCCTACCCTACCCCTACCCTACCCCTACCCTACCCCTACCCTACCCCTACCCTACCCCTACCCTACCCCTACCCTACCCCTACCCTACCCCTACCCTACCCCTACCCTACCCCTACCCTACCCCTACCCTACCCCTACCCTACCCCTACCCTACCCCTACCCTACCCCTACCCTACCCCTACCCTACCCCTACCCTACCCCTACCCTACCCCTACCCTACCCCTACCCTACCCCTACCCTACCCCTACCCTACCCCTACCCCTACCCTACCCCTACCCTACCCCTACCCTACCCCTACCCTACCCTAACCCTACCCTACCCTACCCATAGGGGTAGGGTAGGGTAGGGTTATAGGATATAGATCCTTCCTTGGACTTCCACGAACATTTCAAGACCAAAATTAGCCAAATCGGTCCAGCCGTTCACGCGTGATGTCGTGACCAAGGGAAATAGGGATTCATTTTTATATATATAATATATAGATAAGTCCGGCCGGTATAATACCTACTATCAATAGGTACTACCAATGAATTTGTCAAGGCGCGCCGTACACTCAGACTAATATAAAAAGCCATACCTGGACTAATATTTAGAGCAATGAGTCACACCAATGATTTTTGTTATCAGCATATCTAAAAAATATGTAACTCGAGAAAAAAGAATCTGTTTTTATTTTTTTCCTATCGTCAAAAATGACTGAGATATTAAACGTTAAAGTACGGCCTCCGAGGAAAATTTGGGTGAACCAATGGCATTAACGTGTGACGTCACGTCACGTCGCACTTCCGTATACCTACATAGAATCCTTTGGCTATATAGTTGCGCTCTCACGGTTTCGTAATAAATTTATTTATTTTTCTTATAGTCTATCAATGAAATGTTTAAGAATTTAAACACCACCTTCAAATAATGATTTATTTTTGTGAAAAATAAATTAAAACAACTTTCGTAATGGCGGGCGGGAATCTTTCAATACATATAGCAACCGTCAAAACAAAATGTACTTACAACCTTAACTGACTTGGTAGTTAAATATGCACCCTAAAAACTGACAGCCATTTCGATAATTTTATACTGCTAGTGGCGCCTCCACCACTGGGTCAGATAAGTTTGTGGGATAAATGTCTTTCGGTATCGACAGTAGGTGACAGTTTTACAGTGCGCCTGCGCGCGGTCGAAATTGAATACTAATCATTTACCATAACCTTAGAACGAAGAAAATGTACTGTAACTAGCGTCAAAAACGCACGAGTTGCGCGAAGATTGCGCACAGACGAACTCTATGTAGGTACAGTTAGACGGAAATCACCCGCAACAGCCGCAAACGGAGATGTCAGTGCGACATGACGTCATCGCAATAGCGCGCAAGGAAAGCAAATTTTCAAAAGATGGTGAAACTTTACAACGCTGTATCTTTGGAAATCCTGGCCAGATTTCGATGAAACAAAAACCATTAGTACTTGCTCGAGTACGCGCATTAAATGCAGTAATTTATATGCAATAATTTTTATAGTCATATTTTGATGTCAAAATCAAAATCAAAATCAAAATATTTATTTATTCACATAGACATAATAAGCACGTACTTATGAATCGTCAATATTTTCCTACCACCCATTCAAGACTTTTTAACTGACAAGAAGAATGGGCGCAAGAAACTTGTTGATGTGTTGGTGTGACTCATTTTTCAATGTTTTAGCCAGTAAGGAAAAGTATGTCATTCTTTTCTACGTATTTTTGGCTATTTTTTAGATAATTAACATTGATGTTCGAAGTAGGTTTTTTTGCAACTTCTTCTTTCAGCTTCTTGCGAATTAATGTACCTACCTTCACTCTTATTTTTTTGTCTAATTTGACCGGTCTAACTAGGAGTAAGTAGCAATATTACTCCTTACGTTTTATGTTTCAAAGCGTCGTAATTACTAAGCAAACTTTATGGTTTAAGCTAGGTGTAAACTTACTCTTCGTTTATTAATAAGGGGGAGTAAGTTTATAGTGCGACAAGCTTTTCTGTTCCGGTGGTAATCTTTGGAACTAAAACAGTTTTCATACGACAGTCCATTTTGACAGCTAATTTCGTATTACAAGTGGCTCCTCTGTCACGGCTGTCACCGGAACAGACAGGAGTGTGGGACTATACACCTAGTTTAACCAAAAAGTTTGCTTAGGAATATGACGCTATGAAACGTCAATCGTAAGAAGTAATATTGCTAAGCAATGTTTGTGGTTAAACCAGGTGTAAACTTACTCTTCTTTTTTTATTAATATGGCCAAACATGTTTCTCTTTTTAGGAATCTCCTACCGAAGAAAACAGCAATGAAGCGATCGAGAAATTAAAGACAATGTCGAGCCTCCCAGATGAAGGACGGGATACTATTTCATTTAATTCCGGTAAAGTGGAACCCAGCCGGCGTCAAGGAGGTAGAAGGCCTTCCCCACGCCCGCCCCCGTGGCTACGGAGTACGCAGAGTACAAGAACGACCACGTGGTTTACACTGTACCCTAACGCTACTATCACGGAAATAATCAACGCTAATATGAGAATTATAGATGTTTTTCGAAAAATTCCTAAATGGCATCCTTATCTTAAAAGTCTTTATTCCCCTAGGCTGTTCGAAATTATCTATTTGTATAAGGAAGGTGATTTCGGTAAATACATTGATAAATATTTGGATATGTCCGACATGGCAAAATTTTCTTATGTATTAGAACAAATAAAACCCAAATATGTTATAAAACTTAACGCCTCTATGGTCAATCTGATCGAAGCCATTAAAGAATCAGAATATTTTTATCATGGTTATGATGAAGAGTATGATATAGCTTATGCTTTTATAAATCAAAAATATAATATAGAAAAACTTTTACCTAAAGGGTATACCCCTGAGGTGAATAAGTCTTATAAAGTTAGTGAACTTCATAAGTTTTTATTAGAAATGTTCCTATATCCTATTTCTACCACTACAACAATACCCACCACCACGATATTTACACTGTACCGTAATGAAACTATTAAAAAATTATTGAGCGATAACAATGACCTTATACATCGATTGAGAGGCATTGATGATCCTTATGCTCGAGATTTGTTTCAAGATTTCGAGTCTTTATATTTGTTTGAAGGCTTTTATTTACATGGTTTGAATTTAGACGTAATGCACATGAATATGGTAAAAAAAGACATGCCGAAATTCCATAAGCTTTTAGAAAAACTTAAACCCAAATACTATTTACATCTTAATGCCTCTATGCGTGAAATAGTAAATGATAGAGATGTTAAACGTTTGATACCTAATATTAATCTAGATCAAAAAGTTAACGAATTTCAAAAGTATCTGATAGAAAATGTACTACCGGGTCATGTAATCTCAACGACCGACGATCCTACTTACGTAATGATTTACCCTAACGCCACTATTACCTCTGCAGTTAAAGCATACCTCAAAGATATTGCAAAGCCACCTGCTAGATATATAAGGGATATCATCAGAATGTATGACCAAAATGATTTACCTAATAGAGTACACAGACATACGTTACAACATGTTTACCAAGCCATAGATGACTACATTGAATACTATACAGTAGACCCTAAAACAACTCTCTTAAAATTTTTTCAGCATGTTGATTCGGTAGGGTCTAGAAACTACTCTTATACTGCATATTTGGACTGGGAAAAAGAATACGGTAATGCCACCATCGAAGAAATAATCAAAGCTAATATAGGGAAGATACATCCGCCTTCACCATGGTATGAGCATTATCCTAAACGTTTCGGTGACCGAGGGGACCGTATCCAATTGTATTTAAAAAAAAGAAAAGCTAGTTTAATGGACATTAGGCGAGACTTTTGGGTTTTTGAAATGGCACCATTCTTAACCGAGCCCATCACCACCATCCCCACTAGTACCACTACTACAACCACGACTGAAGATCCTCTTTACGTAATAGTTTACCCTAACGCCACTATTTCCTCAACAGTAAAATATCGTGCTAATCATATAACGTGTTACGATGACGATGGCTGTCTTGAAGTTGTAAGATTGTACTTTGACAACGATTTACCTGCGAAAGTGCTAAGAGAAGACTTACATAAAGCACTCGTAGCCATTGATCCCTTCATTGACCATTATGAAGTAGACCCTGAAAGCACCCCCTTAAAATTATTTAAACATGTTGATAGCATAGGCTATACCAACCACGGTTTAAGTACATCATTTGACTGGGAAAAAGCATACGGTAATGCGACCATCGAACAAATAATCAAAGCCGCTTTAGGTAACAAAAGTCCGGATCGACACGACTTAACCCATTCCTTTATAACAAAAAAAAAATCTTGTTTCTTTGATATTAATCAACTATATCAGGCTTTTCAAAAGCCACCGTACTTAACCACCACTACTAGCACTACCACCACCCCTACTACCAAAACGACTACTAGTGCCACTACAACAACGCCCACTACTACCACTACCATAACCACGACTGAAGATCCTCGTTTCGTTATAATTTACCCTAACGCCACTATTTCTTTAGCAGTAAAACTTTGGAGTGATCGTTTATCATGTGATGATGATTGTCGTAAAGTTCTAAAATTGTACTTTGACAATGATTTACCTGCGAGAGTACTAAGAGAAGACTTACATAGAGCACTCGTAGCCATTGATCCTTTCATTGACCATTATGAAGTAGACCCTAAAAGCACCCCCTTAAAATTATTCAAACATGTTGATAGCATGGGCTATACCAACCACGGTTTAAGTACATCATTTGACTGGGAAAAAGCATACGGTAATGCGACCATCGAACAAATAATCAAAGCCGCTTTAGGTAAGAAAAATCCGGACCGGCATGACTTAACCCATTCGTTTCTAACAAAAAAAAAATCTTGTTTCTTTGATATTAATCAAGCCTTATATCAGGCTTTTCAAAAGCCACCATACTTAACCACAAGTACTAGCACTACCACGACCCCCAGGACCACCAAGGATGATATCGGCGATGGTGGTTCTGGCGATGGTGATCTGGCCGTCGGCGATCTCGACGATGGTGGCCCTGGCGGTTTTGGCGATAACGGTTCTAAGAATGGCGCTGATGGTTCTAAGGATGGCGCTGACGGCTCTAAGGATGGCGATGACGGTTTTGACGATGATGATGGCGGTCTTGGAGACGGTGGCACTGGCGTTGATGGATCTGGTGTTGGAGATGGGGGATCTGGCGTTGATGATATAGGCAAAGGTGATGACGGTCTTGGCCATAGCGGCACTGGCGTAGATGATTCAGGCGTTGGTGATGGTGGTCTAGCAGATGACAGCACGGGCGTTGATGGTTCAGGCGTTGGTGATGGCGGCCTAGAAGATGTCGACACTGGCGTTGATGATGGCGGTCTTGGCCATGGTGGCACTGGGGTTGATGGCTCGGGCGTTGATGGTGGCGTTATTGGGGATAGCGGCACTGGCGTTGATGGTTCGGGTGTTGGTGATGGCAGTATTGAGTATGGCGGCACTGGCGATGGCGGCACTGGCGATGGCGGCACTGGCGATGGCGGCTCTGGCGATGGCGGTCTTGGTGATGGAGGCATCGGCGTTGACGGTTCGGGTGTTGGTCATGGTGGTCTAGGAGATGACAGCACTGGCGTTGATGGTTCAGACGTTGGTGATAGCGGCACTGGCGATGGCGTCACTGGCGAAGGCGGTTCTGACGAGGGTAAAATTGGCGATGTTGGTTCGGGTGATGGTGATGGCGGTCTTGAAGATGACGGCACTGGCGTTGATGATGGTTCGGGCGTTGCTGATGGCAGTATTGGAGATGATGGCTCTGGGTTTGACGATTCGGGTATTGATGGAGGCGGTACTGGCGTTGACGGTTCAGGCGTTGATGAAGGCGACACTGGCGTTGATGGTTTGGGCAAGGGTGATGGCGGCTCAGGCATTGGTGATGACGATCCTGACCATAGTGGCACTGGTGTTGATATTTCAGGCAAGGGTGATGGAGGTGCTGGCCATGGCGGCACTGGTATTGATGGTTCGGGCGTCGGTGATGGTAGTCTTTGGTATGGCGGCACTGGCGTTGATATTTCGGGCAAGGGTGATGCAGGTGCTGGCCATGGCGGCACTGGTATTGATAGTTCGGGCGTTGGTGATGGTAGTCTTTGGGATGGCGGCACTGGCGTTGATATTTCGGGCAAGGGTGATGCAGGTGCTGGCCATGGCGGCCCTGGTATTGATGATTCGGGCGTTGGTGATGGTAGTCTTGGGGATGGCGGCACTGGCGTTGATATTTCAGGCAAGGGTGATGGAGGTGCTGGCCATGGTGGCACTGGTATTGATGGTTCGGGCGTTGGTGATGGTAGTAGTCTTTGGGATGGCGGCACTGGCGTTGATATTTCGGGCAAGGGTGATGGAGGTGCTGGCCATGGCGGCACTGGTATTGATGGTTCGGGCGTTGGTGATGGTAGTAGTCTTTGGGATGGCGGCACTGGCGTTGATATTTCGGGCAAGGGTGATGGAGGTGCTGGCCATGGCGGCACTGGTATTGATGGTTCGGGGGTTGGTGGTGGTAGTCTTGGAGATGGCGGCACTGGCGTTGATAGTTCGGGCAAGGGTGGTGGAGGTGCTGGCCATGGCGGCACTGGTATTGATGGTTCGGGCGTTGGTGATGGTAGTCTTTGGGATGGCGGCACAGGCGTTGATATTTTGGGCAAGGGTGATGCAGGTGCTGGCCATGGCGGCACTGGTATTGATGGTTCGGGCGTTGGTGATGGTAGTCTTTGGGATGGCGGCACTGGCGTTGATAGTTCGGGCAAGGGTGATGCAGGTGCTGGCCATGGCGGCACTGGTATTGATGGTTCGGGCGTTGGTGATGGTAGTCTTTGGGATGGCGGCACTGGCGTTGATATTTCGGGCAAGGGTGATGCAGGTGCTGGCCATGGCGGCACTGGTATTGATGGTTCGGGCGTTGGTGATGGTAGTCTTTGGGATGGCGGCACTGGCGTTGATAGTTCAGGCAAGGGTGGTGGAGGTGCTGGCCATGGCGGCACTGGTATTGATGGTTCGGGCGTTGGTGATGGTAGTCTTTGGGATGGCGGCACTGGCGTTGATATTTCGGGCAAGGGTGATGCAGGTGCTGGCCATGGCGGCACTGGTATTGATGGTTCGGGCGTTGGTGATGGTAGTCTTTGGGATGGCGGCACTGGCGTTGATAGTTCGGGCAAGGGTGGTGGAGGTGCTGGCCATGGCGGCACTGGTATTGATGGTTCGGGCGTTGGTGATGGTAGTCTTTGGGATGGCGGCACTGGCGTTGATATTTCGGGCAAGGGTGATGCAGGTGCTGGCCATGGCGGCACTGGTATTGATGGTTCGGGCGTTGGTGATGGTAGTCTTTGGGATGGCGGCACTGGCGTTGATATTTCGGGCAAGGGTGATGCAGGTGCTGGCCATGGCGGCACTGGTATTGATGGTTCGGGCGTTGGTGATGGTAGTCTTTGGGATGGCGGCACTGGCATTGATATTTCAGGCAAGGGTGATGGAGTTGCTGGCCATGGCGGCACTGGTATTGATGGTTCGAGCGTTGGTGATGGTAATCTTTGGGATGGCGGCACTGGCGTTGATATTTCGGGCAAGGGTGATGCAGGTGCTGGCCATGGCGGCACTGGTATTGATGGTTCGGGCGTTGGTGATGGTAGTCTTTGGGATGGCGGCACTGGCGTTGATATTTCGGGCAAGGGTGATGCAGGTGCTGGCCATGGCGGCACTGGTATTGATGGTTCGGGCGTTGGTGATGGTAGTCTTTGGGTTGGCGGCACTGGCGTTGATATTTCGGGCAAGGGTGATGCAGGTGCTGGCCATGGCGGCACTGGTATTGATGGTTCGGGCGTTGGTGATGGTAGTCTTTGGGGTGGCGGCACTGGCGTTGATATTTCGGGCAAGGGTGATGCAGGTGCTGGCCATGGCGGCACTGGTATTGATGGTTCGAGCGTTGGTGATGGTAATCTTTGGGATGGCGGCACTGGCGTTGATATTTCGGGCAAGGGTGATGGAGGTGCTGGCCATGGCGGCACTGGTATTGATGGTTCGGGCGTAGGTGATGGTAGTCTTTGGGATGGCGGCTCTGGCACTGGCGGTTCTGGCATTGGCGGTTCTGGCATTGGCGGACCTGGCATTGGCGGTTCTGGCATTGGCGGTTCTGGCATTGACGGACCTGGCGGCGGTGGTTCTGGCACTGACGGTCATGACGTTGACGGTTCTGGTGTCGACGGCTCTGGCGATGTCGGCCAAGGCGATAGTGACGACTGTGAGACGGACCCCGAATGCGGTGGATTTGGAAAGATTGTACACTGCACTCCTTTTTTCAGCATCGGCATTGTAAGCGCTCTGTTCATGGTGGGGATGTGGCTCTTTGCTTTAGGTATTGGTTTGTGCGCTTTGATTGATTGCCAAAACAATACTAGGTTCGATGACCCTGATGGAAGAATGCCTGTTGAGGAATTCTAATATTTGCTGTTAAGGAAGGATTTCACCAAAGTTTTATTCCAAGAATAACGCTTACTCAACGGATAGTAATGTCAAAACCCATACTAGTGTAATAGGTTGCTTCGCAGGGATTTAAGTGAGACACATGTTGACACAATGAACGGTGTTTATTAAGTGAAATAATATAATTTTACATTTTACTTGTAACGCCAATAAAATACCTTATTACTAGTGTCAGCAAAACGTGACTTAGGTAAAGCATGTGAACGTACGAGAAATATTCAAATTACATCTACTTCACTAGTTTGACATTAGTACACGAGAGTAAGTGTTATTCTTGGAATGAAAGTTTTGTGAAATCCAGCCTAAAGGGCTTATTACCTAGTTATTTATCCTAGTTAAGATCCTAATGAAGCATACTTTGCATGTTTTGATTGCATCACTTGCTAAAAATGAGCTCAAAGAAAGCAATGTATGTTAGGATCCTAATTAGGATAAGTGTAATAAGCCCTTAACTTGCCCTCCGTACTCTCCCTAAACTTATAAACTACAATTTTATTAGCAAATAATGTACTATCGCGGACACTTCTGCCTTACCACCACTAAGTTCATTTTTGCTCGCACTCAAAACATAGATGCGCTCGCTAGCCCCGCCCCATCGGCCGGCCGAGCGCACTTTCTCGACGCACGAGCCTCGGACACGTGATTTATTGTTTTTAAATATACTACTGCTAGAGAAATTCGTTACCTTAATTAATATTTCTCCTGAGCATCCAGCTATCAGTCACTCAGATATTTTACCACGTTTTTATTAGGTTGCTTTCATGTTTGGCACAAATTTTGCAAACGATTTTATACTAGTTTCCCGATGAGTTAACAGACTTGAAACTTAGAACATAGGTCAAAACTGGAGGACAATGCAATACAATGGTGTCATTGAGCTGATCTGATGATGGAGCCGGAAGAATGCCACGGGAACTCTATGATGAAACCATGCCACCCCATCGTGTTTGAGCTCTTTAGAATAGTCTTGACAAATACTCTGACAGGAAATGAGGTTTAGGGTCTGATGATGAAGCTGCAAGGCCATGCCATAGACACTCAATATTGAAACCATGAAACCCCATCGAGTTTGGGCTCGTTTGAATCGTCTCGACGAGTAGTCTGTTGAGAAATAGTGTGCAAGGGTCTGATGATGGAGCCGGAAGAAGGTCACAGGAATTACGTAATACAACCATGCAACCCCATCGAGTTTGGGCTCGTTTGGATCGTCTTGACGAGTAGTCTGTTGAGAAATAGTATGCAAGGGTTTGATGATGGAGCAGGAAGAAGGCCAGAGGAACTCAGTATTGGAACCATGCAACCCCGTCGAGTTTGAGCTCGTTTGAATCGTCTCGACGAGTAGTCTGTTGAGAAATAGTGTGCAAGGGTCTGATGATGGAGCCGGAAGAAGGTCACAGGAATTACGTAATACAACCATGTAACCCCATCGAGTTTGGGCTCGTTTGGATCGTCTTGACGAGTAGTCCGTTGAGAAATAATGTGCAACGGTCTGATGATGGAGTAGGAAGAAGACCACAGGAACTCAGTATTTGAACCATGCAACCAGTTTGAGCTCGATTAGATCGTCTTGACGAGTAGTCTGTTAGTAAATAGTGTCTAAGGACTGATCCTTCAAACGTCAAGATAATTCAAACGAGCCCAAACTTGATGGGGTTGCATGGTTTCAATATTGAGTGCCTATGGCATGGCCTTCCGGCTTCATCATCCGATTCAAGTAGTTCGATAAGCGCGCCAAAGTCAAATAGTTCAATTCGCAAAAGATTACACGGGAAGCGTCACTTAGCTGCGCAGTGCAGATTGCAACTAATGTGTTATTGCTTAACTAATTGGCGAAAACTTTAAGGGGGCGTGGCTTTGCGCCGCCGCATGTGTTATGCGATAAAAAATTTAAGTGATCAGGCGGAAAAGAGTTTGATAGTACGCATCACGTTCAGTTCTGTATTAAGTATCGGACAGTACATTTCGAGTACCTACTTACATATTTTACATAAGACTTTTTTTAAGTATATAAGATGGTGTAAAACAATCTGCAAATAGAGCAGGAGGTGTTCAGGTCAAGTAAATAGAACGTAAAAATAAATTGAAAAAATATCCCAAATTTTTTGTATATTATTTAATTTTACAAATAAATTCTAATATTATTTTTTGATATCAATTCAATATGTACAATACTAAACGTTTTAATCAAATTATTTCATTTTACGATGAAAAGAAGTAATTTCAGAGCGCACGCGGGCTGGGCGCCGCGGTCATCAACCCCGGCGGTCCAACAGCTGATCGGCCAGCCGCTATAGCGATAGTCCTACCGCACTATTGTATGCGCCCAATCGCTTCCGGATTATCGTTTACCTATCTCATGGTTTAATAAGTAATTTTGTTTTTACGTTTGGTATTATGTTAAATATTGAATTATATCCATAGATATTAGAATTTTTTGTAAAATTAAATAAGTAATAAGAATAAAAATAAAGGGTATTTTTTTCTATTTTATTTACGTTCTAAACACTTAACCTGACCACCCCCTGCTCGTCTTGCAGTTTGTTTTAAACAATCTTATATATATCATCCATAAACGGTATGTACAGGATATTTTTTTTATCAGTGCACAAAATTTTAAGATCGACTCAGAATCGGTAAGTGAACAACTTTCTCCTAGAAACATAGGTCGAAAAATGACAAAAAAATCGGCCAAGTGCGAGTTGGACTCGCCCATGAAGGGTTCCGTACCCACTTAACGTACCGATTGCCTATACCTAGCCAAAATTCCACTATCATTTTTCGTCAGCAAAATGTACCTTAATATACCTACTTAAAAATAATGTCTAGACGGTAAAAAACACGGTTCTACAATATACAGAATTAATTTTTAGCTCTCCGCGTACACTAAGTTTCTATGGCGCTTTTAAACTATTCGTCTACTTACTTATCATATCAAATTACTTGTAAACCTTGATGACTATTTTACTACATATAAAATACCAAACCAACACAATTGCAACCTTCCAACAGCACCCAAAAAGAAAACATATAGGTACCTACCTACTTACCTTTCAGTCGTTGATAATACGAAACTAATAAATATATAAGAATGCCACCTTAATCATTTAACTTTTAAACTATTCAGAATTTAAAAATAAATCAAAACTAATGATAAATAACGTTTACTTTTGATAAAATTCAAATAATAAAACTAGGTATGTTTCAGATTATTTCACTGCCTTTTACATTTGACTTCTATATTTAACTTAAAAATATTCACAACGTGAAAAGAAATCGAAACAAATGACAAATAATAAACGGTGGCTAACCAAGCTCTCAACATAACACAATAGTATATTATGATACAAGTGAGCTTAGGTTGCTCATTATACACGAGGCTGTGGGTTGCAGCCCGAGCCGCAGGCGAGGGCGTAAATCAGCCGAGTGTCTAGTGAGAAAGTTGCTCACGAGTTTCATACGCACTTTTTCAACACACTTGCGAGGAAAAACAAACATTTATTGCATACATATTGTATTATCCTAATATTAACTAAGGGAAAAAGCGCGCAAGTTTTTTTTTTGCACGCGCCAAATGTCAGGTGATTGATTACATACAGCCATACAGCCTACTTGAAAATAATTAAGTATAATAATAGTGATAAAATGTAAATGTTTTATAACAAATTATTGTGAATTATAAATAATTTGATAATAATATACTTAATTATGTTTTTTGTCTTAATTAGGGACACATTTATTTATTCTAAAAACGTAAATGGATTTTCAGCCGTATAAAACCTCTTTGTTGTTACAAAAAAAGAACTGTATCTATTACCCGCTGAAATTGAAAATGCTCTGTTGACTCGCATATAACTTGCAGTTAGGTACTAACTTAACTTAGTAGGGATACTGTATTACCTGGTTAAATTAAAAAGTCTCTGTTTACTCGCATATAATTTGCAGTTATACTTACTTAACTTTGTAGGGATAATTCTATTACGCAACTAGTACTGTAATATTATTATGCACGCGTGGGTTATAGTTCGGTTTATGGCCCTAAGATCGATGTTCACGCCGCGCGTGATTCATTCATTCACGTTCATTCGTGAGTTCGCCGCCAACAGCCGTCCGCGCAACATCGCGCTCAGTTACCTACCCGTATTGTGACCGAGATTGCGAGTTTTTGCACCTACTAGTGCCCGGTCGGGGTACGGACTTGTGACCCGTGTGTGTTCGCTTTGAAAAGCGCCGGGAAAGTTTTAGCTGTCTATTAGGGCATTGTGTAGTTATAAGAGTGTTAGCTATAAGAGTTTCCCATCGGGGTTGGGTGAAGACCTACTTGTCAGGCGCGCGCGCCGGCGAGACAGCGATCAGCCCCCCTGGATTATGAACAGTATCTGCTAGTAAGGTAGGACTAGCTTAAGTAACTTAATTTTGCATGAGAAACCTCCGTTTCAATAAACTGTGGAACACAGTCGATGGTCACCACAATTGTGCGTGATCATATTTTTGGTAGCAGAGCGTACCTAGAAATACCTAAAAAGCGTACCTAAAAATAAAATTTTTTTTTTTGTTGAAATCTCGAGGGTATTCCGAGACGATTTGAAGTACTAAGAAATTGTTCTAGTAAATTCTCGAAGCGAATGTTTCTCACTTGGTGGATCCGATAATAGATAGACACTTATATAATTGTTGTCACATACTAGTGATTTGATACGAGTTTACTCGCCTAGATGTGTATATTTTTTTTTGTGTGTCCGGATTATTTTGACGAATAGTTTCGTTCGAAAGTGTTGTTTATTAGTACCACATACTAGTGTTTGTTCCGAGTCCGCTTGCCTAGTTAAAAAAGTGGAACTAGTTTTAATTATTAGTAGTATTAAATTACGAGTATTATTATTAAAAATAGTTTTGTTTTTGTTTGTTGATAACGGTTTAGTAGTTGATTTGCGAGGTTGACTTGGCCGTGCCGTGTATGCCATACCGTTAATCCTATACGTTTTGTTTATACCGTTATATTGTTAGCCCTTGAAATTGGTAAGTTGTTAATAATTTATGAAAATAGTAGGGTCCGTGTATGTCGTCCGAATTTTAATTGTGTTTTATATTATCGTGACGCGACCTATTTCTATTGCTTTTTTTGTTGATGTTTACCACTTTTATATTTCTTTGTTTGCTTTGTTTATTAAACGGATTATAAATGGCTCCTACGAATCCGACCGCCGTATCCAGGGCTGGCATCCAAGGAGCTTTGCGTTGGCTTGCTTGTGCGGTCACATTAATAGACCGAGCCGACCGGGTAGGCGCGTTGCTAGCTCGGTATGGCGGGCTGGCAGCTCGGCTGCAAGACCTGGAGCGCCACGCCATGGAGTGTCGCGCGTATTATATGGAGAACCCCCCAGCTGATGATGCCGTGTCGGAACAGCTGGAGCAGGATGTAGCCCAGGCCTATGAGCTGGCTGACCAGTTCACGGAGGCGGCTGAGAGGGCCCTGGCTGTTCGGAAGGGGGAGCCGGTTTTGAGCGGGGAGGTCAAACCTACCCCGACGGCGTTGCTAGGCCGATTGCCTACCTTGGAGATTCCCACTTTTAATGGGGATCTGTCAGCCTGGATGGGCTTCATTAATTTGTTTGACAGTTTGGTGGATTCACGACGGGACTTATCCCCTAGTGAGAAGTTGGCCTATTTGCGCTCCTCCCTGCGAGGAGAGGCCAGCGCGGTAGTCCAGCACCTGCTCATCAGTGACGACAACTACCAGGTGGCTCGCCAGCTTCTGGTTAGCAGGTACCAGAATGTCCGGTTACTGGCGGACACCCACGTGGCCACGATTTTGGCCCTCCCGCGAATCACGCGGGTACACCTGTTACGGAGGGAGTTGCTGAACCCGCTACTGTCAGCGGTCAACTCCCTAAGGCGATTGGACCTGCCGGTGGATCAGTGGTCCTTTGTACTGCTGCACATAGTCCTCGCCAAATTGCCCGCTGAAATGAAGGGGCGTTTCGAGCAGAGGTACGGAGGCGACAGCGCCTCGTATCTCCCGCCCTTCGCGGACCTCCTTCGTTTTTTGGAGGACGAATGTAGGGTGACGGACCACCTGGAGCCCGCCCCGGTTCCAGGTGTTGGTCGTATGGTGGCGGCGAGGGAACAGCCCCGTCGCCCGACCAACCGGTATGCTGCCTTCCAGCAGTCCCCTCCCCCCGCACCGAGTGAGCGGTGCAGGTATTGCAGGGGAGATAGGCACGTGGTGCACGAATGTGCCAAATTTAGAGGCCTCCGCCCAGAGGGACGGAGGGCCGTTGCTAGACAGCGCCAATGGTGCTATAGGTGTTTGGGGGGACACATGCAGTCGGCGTGTCCCCAGACAGAGGATTGTCGTCTTTGCGGAGGGAGGCATCACCCCCTCCTTTGTTTGGACCGCAAGGACGCCGGGAGCGACCGGGGTTCGAATTCCTCGCGCACGGGCGGGGGCCCGGCAGCCCGGAACCGGTCCCCTAGAGATTCGGCGGGGCTTAGCCCCCCCGTTCAGTCCCCCCCGGAGAGGAGGAACTATAGGAGAGACGCCCCCGCCACGGGCGGGGGTAGGGGGGTACCACAAGAGTACGCCACGGTGGCGGTGGGCACGGGCCCTATTTGCTACTCCCCCCCCCTAATGGAGAGGCCTCGATTGGGGTACTATGCACCGAGGCACGCCCCACACGGGTATTACCCTGCACCTAGGAGTGCTGTTGGTCGGGGCCAGTATGTACCCGATTGGGACCCGCTCGCCCGGTACGAGCGTCCCACATTTGGCGCGCCGACTCAGGCGCGAGGGGGACAAGTACCCCCCCAAAATTTTTAATGGCGCCCCTGTCGGACCCAACCACCCCTCCGGAGCTTGTGCTGTTGCCAACAGCCTCCGTGAATGTTTGGGGACCTAAGGGCAATGGTGTCACGGTGCGTGCCCTTTTGGACTCAGGTGCCCAGGGGTGCATAATGTCCAGGTGGCTTGTCCGACAGCTGGGTCTTTTGCTTGTGCCGCATCACGAAGCGGTACGGGGGGTGGGAGACTCGCGGATCCCTGATCCGATTGGTCGAGTTGAGTTCTCCTTCTCCCCCCACTTCACGCCAAGGCCGAAGATCGGTGCTTCGGCGATAGTATTTGATAAGGTGGTTGGACCACTCCCGCAAGTGCGAGTGCCGCCATCCACGATTGAGCTGACGTCTGGACTGGCTTTGGCTGATCCTTCCTTCCACCGACCGGGCCCAATACACTTGTTGATTGGTGCGGATGTCCTCGGTCGTGTACTGTGTGGAAGCAAGCGAGTTTTGCAGACAGCCGATCTTGTCGCCTTGTCCTCGTCGCTGGGTCATGTGGTGATGGGAAAGGTACCACAGACACCAGAGACCCCGTCGGTAGACCGCCAGACCATTGTCGGTTCTACTTTGTCCGACGTTCTCCAAAAGTTTTGGGAGGTGGAGGAACCTCCCACTGCCAAGCGGTTGGATCCGTTAGCCGAGGAGTGCGAATTGTTCTACCAGAACAACACTGGGCGCCTCCTCTCGGGTCGCTTGATTACCCGCTTGCCCTTCTTGGCGGTTCGCCCTCCTTTAGGGAGCTCCCGACCGATGGCCGAGAAGAGATTGTTGTCCATGGAGCGTAGGATGGCCAGGGATCCCGCATTCAAGGAGAAGTATATAGACTTCATGCGGGAGTATTTGGACCTTGGGCACATGTCCATCTCGCAGTTGGACTGGCGTAATGTGGAACATTACTTCCTGCCACACCACGCTGTTTTGAAGACTTCCAATGGGAAGATCCGCGTGGTCTTTGATGGTTCAGCGCCCACGTCAACCGGAGTGTCGTTGAATCAGTGTCTGCATGCGGGGCCGAAGTTGCATCACGATGTCTGTGATGTTTTGACCAACTTCCGCCGGCACGCTGTCGTCTTTGTGGCCGATATCCGCATGATGTTCAGACAGACCGTGATTCACCCGGAGGATAGACGATACCAGCTCATCCTTTGGCGTGAGGATCCCCAGGATCCGATGTTGGCTTACGAGCTGAACACCAACACTTATGGTTTGCGGTCGAGCCCCTTTGTGGCGATCCGTTCGCTTTTGGAGCTCGCAGAGCGCGAACGGCTACGCTATCCCCGGGCATCTGCTCTTATTGAGGGGGGGGCCTTATTTGTCGACGATATCTGCACGGGGGCCTCGAGCTTAGTTGAGGCTCTCGTCTTACGTGATGAGCTGATTGCGCTCTTGAGGGCTGGTGGCTATGAGTTGCGGAAGTGGCTGTCTAACTCACCGGACCTATTGGCAGATTTGCCTAAGGACCACCAGCAAGAGCCGCTCCTCTTTGAAAATCCGGAGACTCCAGACATGCTGTCTGTTTTGGGAGTCCAGTATCGACCAGTCCCGGATTTGTTCACATATAGATTGGAACTGCCAGACCCAAAGGTCTGGACTAAACGCACGGTGCTGTCTACTGTAGCCCGTACCTTTGATCCGAACGGTTGGCTCAGCCCTGTAGTGTTTTCGATGAAGTGCTTCCTACAGGAGCTCTGGGCTGCGGAATTGTCATGGGATGAGCCCCTCTCTGGTAGCCTCCTACGAGAGTGGGTGAGGTTCGTGTCATCCCTACCCGACGTCAATCGGGTTTGTATACCGAGGCAAATGCTGCCTTCGGGAAAGTTTAAAGCCTCCCTGCACGGCTTTTGTGACGCGTCCGAAAGCGGATACGCGGCAGCCGTTTACATCCGAACGGTGGATGCAGCAGGCGTTGTCGCCGTACACTTAGTTACGGCCAAGAGTAAGGTCGCCCCCCTTCGGACTAGGCTAACCATTCCGAAGTTGGAGTTGTCTGGCGCCACTCTCTTAGTACGGCTACTCAATCATGTTGCCGACACCTTGGGAAACGGTGTCGACTTGGAGTCGATATTTGCGTGGTCTGACAGCCAGGTCGTCCTTTGTTGGCTGAAGAGTTCAGTCCACACCCTTGAGGTTTTTGTGGCCAACCGGGTCTCACAAATTCAGACTTCAAAGGCCCCGTTGATTTGGCGCCACGTACCGGGCGAACTGAACCCCGCAGATTGTGCCTCCCGCGGCTGCGAGGCGCCTGAGTTAGTGGACCACCACCTATGGTGGAGTCCATCATGGTTGTTACGGCCTGAGCGCTCATGGCCTGCCACCCCGGCTGTGGCCAGAGTCCCAGACCTAGGCATGCGTGTTCACGCCGTGGAGACGGTGGCTGCTCCGCAGATGGAGTTTTTGTTAGACCGCTACAGTTCTCTTGATAAGTTGCTCGGCGTGACTGCTTGGATGAGGCGCTTTGTGCGAAATTGTCGCCAGCCTCAGGAGAAATCGTTGTCTCCGGTCCTCGCCCCACAAGAGCGGCAAGACGCTCTGTTGCATTGGTTGAGAGTGACGCAACAGCGAGAGTTTGAACCGGAGCTGAAAGCCCT
This sequence comes from Crambus lathoniellus, assembly GCA_949710035.1. NCBI lineage: Eukaryota > Metazoa > Arthropoda > Insecta > Lepidoptera > Crambidae > Crambus > Crambus lathoniellus. Next base: position 12,008,415 of record OX453319.1, on the reverse strand, counting down.
GCGCTCAAGTAAGTCCAAGTTGAAGGGACCCTTGGTGCGGTTGAATCCCTTCTTGGACAGTACCGGATTGCTGCGTGTCGGAGGTAGGCTCAGACATGCCAACCTGCCGTACGGATCACGCCACCCTTTGTTGCTCCCCAAGGATGGACCGTTAGTTAGACTGTTGATTACAGACCGCCATGTAAAGAATGCTCATGCCGGTTGTAATGCTTTGACCGCGCTCCTCCAACGAGAGTTCTGGATTTTGTCAGCGCGGAGAATAATCCGATCCGTTATTTTTCGTTGTCTCCCGTGTTATCGTTTGCGCGCCGATACGATGCAGCCCCAGATGGGTGATTTGCCTGCCGATCGAGTGAACGAATCGATGCCCTTCTCAGGAGTTGGAACGGATTTTGCGGGGCCATTTACCGTTAAAACATCGCGGCTTCGTAATGCTAGAACGGAAAAGGCTTACTTGTGTGTATTTGTTTGTTTGGCCACTAAAGCGGTCCACCTGGAGGTGGTTAGTGCCCTCACCACAGAAGCCTTTGTAGCCACGTTGAATCGTTTTGTGTCTCGCCGCGGAATGCCGTCGTTAATAAGGTCCGATTGTGGAACCAATTTCAAGGGCACCGATAGGTATTTAAAGGAAGTTTGTGAATTTTTGGATAGGAATAATTTTGAGATCGGATCCACACTCTCTCGCAGAGGGGTACGATGGCAGTACTCCCCGCCATCCTGCCCCCACTGGGGAGGGATTTTTGAAGCAACTGTAAAGGCCGCTAAAACTCACCTTCGTCGCGTTATTGGGGAGACGGTCCTCACGTTTGAGGAACTCGCGACCGTATTTTGTAAGGTTGAGGCGGTCCTCAACTCGCGTCCGTTGTGTCCGTTGTCTTCGGACGCGAATGATTTAGAGGCCCTTACGCCGGGCCATTTTTTGATTGGCAGACCGCTTAACGCCTTGCCGGAATATCCTTATTCCGAAGTGCCCTCCGGACGGCTCTCGCGATTTGAATTGCTCCAGCAGCTTACGCAGAGTTTTTGGCGCCGTTGGCATCTGGAGTATTTGCACATTTTGCAGCAACGCGTTAAGTGGTCGGATAGGACGACCCCACCCAAGACCGGGGACCTCGTGTTGGTAAAGGATCCAAACCTGCCGCCCCTCCGCTGGCGTTTAGGACGCATTGTTCAGCTTCATCCGGGGTCGGATGGTGTGCCCAGGTTTGCCGAGGTCCTGGTGGGGGACTCTGTTTTGAAGCGAGCGATCGCTACCCTCTCTCGCCTGCCCTTAGATTGAGTTGGCGGACAGTTTGCTACTGTCCGGGACGGGGGGATGTTCACGCCGCGCGTGATTCATTCATTCACGTTCATTCGTGAGTTCGCCGCCCACAGCCGTCCGCGCAACATCGCGCTCATTTACCTACCCGTATTGTGACCGAGATTGCGAGTTATTGCACCTACTAGTGCCCGGTCGGGGTACGGACTTGTGACCCGTGTGTGTTCGCTTTGAAAAGCGCCGGGAAAGTTTTAGCTGTCTATTAGGGCATTGTGTAGTTATAAGAGTGTTAGCTATAAGAGTTTCCCATCGGGGTTGGGTGAAGACCTACTTGTCAGGCGCGCGCGCCGGCGAGACAGCGATCAGCCCCCCTGGATTATGAACAGTATCTGCTAGTAAGGTAGGACTAGCTTAAGTAACTTAATTTTGCATGAGAAACCTCCGTTTCAATAAACTGTGGAACACAGTCGATGGTCACCACAATTGTGCGTGATCAATCGATGTAATAAGACTCACTTTATGAGCAAGTGTGTTGAAAAGGTTTTTATTATGTATTGTTTTAGGTCAATACCAATTGACAGCCATTTCAACATGTGGCACACTTCTAAACCACCGAACACTAAAATTGGCATCCCGTTTCTTTTTTTTTAACTGTCCCATTTTTTGTTGGAGACCAAGTAATTTTTTGCGGTTTCTCCTTAGTAATTCATTTGAATGACAATTACACAAAATCTTTATAAATTGTAGCAGGCTGTGTTATTCCGATGTATCAGCTATATTAGTATTGTTCAGTATATTTTGCGGGACAGAGAGAGTAACAAACAGACATATAGGCGCACACAATATACATCATCATCATCAAATTGTACCTATCGTTATCAATATCGAAAAATACGGTACCTACACATCGTAAGCTGATTTTTTTACCATTTACTGATCACTTCCTTACATCATTATCTTACATTATTACCTACACCAAGCCAAAATAACTTTAATTTTTTGCCAGCAAAAAATAACTTTGTTTTTCATAGTGTTTATATGAATAACAAAGTTACATTTGCTCTCTCTCATTTCTGAAAATGTGTTATATCTCAAAAAGTACTTACTATATCTCGTTCAAACCAAATTTTCGTTGAAAGTTTTTAATAAGATCTACAGCATATATTTTTCTAGATTTTTCACTCTTTTATTTCAAAAGTTAGAGGGGGGGGGGGACACACATTTTACCACTTTGGAAGGCTGTATCTTTCAAAATATCGACTTTAAGAAAAAATGGTTTAAGAAGCCTTTATGTCATTTTTAAAGACCTTTCTATAGATACCCCACACGAATATATTTGACTAAAAAAAGTAGTCTTAATAGTTTTGGAATAAAGTGGCTGTGACATACGGACGGACGGACGGACGGACGGACGGACAGACAGACAGACAGACATGACGAATCTATAAGGGTTCCGTTTTTTGCCATTCGGCTACGGAACCCTAAAAATTTGACTCTTCATACAAATTGGACTGATCACGTGATCGATTTAGTCTGGGAAGCCCAAAAAAATTTGTCATATTTCGACCCATGTTTCTAGGAGAAAGTTGTTCACTCGATTCTGAGCAGATCTTAAAAATTTGTGCACTGATAAAAAAAAATATCCTAGTACATTATAACTCAATGTTTATAAGGTGGCGCTGTTTTAAGGGATGCTCTCAGCGCCACAAAAAAAGTAAATTATCTCAGTTAATACCACAGTACTTAGTACTTACATATTTTTTGTAAATTAGTACAAATAGCACTATATCATGAACATTTGCCCTGGCTTAACCCTTTCACAATCCTGACCCGGGGCGCCTGTTGGGGGGGTCACGCGGACTCGGGGACTTTGTGAAATTGTTTGGGCGTTTGTGCACTACACTGAATTATACCGATCCGGAAAAAAACGGATGCTTGTAATTTAATAAATAATCATTTATAATAGTAAGAATTTATTTATTTCGTGTAGTTTCAATGTTTCAAACCCTAAACTACAGGAAATAAATAAAATTAATGATTAATTATTAAAATACAAGAATCCGTTTTTTTCCGGATCGGTAAAATTCAGTGTAGTGCAAAAACGCCCTTTGTTGAACTTAACGTATTTCGCGGATAGGTACCTATAGGTAACGTGACATGCGGCTTTTATTTTAAAATAGGTAGCTAGGTACTAGGTACATACATACTTATTTAAAATTAATTTATGACTAGTGGACCCGGTGAACTTCGTATCATCTACAGTCCTACCACGTCCTACACTAATTAAGGTAGAAACACATTTCGCTGGCGCAGCGCAGCGCAGCGCGATCGCTTTCATACATTTAGTATGGCTAGAAACACATTTCCCTAGCGCAGCGCAGCGCAGCGCAGCGTTTCCGCTCGGCTCCGATTGTGCCAGGCCCCCCACCACTTTCTAGCATTGAATCGTCAGATAGCTCGGTGGCGGACTGCGCAGCGGAGCTCCGTTTTTGCTTTTTACTACTTACTAGCGGCCGCCCGCGGTTTCACCCGCGTGGTTCCCGTTCCCGTGGGAATATCGGGATAAAAAGTACATATAAACCTTCCTCTTGAATCACTCTATCTATTAAAAAAAACGCATCAAAATCCGTTGCGTAGTTTCAAAGATTTAAGCATACAAAGGGACATAGGGAAAGAGAAAGCGACTTTGTTTTATACTATGTAGTGATAGTGATGATGTTCTCCGATTTCTCCGTCAATAATGGGCCAATTTAAAAAATATTTTTTTTTGTTTAGAAGAGTCACCAATTCATTATCATGTAGGGTTGTTAATTATACTGTTAAAACAGTATTAAAGTGTTTTAGTACACTATACTTTTTAATTTTATAACAAAAATAATGTATAATTCTGATTTGAAAATAAATTACACTAAATATTTCTAAAATCGGGTCAGTATTTTTTGAGTTTATCTATTACAAACAAACAAAGTGTATTTATAGTATTAGTATAGATATAAATTGCATCTCGTCTTCATTCATCATCATATTATCATCGTAATCATCAACATATTTTTTTTTGGATTTAATATGTTCAAGTAAGAACAGAAATTGTTTTCAAAATTAGAAGAAAACATAATGCAGATGTTAGCTCGGCAACGACTCGATTGACACTGATCAAAAATTTCGTCAGGAAACGCTGCGCCACGCTAGTAAAGTGTGCACACCCGGGTCGACGCTGCGCTGCGCTGCGCTGCGCTGCGCTGCGCTGCGCTGCGCTGCGCTGCGCCAGCGAAATGTGTTTCTAGCTTTAGGCAGTTGTCCCACCGCCGCCGCCGCCGGCGTGGAAGCGACTAACTATCAGCTATTTTCTCGCTCTACAAACGTACAATAGATGTACATTCCGTGTAAACAAAAGAGAGGCATATATTAATAGTTGACCGCTGACTGTTCACACTGCAAGCGAGAACCATGCGAGAACTCGCTTCACTAGTTTTGTTTCTGAGCGACAAGAGCTATCAAAGATAAATACTCGCTCAGCGATACTCTCTCAGCTCGCTTCTCGTTCATAGCCGGCGTTGGGACAACTGCCATATGCATGAAGCTCGACTTAATACTGAGGTAACTGGAGAGTGCAGTACTAACACTTTTTTGTCTCCAAAAACTACACAGTGGCTGTCTTCCGTCTCACCTACACTTTAAAAAATACGTATGGTCATATGAGACAACTGACAGCCACTACATACATAAATGTCAAATTTGCTGGGTACACTTTTTTATTCAGGGTGAGAACTCCAGTTACCTCAGTATTAAGTCGAGCTTCATGGCCATATGATAGATATGATAGACAGATAAAAATAAATAATCGCGAAGCACAACCATAGATCTAGACTTAATACTGAGGTAACTGGAGTTTTCAGCCTGAATAAAAAAGTGTGCCCAGCAAATTTGACATTTAGTATATAGTGGCTGTCAGTTGTCTCATATGACCATACGTATTTTTCCAAAGTGTAGGTGAGACGGAAGACAGCCACTGTGTAATTTGTGGTCACAAAAAAGTGTTATTACCTACTGCACTCTCCAGTTACCTCAGTATGTAGTCTAGCTCCATGAGCACAACTAAATTCACCAAGAAGTTATACACTGTCTGACACAAATGTCACCGAGTAATCCAAAGTGGCTAAAACTCTTTGGAAGCGGCCATGGACGAAATTTAGGTCTTTTAAAGCACGTCATGTCAGTTAGAAGATTTTCCATACAAAATTACCATTTTTATATTGCAATATTTTCTAGCTTAACTATAATTTTTATATAGGTACATACATCGCGAACACAACAAAAGAAAAAGTAAATATTTAAAATGAAGTAAGTATTAGAAAAAAATCGCCCAAGTGCGACTCGGACTCGCTCATGAAGGGTTCCGTACCCACTTAACGTACCGATTACCTACGTACTCCTGTCAGGTACCTTTCACTGATAAGAGAATGAACCCAAAATTCTTTCTGTCTTCTACGTCTTCGTACATAAAGCAATAAAGCAAGTAATTGCCGACGTTCCAAGGAACTCATTATTCCTCTCGTTTAAAACGCGTCCGTAGAGTGTAGTTTCAAAGAGATCACTGCGCTGCTCCGGCCAAAAAAAAACCGGACAAGTGCACAAGCCAATCATCCGTGTTTTTCATGCCACGCCCAGCCGGTCCGTAAAAAAACGGACCGCCGGATCGGTAAAATTCAGAGTAGTGCACAAACGCCCTTTGGGTGTTCGTGCACTACACTGAATTTTACCGTCCGGCGGCGGTCCGGTTTTTTACGGACCGGTGTGGCATGAAAAACACGGATGATTGGCTTGTGCACTTGTCCGTCTTTTTAGTCGCCGGGGCAGCGCAGTGATTACCCCCTCCCCGTCCCGCCCGCTCATGAATATCACGTTTTAAGTTCAATATCACAGTTTAAATGTTTCAAAGCCTAAACTACATGAAATAAATAAATTCTTACTATGTATTATAAATAATTTATAATTAAAATACGACCATCCGTTTTTTTCCGGACGGTGAAATTCAGTGTAGTGCACAAGCGCCCATACGTTTTTCATTGCTGTTATCTCGGAACGGAGAAAAACGGACCGGAGTGGGGAAAAGTAAAATGTCGGGCGGTAAAATTCCGTGTATTTAGTGCGCACATATACATTTTATGGCCTGCTATATCGGACCGTAAAAAATCGGACTGCCGGACGGTAAAATTCAGTGTTGTGCACAAACGCCCTTTCACGGGCATAACTTAGGTACACTCGGCAGCACAACAAGTTAAACAGTTGAACTGCGATAACAGCTTTTATTACGTAGGGCATAAAGGCGGTCTCAAGGTCATCATGTATAGTCTGATGTGCCGCAGTGTGTACATTCAAACAAACATACATTCAATACCCCTAAACACATTACACTCCTGTTTTTGGGCAGTCGTGTAAAAAATATACTGCACCAACTGATGCACAATTTGTCCGCGCCGCCTGTCCTTGTGTGCGTTTCGTTCGACAATCCCACCTTTTTATTCTTCCTGTTATTTTTATTTCTCTTTTCTGTTTAATGTCATGTTACTTAAGTAGGTATTAAATTTTGTTCTTTTTGTAAGTACGTGCTATGTGTTAGTTGCGATTATTTCGCTACTTAATGTTATTTTTTAAATTATGTAACTAAGTATTTACCAATAGGATCGCGAGGGCAGTGTTTTTTTGTATCCTTTAAAAAAATATTATGAAATTATGGTATTAATATAAAAACTTCAATTAAATAGGAGTAAGTAGTAGGTAATTGGGGTTTCTGGATAAAATGAGACCCAAAAACCCCAATTACCTACCCGAATCGATTCAAAATTGTATTCGAATGTTAATTTGAGTGTTTACAGTAAGTAGGGCAGGCGTACCGGTTTTGGCCACTATACCGGTTTTGGCCACTTTTTGCTCTAAAAGTTTTCTAAACAACTTTTTGCCATTTTTGATAAAGGCAATTAAAAAAAGGTATTTTAAGGTAATAATAACAATCGTTAGAATTCCTTATGCCATAAGATTGTTTTTCAATAAATAACATTTTCTGTTTGAAAAAATGGTTTGTATGAAAATTTTAAGAAATTTGTTTTGTGTGAAATACTTTATAAACCTTTGTTTTTTACAATCAAATTGTTGTTTTGCAATTGACTGGTTTCTAGCGCATTAGAATACCTATACTGATTTTACATGGGTTTGGTTTTGATTTTTCGCAATACTTACAAAAGTTTTACTATCAGTAAGTGGCCAAAACCGGTACATTTGTCTCGTCTCACACATTGTGTGTACTTAATATAAAAAAAAAAATACTTTTGTAACTTTGAAAAATGTACCTTTAAAGGTAGATACATTATCTATAATTTAAGATATAACTTGTGTCTTAAATACATAAGATCATTTAGTACTTAGTGCTTAAAAGTCAGAAAATCCTTAAAGTGGCCACAAAGGGTACCTTTTCCCTACCTTTTAGGTAGGGACCTACTCATATAATCGATTCAAAACGCTATGTAAATGCTATTTAGGTTTTTGTCGCATTGCTCTTATTTGAGTCAAAGTGTTTAAACTTTGCGATCTCAACGCTCGCTCGTTAGAATTTATTGTCCCTTTCTTCGCAACGAGTCACACTGAAACCAGACACACTGTTACTAGTTGAGAAAAATATTTGCATCTAGTAACAGTGTGACTCGATTCGCATATTATTATTTACTAGCTTTTCGCCCGCGGCTTCGCCCGCGTGAACTACACGACGTTATCCCGCGGGAATGTGATATTTTTCCGGGATAAAAAGTAGCCTATGTTCCTCTCCAGGCTACAAAGTATCTATGTTCCAAATTTCAGCCAAATCCGTTCAGCCGTTTTCGCGTGATTGAGTAACAAACATCCAAACATCCAAACATCTAAACTTTCACATTTATAATATTAGTAGGATTCTCATCTAGTAACATCGGATTGTGAATAGTGTTACTCGTTTGGAAAAACAAATCTCGAAGAGTACCTAACTGTCTGAGCTGATGCGAATTTTTATTCATAGCTTCACAACTGATTATGAATGATTATCCTACTAATATTATAAATGTGAAAGTTTAGATGTTTGGATGTTTGGATGTTTAGATGTTTGGATGTTTGTTACTCAATCACGCCAAAACGGCTGAACGGATTTGGCTGAAATTTGGGATACAGATACTTTGTAGCCTGGAGAGGAACATAGGCTACTTATTATCCCGAAAAAACGTCACATTCCCGCGGGATAACGTCGTGTAGTCCACGCGGGCGAAGCCGCGGGCGGAAAGCTAGTTGTTAATAAATTTCATATGATATGACTTCGTCAATAATAAAGTTTTATTAAAAGAAACAATATTTTTTAAGTACCTACTTACAAAATATTTTATTTTTTATTGTACCTAGGTTCACCTAGGTACATTTAAAATAAAATATTGTACCTAGGTACATTTAAAATAAAATATTTTGTACTTTAAAAATAATAATATTCAACACATTCTACACTTAGACATACTTTATTACTTTTGTTGACTGTTTTCCCTTTGTTTCGGTAATTTTATTTATAATTTCATTTGCTGATTTATAGACTTCAAGATTTATCTAGATTTTTCTTTTAAGATTTATAAAGCTGATTGGATGATATATGAAATTTCTCATTACTTATTATAATACTTAAATCCACTCTCACCACAAAACATATTGTTTGTCACTTTTATTTTGTAAAACGAAGGCAGTGACGGCATTAGTTTTAAATACTCTATCTAGCTTTAAAACACGTTTTGTGGTAAGGCTATTCTCATTAATACTAGAAAACTTAGGCCCAAGTTCACCACTGATATTTAAACGCGATTAACGCAAAACGTGTTTAAAACATAGTTCTATCTCTGTCACATTCAAACAGATGACAGAGACAGAACTATGTTTTAAACACGTTTAGCGTTAATCGCGTTTTAATACCAGTGGTGAAATTGGGCCTTAGTATAGCGATGACTAAGCAGAGCTATTGCTTGAATAGTGGGAAGTCGTGTGTTCGATTCCTGAATGATGCATGACACAATTTTTATGTGCACAAAAGTAGATCGTAGTAAACTAACTCTGTAATTTAATTTTACATCGAAAGAAAATCAGGTATTGGTAGGTATAGGTGCCGGCATATAACTTGGAAAAAAACATATCACTACATAGTATAAAACAAAGTCGCTTTCTCTGTCCCTATGTCCCTTTGTATGCTTAAATCTTTGAAACTACGCAACGGATTTTGATACGTTTTTTTTTAAAAGAGTGATTCAAGAGGAAGGTTTATATGTACTTTTTATCCCGATATTCCCACGGGAACGGGAACCACGCGGGTGAAACCGCGGGCGGCCGCTAGTTTTTAATATGCCTGATATGTATAAGTAGGTACTAAATGTATAAGTACCTACATCTTTTAAAATAAGTATAAAAAATAGTGTAATAATGTATACCTAGTGTGTAGTGTAATTTGTAATGATACAAATTACACGACATTTTTACTGAAAGTAAGTACTTATATTTTTCTTTTATTTTTATAACATAAAATGAGAGACAAAAATAATATTAGTTAAGTATTCGTAAGCCGCTGGATGCGGGCAGCGCAGGACCGATCGTTGTGGAGATCCTTGGGGGAGGCCTATGCCCAGCAGTGGGCGTCGTTCGGCTGACATGATGATGATGATGCGTAATATTTGCAATGTTTAAATTGATGTGTCCCACGTCCTGTACCAGCCAAGACATCTACTCCAATTTCAGTGGTTCCAGTGCGTACTAGCTTTGATACGTTAGTTAAGGCGCTAATCGGAAAAAGTATGCGGAAGCGAGATAGCAATGAGAATACGACGCGCGCGGGAGCGAGACTGATTTTGCAGATTAGGCAAAAAAAAGACAAAATCACTTCGTATTAAAAAACTACAGCGATTTTAAAAAAATGCTTCAATACAATCCTAAATATTATTGGCGCCCACTAATTAAACCAATTTTCAATAGTATTATTTGACCCCGTTTAAGAATAATCTTCATATTTCGTATTTTTTTGAGGTATTTTCGAAAAGAAAAAGTGTCGAGCCAAAATCATAAAATCGTGTTTTTGAAACTATACGATTCTAGATAAAGGTATGAAGAAAAATATATCTTATCTTATTACCAGATTTATAAAAACTCTAACCGTCCTATAGTTTTACATCAGAGGCCATACTTTTTCCGAGTAGCGCCTTAAAAATGCGCACCTATAGGTAATTAGTTTTAACACTAGTATAAATAAATAAATAAATAAACATCTTTATTTTCTTCACAAACAAAGGTATTAAAGTAAAGTAACTACAATGAAGCTAATTTTCTAATTACACAAATAAAAGTACTTATAAACTACTTACAGTTAATTTAGGTAAACACATTTTATTTGTGAAGACTGGCGCTTGAAATAGGTTGTATAAAACTCCCCGTCATACAAGACACCAGGCCTCCACCTCTAGAACATAGGTAGGTAATTATACAATGTACTAGCTTAAAACTATCAATATACTTTGTCCAGATACTCGTATTTGTCTATAGATATTTATTATAGTTGTAGTTGTATATATTAGTAGGTATGATAAACATAAAATAAGAAAAAAAGAAATTACTTATGGAAATAAAATAAAAATTTAAATTCCCTAATAGACGTGCATGTATAGAAATATCTAGTTTGTATTTTGTATAAGTAGGTCTATTTAAAGGTATGTTAAGGAAGAAATATGTATAAAGTAAAAACTGCATGTAGGTACATAATTGTGATGAAATATGTTTTTTTGTTCTATGTTACTACTGTCAAAAGTCTGTCAGTATCATGTTGTGGTAATTGATATATAGTATAGTATTATATTATCTGTGGTTTTAACAAAATTCAATATTTAAGTTAGCGGGTACAGGACGAGCACGTTCTGTACGTTTTTCGTAAATAATGAAGGTGTGGTCTAAATTCCAGTTCTATATCACGGTACCCGAGCGTGTACCACACAAAATCACTATTTTACATTCGTTTTTATTCACAAACCGAACGAAATATACATTTGTATTTGGCGGGTACAGGGCGAGTTTTTGATTATGAAAAAAGTACGCGGCGCACGAGAACGGCAGAAGTTGTACCTATGTGTACTTACCTTCGATGTACCCGAAGAATTTGTCTTTGTTTTAATAGATCAATGAAACCTACAGGTAATAAATCACTAACTTTTTTTCATACTATCACCACAGAGCGCGTTACTCCAGCAGGAAAGTGCTTCTATAGGAAAAAGAACTTATAAACCGACCAAAGCGGAATGACTACAAAATATTTGTATTTATTCGTATTAAACAGAAAGAAGAATTCGTCGTTCGTATTAAACAGAAATTTTTATTTATAAATTTGCAAATGTGTAAGTATTAATATTTAAATAGTCTGATTCATTAGTCTTTCCTCATAATTTAATCAGCAAAGCAGCTTCAATACCTTTATATAATTATATCGCGTAGAAAAGTATGGGCGTACCTCAAGGCCCAATATTAGGTCCTTTACTATTTTTAATCTACATAAACGATCTACCTTACTACGCGCATAATTTATGTGAGACAGTACTATTTGCAGATGATACTTCTCTAATTTTTAAAATTGACAGAGGGAATATTTGCTCCGACGAAGTCAATAGTTATCTGTCAAAGGTCGCACATTGGTTTAACATTAATAACTTGTCTTTAAACCCTAAACAAACCAATCGTGTCAAATTCTCACTACCTAATGTAAGGAAGGTTGATTTAAGTATTATTTTGAATGCAGATGCAGTCGAATTAGTTGACAGCACGAAATTCCCTGGTATTACCTTAGATTCACGACTACACGACTACAATGGGATCCACATATTGAGACCTTGTTGAGTAGACTCAGTTCTGCTGCCTTTGCAGTAAAAAAGATAAGACTATTAACTGATATTGAAACGGCAAGACTTGTTAACTTTAGTTATTTTCATAGTGTAATGTCCTATGGCGTGTTGTTGTGGGGTTCAGCAGCCACTATTGGAAATATTTTTGTACTTCAAAAAAGAGGGGTACGCGCTATTTACAGCCTCCGCCGGCGCGATTCATTAAAAGTTTTGCTTAAGGAATTAATATACTAACCTTAGAAGGGCAATACATCTATGAGAATATAAAATAATTAATAAAAACGGCACAATGGGAGAGTTTCCTACAGTAAGTTTTCGATGCACTAGATGGCGCTGTAACCGTAACATAACCTATTTTTTCAGGATATTATGGCAAAGGATTCGTTCATTCAGCCTAAAAACACCGCCCATCTCACCTCCTGTTTAGAAGATACGCTCTGTGCAACTTTTTGTATAACTTGATATACAAATTCGGAAACGATATTCTTATTGTGATGTCAGACTATTTTCTTAGTTTTTTTCTGCTTTGTACTTGTTTGTTTACTTTTTCAGGTATATTATCATATCCTTAATGGCATTTTTGGTGTAAATTGTTGCGCCTAGATTGTACTAATCTGAAAAAGTTAGGTCGCTATATTTGGGTAGCGCCACCTAGTACAAATTTTTGAACTAACGATGAAACGTCAAAAGAAACTCTCTCATTGCATATTTTTTCCCTCCGTTACCCACCTTACTACCAGACGTTACTACTGGTAGTAAAGGAGGCAACTTTTATTACCTACCTGAGTTACAACTAACTGCTATAGTTACTACTACTACACAGGTTATTTTTTTTCCATATTACTACTGCATTAATGTCGCAGATGAAAATGGATTTCGTTGTAAAATCTCATCTCCGTCCGCCATTTTGTACGTTCCGGCGCGGTCGAGCTCCAAGAATAGAATGCACAGACTTAGTAGAGAACAAGTATAGAATGATAGCTTTTTATCAGAATAACACTCACTGTATCACTGACAGACGTCGACCGATATTGGCAGATCGCATAGACACGCTACCACGACTACTCACTCGGAACTACTGACTCAGGAAAAGTTCGCTAACAGCCACAACAGATGGCGTTACTAATCTTATTAGATTATTCAAACTGGCAACTTCAACACCTTACCAAACCACCGAAAGGTGGTGCTGCTTGCATTACCCACGGAATAGCTCCAATAACTCACAATGGCATCCATGGATGGTGCGACTAGTCCTTCCAATGAAATATCTCCGACAAGTATATGCATAATCCGTGTTCATTATTAATATAATTATGTGTATCTTAGTGCCTGTTTCACAATGTCCGAATAAGAGATTCTTTCCAGTTTATTGTCAGTTTTGTATGGCCTATCTGTCAAGTAACAGCTAATCAGAACTACTTAGACATTGTGAAAAAGGCCCTTAGTCTAAGAATAAGAAAATTTGACGATTAAGTATTTTTTGAAAGTTCAGACCGACTGATGTCAAAATCTGTGACCTATTACGATGGTCCTGCTTTTCTTTACTTTAATGGTCCTATTTTGATTATTTTACATATTGGTATTCACTTAGGTATATTAGGTACCTATGTAATTAAAATATTCCTTTGTGCGCAGTAAGTCACTTTCGCGATCCGTCACATGAGATGTTTGCCAGTTTATCGAAAAGCCACATTAGCTTTAGGACACTTTCCGAATTGGGCATAATACCTCGTAGTCACATGATACATTTGTCACATTATGAATTTGCCAAATTAGTATTTGGACACACACCCACTTATACCTACTTATCTAACTACTAGCCTTTCGACCGCGGCTTCGCCCGTGTGTACCTACTACACGACGATATCCCGTGCGGAATTTGATACCGCGATGACCCGTTAGTATATCCAGCAACCACGAGTCCGAAGCGGATTTGTTTATTAAGCCATTCTCGAGTTTTGCGCTTTTTTTTTGATAAGCAAAACTAGGTCGTAAAGTCGGTAGTAGGCAACTATACTAACAGCTACTAGTAGGGGCTACTAAGGTATATGCGGGGACATATGAAAGAGCGCTGCTTGCACTTTCTCAAAGATTTTTTCTGTTTTTTAGGCCGCATAGTTTTCGACTTTTAATGAAAAATGTAAAAAAAAATACCGTTCCCCTCCTCTCATCTCCGAAGTTTGCAAAGAGAAAAGTCTGAAGTTATTTTATGTGATAGAAGGCTATAAGTATGTAAAAATTACCGGAAAAATGAAAAGATGTCTCTAAATCATAAAACTTTTCAGAAATCGTCAACAAAAATTACATTAGTTTCACTATTGGTCAAGAGATGGCGCTGACCTTAAACTGCAATATTCTACACCCCAAATTTTTTGACGAATATCGCCGATGACACAATTTCACGTTTTATTTATTTATATTTATGATTGTACGGAACCCTCGGTCCGACTTGCTCTTGACCAATTTTTTATTTGACTGCCTTGGAAAAATGTAGCCTATAAGCAATAACGTAGCTTAATTTATGTGAAAGATTTTCACAATCGTCCCGTAGTTTTTGAGTTTATTCATTATCCCATTTTTATCCTACGATAGGGTGGGGGGCTAATATTCCAAAAATCTTTTAATAATACTCACTTGCGTCACTTGTGAAACCTAGTTTCTACTGAATCCATAGTAGGAATAATAAGTTTTATACAAACTCATAACCTTTTTTTTACCCCCATAGGGGGAGGATTTCCAAAAATCTTCTTTATGCTACTCTACACTTCTCAAAGAACATACATGTCAAATTTCAGCTTCATGCGCAGTAGCTCAGGCTACGTGTTGTCTGACAGACAGTCAATAACGCAAGAGTTTTATATGTATAGATATTTCATATTTGATGCACATTTACAGAAAATTTTAGCACGAACTGTTCAATTAACTCGTTTTCATTTTGAAGCTCCTTTCCTGCTCGGGTATCGCACACTCTGTGGTAAAAAAGCTATTAGTGATTTATTACCTGTAGGTTTTATTGATTTATTAAAACAAAGACAAATTCTTCGGGTACATCGAAGGTACACATAGGTACAATTTCTGCCGTTCTCGTGGGCCGCGTAGTTTTTTCATAATCGAAAACTCGCCCTGTACCCTGCCAAAATATTTCGTTCGGTTTGTGAATGAAAACGAATGTAAAATAGTGGTTTTATGTGGTACACGCTCAGGTACCGTGACATAGAACTGGAATTTTGACCGTACCTTCATTATTTTCGAAAAAACGTACAGAACGTGCTCGTTCTGTACCCGCTAACTTAAATATTAAATTTTGTGAAAACTATAGGTAGGTACGCATTTTTAAGGCTATTGCGGCGATCAAACTCAGAATTTTCAATGTTTTTAAATTAAATTTCCTGACAAAGTATCATTGCTAGGCCTTCCAAAATATTATATGTGATAGATCTTTTCTTTATGAAGGGAAGTTACTAAAATTTATTTGAATCAAATAAATACAATGTACTAAAAAAAATATTTTCAAGACCCCTTTCTTCCATCTTAAACTCAATTATCTCAATAACTATTTGAGTAATCAAGCAAATTTTTTTTGTGTAAGTAGTTCTTAGTCATATCTAGGGAAGTTACTAAATTTTTTTTTGTTATATTTATAGTCAATAACTAGTATCCCAAAATGCATCGTGCACCGTTTCGCAGCATAATTATTCAGTCTCCGCCTGGCATTGGCGGCGTTTGGACGTGGTGACTGTATCGCTCCGTTTGCGCCAAAATTGAAAAAAAAAACTCACACTAGGATCCTAATTTTTTTCAATGATGCTTATTTTGCTAGGAAATATTGAAATAGCGCTTCAGGATTGGGTATAGATGAGTGCTTTGCCATTTATTGCATAACCATAGACCTATGTAACCTAGGACAAGTTATTTTACTCATTACCTAAAGCAAACATCAATAGTTTGAAATAAAAGTGACGGATAATATTGCCTAAGATACTTAAGAGCCCATAAAAGTTGTACCTATTTGAGTACCAATATTTTGTTGTGTTGTAGGTACATAATTAGTCTAAGTTTCTAACTTCTACTACTGTTTATTAAATTTATGTTCGTTTTAGGTTCCTCAAAATTGAAAATGTGAGAAAGTTAAGATAGGTAGGTGTAAAAAATTGCTTCAAGAAATAAGAAATTCGCTTGTTGAAAAAGTTTTTTACAGAGACATAATGTAAAAGCAATTCTTGAAATAAAACCGACGACGACCGATTTGGCGCACGGGTAGGCTACCCACCTTCTGCGCCAGTGGTCTCGGGTTCGATTCCCGAACAAGACAAATATTTGTGTGCATGAACATGTCTATTTGTCTTGGTCTGGGTGTTAACTATGTATATTAAGTATGTATTTACAAACAAAAAGTATTTAAGTATATATTTATCCGTTATCAAGTTTTCCATGATACAGTTTCTTAATGAAATTAACATGGGCTTAGATAATTGGTGTGAATGTAAGAAGTTATTTATTATTATTTATTATTAAAACCGACGTAAGAATTTTATATACCTAGTTGATCTAATATCACCATTACACCAATTTTATGAGACTGTGAGAAGTCCAGCTTCTTTCCTTTGAGTGAGGAACATAAACCGCACCATTTTGTGTAATCAATTTCAGGTTCAAAACATTTTTATTACTGATTCTCTCATCCATTATTAGTACAAAATACAGCATGCATACAATTTCTCGCAAGAAATGCTCTCGCGGTTTTGAAATTCGAAATTCGAAATCCCCACAACAATATCTAAAACCGATGGTTGAGGCGCCAGTAGCAATAAAAAAGAATGAAAGGTCTGTCAGCTGTATTGACAGTTTAAACTCTCAAATTTAACCACCGCGTCAGATAAGTTTGCGGAGTTCTGTAAGGAGACTTGCATAGTCGGAGTAAAATTTTTGATACTCATATTGCATAGGTACAAGTACTTCCGAAGGAGGAATATTTATTTCATTATTTAAATTTCATTGCACAAAGTATAAACAAATGGCGGGCTAACTTTAAACTGAGTAACATATTATATCAAAGATAATCCTACTAATATTATAAATGTGAAAGTTTAGATGTTTGGATGTTTAGATGTTTGGATGTTTGTTACTCAATCACGCCAAAACGGCTGAACGGATTTGGCTGAAATTTGAGACATAGATACTTTGTAGCCTGGAGAGGAACATAAACTACTCTTTATCCCGGAAAAGTATCAAATTCCGGCGGGATAACGTCGTGTAGTCCACGCGGGCGAAGCCGCGGGCGGAAAGCTAGTAAACTCATAAAAATAAATAATCTCGAAGAAGTTTTATATACACTCTCTGCCACAAATGTCATTTATTAAAAGTAGGTGGCTAAAACGTCAGTGATTAAATTACACACCCTTTGGAAGCGGCCATGGAAGAAATGACAGTTTTGTATAAGTAGTACGAAACCAAACCGTTTCAGCTGCTCGACCATGATGTTGTCAAAGCCAGCGGCTTTACCTTCTTTGAGATTATCAAGGGCAAACTTGAGCTCTGTTTCTGTAAAAGCCTCGTCCAAGTGGTTAACTTCTTTACCAGGGTCTCGTGTAAATTTCTTCTGGAGACTTTTCGTGGAAGCTTTCCCATTTTGGAGTAAGTGGTGAGCGATCTGGTTTGTGGTCACATTGGAATGACGATCAGCGATTTTAGGATCATTATTTAGTTTCCTTATACCATGCTTTCTTGCTTTTATGCGTCATATCTACGCCTTCGATTAGCTTGTTCCACTTTTCTCTCGTTGTTTCGGATATGGCTTCTAGCAATTCATTCCCAAAATCGATGGTGTCCTGTGAGATGGGATCTAATTCATACTGGTCTTGGTATGTCATCCTATCATATTATATTTAAAAACATATATTTGATGCTTGGGAGAGCAAGCGAGATGTAGTTGGTATTAATTGTGACCTCTCCAAAGCTTTCGATTGTGTTAATCACCAAACGCTTTTAAGGAAATTAAAACATTATGGTGTCTTTGATAAATCGGTAAGCCTTATGCAATCATATCTATGTGAAAGAACACAGAAAGTAGTTATCACAAAACTGAGTCTACTGGAGCCCTTATCAACATGGGCGTACCCCAGGGGTCAATACTGGTCCCTTTTGCTGTTTTTTAATTTATATTAATGACCTTCCTTTTTAAGCTAAGAATTTATGCGAGACAGTGCTATTTGCTGATGACACTTCCTCTAGTCTTTAAAGTTGACAGAGGTAATAAATGTTCTGACGAAGTAAATAGTACTTTATCGAAAGTTGCGCATTGGTTTCTTAGCAATAATCCATTCCTTTACCATGGTACCATTAGACAGTACCATTGATAGTACTGTGGCAATTTCTTTTTGCCGTGGTACCATCAATTAATCTATCATTAAACTCGAAAAAAACAAAATGTGAATAAAATTTCCCTGCCAAATGTAAGACAGGTTGATATTCACATAAAATTGGATGACAATGTAGTAGAATTAATTACAGTACAAAATTTTTAGATATAACATTAGATTATCGACTTCAATGGGACCTCATATTGAAGCCTTGGCCGGTAGACTCAGTTCTGCGGCATTTGCTGTTAAAGAATTAAGGCTCTTAACCGATATTGAAACGGCAATGTTAATCTATTTTAGCTATTTTCAGAGTGTATTGTCCTACGGCCTATTACTTTGGGGTTCAGCAGCTATCATCGAAAGTATTTTTGTGCTTCAGAAAAGAGCTATTCGCGCCATATACAAACTTCGGCCAAGAGATTCTTTAAAAGAAATCAACATATTAACTGTTGCAGGACAATACATATATGAGAATATGGTATATGTATCTCAATACATTTATAAAACGTAGCAATGCACATCAATTCAAAACAAGAAATAAAAATAAGATTGCCGTTCCAAGGATTCGACTTGAAAAAACAAGAAGTTTGTTTTTGGGGAAAAGCGTAGCTAGTTTTAAATAAAGTTCCACAGAATTTAGTAGAGCTGCCTTTGCACAAATTCAAAAGTCATGGCAAAAAATCGCTCATGGCAAAGGATATTATAAAGAAGACGACTATTTGAAACACCGTAATGCATGGATTTGATGTAACACATAACCTTAGCTGAACTAATGTAATATTATAATGAAAAAGTTGTAAAAGTTAACGATATAAATCTTTGGAAATATCGTTACTCCAATTATTAAAGCTGATAAGTTTATTGCGCCTATTCTTCTTATCAGTTAAAACAAGTCTTGAACGAAAATATTGACGATTCAAAAGAGCTTATTTATTAAGTCAAGTTGAATAAAGATATTTTTTTATTTTATTTTATTATTTTATCCTTCAGGTCGTAAGGCCTGGCACATAATTGGGTCCTCCGTATTGCACTACTTACTGTCTTCACGCACTGGTGATCTATGTGATCACTGGCAAAGATTAGATCAGGGTTTTTAACCCCTTTTCCAGCGACCGCTGTTGAATGATGACGGAAGTTTTGGATCATGGATCAAAGATAGTAGGTATGTGTCCATCAACCCATTCTTCAACCTTCACTCCGTTGTCATCACTGGTTCTGTATCCCCAGTTCTCGCTATGGCTATTAAAATTACCAAGGAGGAATCTAACGGGATGGGCGTTAAAGTTCGGCGGACAGCTGAAGTAATACGTCGAATTGGGAGGTTTGTAGACTGAAGTGACCGTACAGTTACTAAGTTCGGTAGTAAGGATCTCTATGTTACTGGTGTTAGTCTGATATACAGTGCGTACCTCTTTATCTGGCCTGGCGAATAAGCACTCCCATAATACCGATGGGGGACTTCAGCTATGAGTTTCATCCCCCGAGTCACTTGTCAGATATGCTTTAACGAGTGTGCATCTGAGTTGCATAACCTCATTCCGCCCTCTCCTTTAAACTCACGCTCAGAGAATTAAGTACTCCTTCATCATGCCTGGAATACCCTGCCGGCTTCTGTTTGCCCGAGTACCTACAACCCAAACCTCTTAAAATCGCAAGTGAATAGGCATCTTCTGGGTGAATCTATTCACACAAAATTTGATTCAAGTACTATAACCAACCACATTATAAAACTACCTTTGTGAGTTCACTCAATTCACGCGAATAATTTAATAAACATTATTTAACTGGTTCGATATTGGGCCCTTTATTATTTAACATCTTTATAAACGACATCAAATCTTGTTTCTTGAACTCTAACTTCCGTATGCTGATGATTTAAAAATCTTTAGAACTTGTAAAACCTCAGCTGATGTAGATCTATTACAGGGCGATTTAGACAGACTATCTATCTACTGTATAAATAACAAACTTCAACTTAGCCACTCTAAATGCGTTTCCATAACTTTCACAAAAAATAAAAATATTATTGTTAATAACTATAGCTTACTGGGGGTAAATTTGGTGTCAGTTCAGTCGGTACGTGATTTGGGAGTTCTCCTAGATTCAAAATTGCACCTAGATCTACACATAAACGCGATCAGAGATAAATGCTTGAGGATGTATGGCTTTGTTGTGAGATCTTCTAATGATTTCAAACGTCCCTCAACTCTTTTATTTATTTATAAGTCACTTATTAGATCCCAATTGGAATACGCTGTCCAAATTTGGAACCCCTTGTTCCAAAAGTACAAAGAAGCACTGGAACAAATTCAGCGTAAATTCTTACGATTTGTTAATTTTAGATACCGACGTACTCCTAAATCGTATGCATGTCTACTGGAGGTATATAAGCTACTCAGTCTGGAAAGTAGGCGCAACCTTCTGGGCGCAATGACATTGTACAAGATATGTAATTATAAATTCGACTGTATGGATTTGTGCAATGATATTTGTTATGTGGTCCCGCGCAGCGTGCACAGGAGAGAGGTGCGCGTTCCCCGGTTGTTCTACACGTCGCGGTGCCGCACACACGCCGGGGCGCGCGCGCCTCTTCACCGGCTTGCTGACACTTTTAACAACGTTTTGCAAACCCTAGATATATTCGAATATTCTGAGGCTAAATTCAAAAAACTAGCTATGGAAGTTTTGGCTAATTCATCAGATTAGTTGTATTTTTCTAAATGACCTAATTTAGTTTTCATTGCAAGGATTGTATTCTTTTCTTTTTTGTTTTGTTACATGTATAAATATAAACTGTTCTTATTAGTTTAGAGCAGCACTATTTAGATGTTTTTTTTCATTGTAGGTTGATGAGTAACACAAAATAATTAACCCGAGGATAATTGTGTGGGCTTCACTATAACACATCAATCACAATAACAATCAATCACACGAGCTCGTGTGTTCTTCATCATCGCGATCGGACGTGTCAGATATTAATTAAATAAAATCATTATTAAATTCGTGACCTCGTTTCGCCTACAATCGGTAGTAACTGTAAACTGTGTCAATCATATAGTGTAGTAGTGAAAAATGTTGACTGTTTAAAACTTTGCTTTTCGCAATGGAGAGTCCATTTAATAGGAGTGCCAAGACCCCCCGCTCCCCACCACCAACTCCTACCCCAGGATCTTTCTCACCTCAGCAGCATGCTGAAGAGGACATCGAAATTATGTCTACGCCTGAGATACAAAATTTGATGTCGTCGGCAGAACAATGTTTGAACGAAATCTGTCAAATAGCCTCGGACGGTAAGATGAATTCGGAACAAAAATTGCGCGTACATAATTTATGCAGAAAGGTAAGCTCTAGAACGTCGCATATGGCTGTACTGTATCAATCATTAAAGTTGAAAACTTTACAAGCGAATAGATCGTTGCAGTCTCTTCAAGAGAAAGATGACCTCTCACAGCAGCTCCGCGACCTCAAGCAGAGTATTGCAGAGTCATCAAAGCCAAACGTAGGCACGTCGTTTGCTGACATGGTCAAAAAAGGTAACAATGACTATGTTAAACCTCTAAACGTTAGCTCTGTAGCAATCTATCCAAATGACAAGCTGAAATCAAGTGAGGACACTAAATCCCTTGTCCAAAGAATTATCTGTCCTGAGCTACTGAAACTACATGTCAGAGGTCTTCGTAAAACAAGGAACGGCGGCGTTATTATTAGTACAGAGACAAAGGACGACATAGCGAAGCTAAAAGAATCAGTAGTCCTTACCAATTCCGGTCTTACTGTCGACGAGCCTTACAAGCGGAGACCAAGAATAGTTGTCATCGGAGTGCCCACATCAATGAAAGAGCAAGAGGTTTTCACTTGTATCTACCGTCAAAACTTAGCAGATAAGTTACCTAGTTCTGACCTTGACTCATTTCTCAGCACTATTAAATTGAGCCATAAGTCTGGCAAGAAAGATGCTGAGACTTGCAATTACGTGTTAGAAGTGACAGCAATAATACGCAAGGCCCTGATAAGCAGTCAAAGAGTTTTTGTTAACTGGTCATCTTGCCCTGTCAGAGATTTTACCTTGGTGACAAGGTGTTTCAAGTGCCAGCAATATGGCCATGCAGCTAAGACCTGTCGGGAGTCGACCCATACTTGCGGACACTGTGGCGAACAAGGACACTCTATCAAAGAGTGTCCCAAAAAAGACAACCTTCCCAAATGCGCAACCTGTTTACGCTACAAAAAGCCGAGCGACCACAACACTGGCTCCACAGAGTGTCCAGCAAAAATAATGGCTGAAAAAAGGTACATTAATTCGATTGACTATGGCGGCGCCTAAGAGCGCCTTTAATACGTATTAGATTGACTGTCCTTATCTCATAGTATATATTTTTATAAAACTTTTTATATTTGTTAATTGTGCAATAAAATATGATTAATGAATTAATTTATGACATAGATAACTTTTCTGTATCAGAATCGGCTGTTTGCGAAGTTGAAAAGTGCAAACAATATCTTTCCGCTTTCACTAACCCCTTGACTGTACTAACACAAAACATCCGTAGCATTTGGAAAAATATCGATAGTTTCAGCATTTTTCAGCATAGACTAGATATAAATTGTGATATAATAGCCCTCACAGAATGCTGGATTGACAAACAACATGATTTTCCCCAAATGGTGGGTTACAATATGTATAAGAGTAGAACAGTACACAATCAAAACGACGGTGTGATAGTGTATACCAAATCACAGTTAGATATCACGGTGGAGGAACCAAATATTCATGATTGTAGTAAGCTGCTGATTAAAATAGGAACAGATTATGCAATACTGGCAATTTACAGATCGCCCTCTTTTAAAGATATAACGAATTTTGTTCATTCTTTATCTAATATTTTACAGAACCTATCATCATTTAAAAACATTATATTAATTGGCGACATTAACATCAATATTATTCCGAACCAGGAAAATACTGATGCATCCATGCAAGAATATTTAAACCTATGCTCGTTCCATGGCTTACTTCCTGCTCACTTGCTACCAACACATCAAAGTGGGTCGTGTTTGGATCACATAATGCTTAAGTCATACTATACCGCACTAGCTTTAGTCATGAATTCATCGATAACCGATCACAGCGCTGCCTTACTAACTCTTAATTGTAAGCTAAACAAATCACAAGATGCACGCATAATAACCAAGTTAAATATAAACAAACTCGAAGCGGACTTATGCAATATCGACTTTGCCCCAGTTTATAGTTCTGCTGACGTGCATTTTTGCATGTCATATTTAATAGACCATATCTCACAGGTGATTCATAATAGTAAACAAATAATTCGTTTGAATAATAAAAAGTATAATATTAAACCGTGGATTACGCCAGGTTTAATACGTTGTATGAAAAATAGAGATAAATTGCATATGAAAAATCCAAATAATTTTGTGTTACAGATAACATATAACCGATACAGGAACTTTTGCAATAGTCTTGTTAAAAAAGTTAAAATAAAATACGAGAAAGAGTTACTAGAGGAAGCAGGAACAAACACCAAAAAAGTCTGGAAACAAATTAAAAATATAACGTTCTCATCCAAAAACCATGAGTCATCTTCGAGTTTGTTACAATCGCATGGCTCACAGATGGAATCTGCTAATTACGTGAATAGCTTTTTTGTAAACGTTGGTAAGTGTCTGGCAGAAAAAGTACAGGGTAACCCTATTTCACACCATCAAACCACTATTATCCGTAATAATAACATGCCATCTTTTGCATTGTTAGACACTGACGAAACTGAAATTGAAACTATAATAATGAGTTTAAGAGATGACTGTGCTGTTGGTTGGGATAGTATCCCGACTAAAATAATAAAACAATTTAGACATATTTTAATACCTCCTCTGACATGCATTTTCCAAAAATGTCTGGTAGCGGGTACTTTCCCTAACTGCCTAAAAAAAGCTATTATTGTTCCTATTTACAAATCAGGTGATAAAAAAGAAGCTACAAATTACAGGCCTATATCTTTGTTACCAGTGCTATCAAAAATACTGGAAAAAATTATAAATACTAGACTTATCAACTTTTTGGAGAAAAAATCGCTTCTTTCGAATGCTCAATTTGGTTTTCGGCCCAAGTTATCAACAGCTGATGCTGTACATAAATTAACAAATTTTGTCGTTGAAAATCTAGACAAACGCAAGCACACGATAGGTATTTTCCTTGACCTTGCAAAGGCTTTTGACTCAGTTTCCATACCGATCTTGTTGCGCAAGCTTGAAAACATAGGAATAAGAGGTACCCAGCTAAAATTATTTACAAGCTACCTAGAAAATCGAACCCAATGTGTAAGGGTGGGTAATGTGATCAGCAAGGAGCAGGAAAATACTTGTTTTGGAGTGCCTCAAGGGAGCATATTAGGATCTACCTTATTTTTGATCTACATTAATGACCTATGCAATTTAAATTTAGATAATGGCACCATCATAACATATGCTGATGACACAGCTCTTCTCTTTTCGGCGGATTCCGAAAAAGAAGTAATCAAGCGGGCACAACATGGCTTCAATGTGGTTAACAAATGGCTTCAAGCTAATTTACTAACACTTAATGCTGAAAAGACCAAGTGCTTAAAGTTTTCCATTCGCAAATCCACCCTTACATCAAATGATATAAAACTACGTGCTCATTTCTGTAACACCCCATGTGATAATATCCGTAAGATGATATTTATATTTAAAAAAATTCGCCATATTGCTGACGAGTCTTTAATCAGACAGGTCTACTTTGCACTTTGCGAGTCCCTGCTAACTTACTGTATTACTACGTGGGGTGGAGCTGGTAAAACTTTATTATTGACCACTGAGAGCTCAAAGAGCGATACTTAAAGTGTCCACATTTCGGCCATTCCTATTTTCCACAACGCTTCTCTATAAAAATTGTAAGGTTTTAACAGTTAGACAACTATTCATATTGAGCACTATACTAAAACAGCACGCATCCCTTCCATACAGCACTGAAATAATAAACAAGAGGCGGAAAGATAAAGTTGCTACACTACAGAGTGGAATAAAATTTACCTTTTCGACCAAATTTTACTTTTATCTCGGACCGCTACTTTACAATAGATTAAATGCCCAAGTAAACATCTATTCATTATGCCTGCAAAACTGCAAAAAAGTAATAAAAGACACTCTGCAAAAGATGACGTATGACGATACAGAGGAGTTACTTGTTGTGCTAAAGTAACATTATAATATAAGTAGATTGTAGATAATTATAATTAATATTGTTTTGTTATTACTAAAAGAGTGCAGCTTAAATATCAAATATATACTAAAAATACTTACATAAGAATTGTTTTTATATCTAAGGTTTTATTTACCGATTTGTATATTTTAAGACTTTATTTAGCCTGAAACACAGGGCCACCTAGTTCAGGTATAAGAATAAATTTATATTCCTTACTCTATTTTTTCTCTTAATGTTTTAAATTGTGCCTACCTAGTAGATAATTAATACACGTATGCGTTGTTTGTTTATGTTTACTAACATAGAATTTAAGAAGAGACTGACCTAATTAATTCGTTATGTATGCAAAAAAAATTTGTCAATGAATAAATGATTTTATTTATTTATTATTTTTAAATAAGTTATACTTAATATGTACTATCATAGTTTTAAGACATATTGTGAATGCTGTTTTTTATCCCAAATAAACAAACAAACAAACAAACTGTTTAGAATTTTCCGAATATCAGTCAATCACTTTACAATGCAATGGATGCACCCATTATTGTCTCTTTTGCTGTCGCCTTTGGTTGTCATGTCACACATACCACAAAATTGTCTTGAGATTCATGTTAATGAATATGACAAAATTTTAACATATAGTTGTGTTGCTGTCGCTTCGGTATTAATTTTTAATTAGTACAAATATTTCAGCATATCGCATAATATTTAAACAGAAAAAAGAACCTGACGTTAGGCAAGTTTTTACGTTTTTTACCCATTTTAAGAGCACAAGGGATATGATGCGTACATGACGAAAAATAGTGACAGTGAAAAATAAAGATATTTTAAAATGAGTAATGAAAAAAGGTTTTTTTAAAGTGGCTGATTTATAACCTTACGTGGCAAGTTTACATTAGTAAACAAAGTATCAATTATTTCAGTTGCGCTACATTTTGTTTAAACAAATTCGACGATCTCCGTGGCCGATTGGTGTACGCACCGGTTTTCTAGGTGCCACTATCTCTGAGGTCCCGGGTTCGATTCTCGGACGGGTAAATGTCGAAAACTAACTTTTAGATATTTTCTTGTGTGCGTTACCGCCGCAAAAACTTGTGCTTTAGAGAGATGAGACCTTATCAGATAATTAGTGTGTCGTGAGGAGAAATTTGTTTACTAATAGCAAAATTTGTGTGAATTGTAGTTTTTGAGATATTTGACAAAAACAGTTTTTGCCAGGGTCACGTTTTAAACGTTACCCTGGCAAAAAAAGTTGTTTTAGCTCGGAACTAAATACATGAATAGATAGCTTTTGTTGCGTTGTAAATGTTAGCAAACAGCAAAAATTGTGTGTGTTATGGTTCTTGAGTTATTAGAGTTTTTGCTGGGGTAACGTTTTGAGATTTCCCATATCTCAGAAACGGTTCAACGCAGAAGTTTGAAAAAAATACCAGTAAGAGACCTGAATTTGTTTAAATTTGTTTAAACATTAGTTTTTGATTTGGTTGTCGTAAACCAACGTAATTAAATGTTTTCGAAAATCAGAAAAAACTGATTTGTAAGTAAACTATTACATTTCCAACCAAACAAACAGCTGCAAAAAATACCCGTGGTAGACACTTATTATGTCTAGAATTTTAGATCTTGTAACTTTACACGATTTAAAGATAAAGATAAATTTGATTAATTTTAGACTGGTCGTACTTTAGAGATCGAATACACAGTTTCCATAACATTATAGCACATGGCATACATTAAACAAATTTAAGTAATTCATGAGCATTTGTTCCTGTTAATTTTAGCTTTCAATTACAGCTATCATGAAAGATATATCAAAAACAAGATTGAAACAGCAATTCTTTAATAAGCCGACCAAATTGTAAAGGTCACTTATAAGCGACCGCACCATACGTACGGGCTATCTTCGTAAATTAGCAGCTTAGTATCCGATGTTTTGTACAGTTACGCAGAAAAACGTTATTGGTAAAGTATTGATGCTACTAGTTTTCTATTTTATAAGTAAAAATCATGTTTATTAATAGTAGTTTTAAATAATTTAATGATTTACGATAGTTATTAGTTTAAAGGCAAATAAATAAAGGTTGTTCAGTAGTAATCTATATCTACCTAAGTAGGTAATAATCTCAGTAAGCAATTTATAGTGTGATTTATTTGTCAGTACCAATCATGTACCAATAAATACATTTAAAGTAATTTGTTGTTTCTAATTAGTCAAACCAATTGTTTTATTTTTATACCACAACGCAACGAAAACGCCACGCTAAACTTTTTTTACTTTTGCGATGCAAGTCGGTTCTCGCCTCGTTCGCCTATCGCAAATATTTACCGTTTTAAAGTCCATTGAGCGTTTTCACATTGGATTGGACGATAACGGTAACGAAACGATATCGGCACGATATCGTCGGACTGGCAGTTTGATCAGTGATCTGGCAATCACTACTAAATGCTTTCACACTGTGTCGTTCGTTACCGTCAACGATATTGTCTGTCGTGCCGATATCGGTGTAGTATCGTGTCGGTGTCGTTATCGTCCAATGTGAAAACGCCCATTCGCTTAGATAATGTCGCCCTTTTATCGCACCGCATTGGCACGTGCCGCTTTTTGTCAAAGGTTGCCGCCGCATAAACAAAAAAGCCGCGTGCGGCGTACACCCGCAATTGAATTGGATGTTGGGATTCGGCATTTATTAAATTATATTTTCTTAAATAATCTATGTTTATTATAAATACAGGTGGTAACGACGGTTGTGACTTGTGACAATTCAGGCGATGATGAGTAATCATAATAATCATATAAAAATGATTATTATTATTATTATTTGTAAATCACTTATTTAACTTCTTTTTATATAAAAACTAGCTTTCCGCCCGCGGCGTCGCCCGCGTGGTATACCCGACGTTATCCCGCGGGAATGTGATATTTTTCCGGGATAAAAAGTAGCCTTAGTTTCTCTCCAGGCCACAACGTATCTGTGTCCCAAATTTCAGCCAAATCCATTGAGCCGTTTTTGCGTGATTCAGTAACAAACATACAAACATCTAAACATCTAAACTTTCACATTTATAATATTAGTAGGAAGTAGGATATACAAATTTTCATTAAGATTGACTTTGGTACCCAACTTGAGTGTATTATTTTATATCTGCATTTTATAGCAAGAGCCACAATGCCGTGCTAACTTTACACAACATGTCAAGCCAAGCCATAGTCATATTTTGACACTTGGACTGGAAGGTGACTATTGCTTAACCAACCAAATTAATTGAAGTGGCACCAAATCACAAATTATATAGACTAGCCACCAATTTGTAACCTATCACGTGTTCTACAGGACTTCCGAAGTAAACTCGCTCTCTGAAATGTCAACGCAGCCGTGCATAATATTGTCTTGACGCGAGACGAGATGGAAACGCTCGCTCTTCCAACCCAGCCAACGAATTAGTCTGTGTCGTAAACAATGAGTCACACCTACACATCAAAATATGACTATAAAAATACGGTATTTTACTGTTTTTTTTTTATTTCTTTAAAATGTTTTTCGAAATAGTAGCTACACGAAACAAGTTTTCATTTTGAATTATCTTGAATATTTTCAAAGATATAGGACTTCAAACTTTATAATTAGACAAGGACAGGACGCTATCTTAGTGACGTCAGTGGGTTAGTAGCGTCATAGTCACGCCATAAAAGATTTCGTTTTAGAAAGAGACAGCTATAGTCAAAATCAAACAGACTATAATTCTTTTATTATAAAACAGATTCAAATTATTTTTTCACATTTGGTATTCTTAATTGCAATATTTTTTAACGTCATCATTAAATATCTACATTTCAACAACAGTAAAATACCCTATTACTGCGTTTAATGCGCGTACTCGTGCAAGTAATAACAGTTTTGGTTTCATCGAAATCTGTCCAGGATTTCCAAAGTTACAGCGTTGTAAAGTTTCACCAGCTTTTGTAAATTTGCTTTCCTTGCGCGCTATTGCGATGACGTCATGTCGCAGTGACATCTCCGATTGCGGCTGCTGCGGGTGATTTCCGTCCAACTGTACCTACATAGAGTCCGTCCGTGCGCAATTTTCGCGCAACTGGTGCGTTTTTAGCGCTAGTTACAGTACATTTTCTTCGTTCTAAGGTTATGGTAAATGATTAGTATTCGATTTCGACCGCGCGCAGCCGCACTCTAAAACTGTCACCTACTGTCTATTCCACTTATCTGACGAGCACTCTAGGAACAGTTTTTACGGCAAAATGTTTTTTAACAATTTTCCACGCAATTTTTCCATATATATTTCTCACCGTTAAATTAAACTTCCCCCTGGAATACGACAGACATTTTAAAACTAAAATCAGCCCAGCCATTTTTTAGTTATTGCGAGACTAACGGACATTTTATATTTAAAGATAATCTGACCAGCGAACTTTTGTACGCAACTGTACTAACAAAATATCCATAACATCCCGTTCATTTAAGATGGTTACGCTTATGTATGGCGCGGTCGCTTTTACGTGACCTCTACAATTTGGGCGGGTTACTAGAGAATTGTTGTCATGTTCTTGTTTTTGATATATCTTTCATGATAGCTGTAATTGAAAGCTAAAATTAACAGGAACGAATGTTCATGAATTACTTAAATTTGTTTAATGTATGCCATGTGCCTTAATGTTATGGAAACTGTGTATTCGATCTCTAAAGTACGACCAGTCTAAAATTAATCAAATTTATCTTTATCTTTAAATTGTGTAAAGTTACAAGATCTAAAATTCTAGACATAATAAGTGTCTACCACGGGTATTTTTTGCAGCTGTTTGTTTGGTTGTAAATGTAATAGTTTACTTACAAATCAGTTTTTTCTGATTTTCGAAAACATTTAATTACGTTGGTTTACGACAACCAAATCAAAAACTAATGTTTAAACAAATTTAAACAAATTCAGGTCTCTTACTGGTATTTTTTTCAAACTTCTGCGTTGAACCGTTTCTGAGATATGGGAAATCTCAAAACGTTACCCCAGCAAAAACTCAAATAACTCAAGAACCATAACACACACAATTTTTGCTGTTTGCTAACATTTACAACGCAACAAAAGCTATCTATTCATGTATTAATGCCGAGCTAAAACAACTTTTTTTGCCAGGGTAACGTTTAAAACGTGACCCTGGCAAAAACTGTTTTTGTCAAATATCTCAAAAACTACAATTCACACAAATTTTGCTATTAGTAAACAAATTTCTCCTCACGACACACTAATTATCTGATAAGGTCTCATCTCTCTAAAGCACAAGTTTTTGCGGCGGTAACGCACACTATTTTCTTGTATCTGGGTGTATGTGATCGTTGCTTCCAATTTTCAATGACACAAGTTATTGTATTATTTGATATTATCATTTTTGGTATTGGAATAATATGTATTTTTTTTTTATTTTTTTTTTACTTAGACAATACCTATTTTTATTTAAGTGTTTTTTTTTTATATATTGATTTATATTATAGATTGATAGCGTGATTTTATATAAACGGTATACTTATTTAATTATTGATTAACTAAGTAGATTTATTTTGTAAAAAGTATTAGATGATGGGCTAGTATGAGTTATATATATTTTTTCATATTAAATTAAAAGTTTTATTAATTTGATTGGAATAAATCTGAAAATGTACCTACTGGTTAGAGCAGTATACCTACATTATTTATTTTTTCAGTGTAATTTGTAGCAAATGTTGTAGTTTTGCCTGCGAAGATCATTTCGATAATGGATATATTATCGAAACGATCTAGAGATAGAAAATAAATATAAATAGCTGCTGCTGTGTTCTGAATTTTGAAGAATCGTTTGAAGTGACTATCTTTGTTAAAAAAAGCTTTTTTTACTACATACGAATAATATCTAAGATCTACTCTTCCTACAAACCGACGTTTACAATAAATATTCATAATAATTCTTCTTGTATTCTACATAATATAATTTCCTTAGTAAAAGCGCACATAGGTGATATTTTAGATGTAAATAGAATGCGCGCTGCATGCCGCGTCTACACGTATTTCTCAGTCTACGAGAGTGCCGCGGCCGGAGTCTTACCGATCCCAGCACCCCCTCGCTTGTGTAAGCAACGGCCATCGACGATATTTTTTTTACCTATGCTATATCCTTAACTAAAATATCAAAGCTAGTACGCACTGGTAGCGAATTAGCGATGTTTTACAGTTGTTATAAAATTGGAGTGAAAGTCTTGGCGGATACAGGACGTGAGACACTAAATTGATTGCCATTTGTATTTTTTCTTTCATTTTTTACCTGTGTTAATAATAAAAATGTGTTTATTATATTTTTTGTTTGATTTTTTCTTTACAAAAACCTATTCAAAATACAAATCAATAATATGTAGCAAATTCATGTGTGATACGTTCTGGCCCGGCCACGGTGTCAACTAAGGCTGTGGTTGTGTCGGTATACGGTACGGATAAGTACCTCGTAGTACTTTGATGGAAAAAAAGAGTACCACAGTATTTCATCAGTTATAACACATTTTTGGTGGCCGGGCTGCAACGCATACGACCCAGCCCGGCCACGCTTCTATTGAAATAAATAGATAACTTAACGATGCAATTTTGGGTGTGCGTTACCGCCGCAAAAACTTGTGCTTTAGGGAGATGAGACCTTATCAGATAATTAGTGTGTCGTGAGGAGAAATTTGTTTACTAATAGCAAAATTTGTGTGAATTGTAGTTTTTGAGATATTTGACAAAAACAGTTTTTGCCAGGGTCACGTTTTAAACGTTACCCTGGCAAAAAAAGTTGTTTTAGCTCGGAACTAAATACATGAATAGATAGCTTTTGTTGCGTTGTAAATGTTAGCAAACAGCAAAAATTGTGTGTGTTATGGTTCTTGAGTTATTTGAGTTTTTGCTTGGGTAACGTTTTGAGATTTCCCATATCTCAGTAACGGTTCAACGCAGAAGTTTAAAAAAAATACCAGTAAGAGACCTGAATTTGTTTAAATTTGTTTAAACATTAGTTTTTGATTTGGTTGTCGTAAACCAACGTAATTAAATGTTTACGAAAATCAGAAAAAACTGATTTGTAAGTAAACTATTACATTTACAACCAAACAAACAGCTGCAAGAAATACCCGTGGTAGACACTTATTATGTCTAGAATTTTAGATCTTGTAACTTTACACGATTTAAAGATAAAGATAAATTTGATAAATTTTAGACTGGTCGTACTTTAGAGATCGAATACACAGTTTCCATAACATTAAGGCACATGGCATACATTAAACAAATTTAAGTAATTCATGAACATTCGTTCCTGTTAATTTTAGCTTTCAATTACAGCTATCATGAAAGATATATCAAAAACAAGAACATGACAACAATTCTCTAGTAACCCGCTCAAATTGTAGAGGTCACGTAAAAGCGACTGCGCCATACATAAGCGTAACCATCTTAAATGAACGGGATGTTATGGATATTTTGTTAGTACAGTTGCGTACAAAAGTTCGCTGGTCAGATTATCTTTAAATATAAAATGTACGTTAGTCTCGCAAAAACTAAAGAATGGCTGGGCCGATTTTAGTTTTAAAATGTCTGTCGTATTCCAGGGGGAAGTTTAATTTAACGGTAAGAAATATATATGGAAAAATTGCGTGGAAAATTGTTAAAAAACATTTTCCCGTAAAAACTGTTCCCAGAGTGCTCGTCAGATAAGTAGAATGGACAGTAGGTGACAGTTTTAGAGTGCGGCTGCGCGCAGTCGAAATCGAATACTAATCATTTACCAGAACCTTAGAACGAAGAAAATGTACTGTAACTAGCGCCAAAAACGCACCAGTTACGCGAAAATTGCGCACGGACGGACTCTATGTAGGTACAGTTGGACGGAAATTACCCGCAGCAGCCGCAATCATAGATGACACTGCGACATGACATCATCGCAATAGCGCGCAAGGAAAGCAAATCTACAAAAGCTGGTGAAACTTTACAACGCTGTAACTTTGGAAACGCTGTAATTTTTATAGTCATATTTTGATGTGTTGGTGTGACTCATTGTTTACAACACAGACTAATTCGTTGGCTGGGTCAGAACAGCGAGCGTTCCCATCTCGTCTCGCGTCAAGACAATATTACGCACGGCTGCGTTGACATTTCAGAGAGCGAGTTTACTTCGGAAGTCCTGTAGAACACATGATAGGTTACAAATTGGTGACTAGTCTATATAATTTGTGATTAGGTGCCACTTCCACGACAAGGTTGGTTAAGCAATAGTCACCTTCCAGTCCACGTGTCAAAATATGACTATGGCTTGGCTTGACATGTTGTGTAAAGTTAGCACGGCATTGTGGCTCTTGCTATAAAATGCAGATATAAAATAATACACTCAAGTTGGGTACCAAAGTCAATCTTAATGAAAATTTGTATATCCTACTTCCTACTAATATTATAAATGTGAAAGTTTAGATGTTTGTTACTGAATCACGCAAAAACGGCTCATTGGATTTGGCTGAAATTTGGGACACAGATACGTTGTGGCCTGGAGAGAAACTAAGGCTACTTTTTATCCCGGAAAAATATCACATTCCCGCGGGATAACGTCGGGTATACCACGCGGGCGACGCCGCGGGCGGAAAGCTAGTTTTTATATAAAAGGAAGTTAAATAAGTGATTTACAAATAATAATAATAATAATCATTTTTATATGATTATTATGATTACTCATCATCGCCTGAATTGTCACAAGTCACAACCGTCGTTACCACCTGTATTTATAATAAACATAGATTCATCATGTCAGCCGAACGACGCCCACTGCTGGGCATAGGCCTCCCCCAAGGATCTCCACAACGATCGGTCCTGCGCTGCCCGCATCCAGCGGCTTCCCGCGACCTTGACCAGATCGTCGGTCCACCTTGTAGGGGGCCTGCCCACGGAACGTCGTCCGGTACGCGGTCGCCATTCGAGAACCTTTCCGCCCCAACGGCCATCGGTTCTCCGCGCTATGTGTCCCGCCCACTGCCACTTCAATGATGCAATCCTTCGAGCTATGTCGGTTGTTTTAGTTCTCCTGCGGATCTCATCATTTCTGGTTCGATCGAGCAGGGAAATACCAAGCATCGCTCTCTCCATTGCTCGCTGGGTGACTTTGAGCCTTCTTATGAGACCCATAGTAAAAGACCACGTCTCACTTCCATAGGTCATTACTGGCAACACACACTGGTCAAAGACTTTCGTCTTGAGACATTGAGGTATTTCGGACGCGAATATATGCCGGAGCTTCCCAAACGCTGCCCATCCGAGCTGGATTCGACGAGAGATCTCTTTCTCAAAGTTGGACTTACCTAACTGGACCGTCTGTCCTAGGTAAACATAGTGGTCAACAACTTCGAGTGTAATGTTCCCAACATTAACTGGAACGGGTGCAACATGGGCATTGAACATGATTTTCGTCTTGTCCATGTTCATCTTAAGACCCACTCTTTGCGAAGCATTACCGAGATCTTCGAGCATTGTGTTCAGGTCTTCCAAGGTCTCAGCCATAAGAACTACATCATCAGCAAACCGTAGGTGCGTTAGGTACTCGCCATTAGTGTTGATGCCGCATCCTTTCCAATCCAGCAGCTTAAAAATATCCTCCAACGCAGCTGTGAACAGTTTGGGAGAGATGACATCTCCCTGTCTCACACCTCGCTGTAGTTGGATAGGATTAGAGCTCTGGTTCTGTAATCGGACCGACATGGTGGCGTTTTGGTATAAGTACCTCAGCACCTCGATGTACCTGTAGTCTATTTGGCACCTCTGGAGAGACTGCAGCACCGCCCAAGTCTCAATCGAATCAAAGGCTTTCTCATAGTCCACGAACGCCAAGCAAAGTGGCAAATTATACTCTTCGGTCTTCTGTATAACTTGCCGCAGCGTATGAATGTGGTCTATGGTACTGTAGCCTTTCCGGAACCCGGCTTGTTCGGGAGGTTGGAAGTCGTCGAACCTGCGAGCGAGACGATTCGTAATGACTCTCGAAAACAACTTATAGATATGGCTCAGAAGCGAGATGGGTCTATAGTTCTTCAAGAGAGTTTTATCACCCTTCTTGAAAAACAGCATCACATCGCTTCTGCCCCATGCCTTTGGCGTTTTGCCCTCAAGGATGACTGAGTTGAAAAGCTTCTGGAGGACCTTAAGTATCGGCTTACCGCCCGCTCTCAGAAGCTCTGTTGTGATTCCGTCATCGCCCGCCGCCTTGTTGTTTTTAAGCTGCTTGAGAGCCATTCTAATCTCGTACAGGCTGACGTCCGGGATATCTTCGGTATGGTGTCGGGTAAGCTTGGCTCTAGGGTCTGTAGCCTTGCTTTCAACAGGTGTTTGTGTAGAATATAGCTGTCCATAGAAACTCTCAATCTCCCTCAGGATTTCAGGTGTTGACGAAACGATGCTACCTTCCTCAGTTTTCAGCCTCGTCAATTGACTTTGCCCGACAGACAGATCTCTCGCGAACACTTTGGAGCCTTTGTTCCGCTCAATGGCTTCTTTAATACGCTCGGTATTAAATTGGCGAAGGTCGCGTGTCAAAGACTTAGATATCTGTCTATTGAGCTGTCGATAACGATGGGCATCCGCTGAGTTCTGCAGCTTCATTTCGTGTCTCTGATCCATGAGTAGGAGAGTCTGACTGGAGAGTTTCTTCAATTTGGGACGGCGGGTTTTATAGTACTTAGACCCTACCGTGCGGACAGTATCCACCACCATGTTGTATAGATCGTCCACGTCTATGCTGTTCTCAAGGGCTTCGAAGCGGTTTTGAAGCTCGAGCTGAAAGCACTCGGGGTTTTGAATTTGAGCTGGTATTGGTCGGAGCGTGGATTTTATCAGTCGCGATCTTTCGAGCTTGACATCGATATTCAATGTGCCTCTCACCATACGGTGATCGCTTCCTGTCTTAACAGCGTTGATCACACTGACATCATTGAATATGTGCTTCTTCGTCGACATGATAAAATCGATCTCGTTTTTGACTTTACCGTCCGGACTGATCCAGGTCCATTTGCGGCTTACGGGCTTCCTAAAGAAGGAGTTCATCATATAGAGGCTCTCCCTCTCCATGAAATCTGCCAGCATCTGGCCTCTATCGTTCCGTTGCCCAAATCCAAATTGCCCCACTCTCAGCTCATCACCGCAACGTTGCCCCAACTTTGCATTGAAATCCCCCATCACAACCGTGTAGTGGGTTTTATAGCTATGCATGGCTTTAGCGATCTCCTCATACATAGCCTCCACTTCGACATCGTCGTGTTTCGAGGTCGGAGCGTAGACCTGGATAACATTCAGCGAATATCGTTTCGATAATCTGAGTATCAGGTACGCTACCCTGCTCGAGACACTTCCGATGGTGATCACGTTGTTGACAAGGGATTTATGGACGATGAACCCGACACCACCAAGGGACTGTTGGTCGCCCTCCCGGTGGTAAAGTAAGTTACCGGATTGCAGGGTTATCGAGTCCTCCCCCTCTCTTCGGACTTCAGATAACCCAATGATATCCCAATGTAACTTACTTATTGCCTCTTCCAACTCTACGAGCTTCTCGTCGAGCCTCAATGTGCGCGTGTTGTAGGTTGCCAGGTCGAGTCGTCGGTGTTGGTAGCCGGAGCATACCCGGGGATTCTTAGCACCCCCTGCCCCGCCGTTACCATAGCCGCTACCGTAGCTAGGAATAGCGGGGCCGCCGGGGACTGGGGGCCGATGTATTTCTTGTGTAAGCATTCAGGGGGGGTTTGCCATAATCGCCACGCTTGGCAGGCGGGTTGGCGATCGCAGTATAGCCTGTTGAAGCCTGGAGACGCTGCTGCCCATCTCCTGATGGCAGTTTTCCCTTTGTCGCCTCTTACGACACCCACGGGAAGAGAGGGGGTAGTGCTATTCTATTTACGTGCCGGCACTACACGGCACTAGATAGATTATTTAAGAAAATATAATTTAATAAATGCCGAATCCCAAAATCCAATTTAATTGCGGGTGTACGCTGCACGCGGCTTCTTTTGTTTATGCGGCGGCAACCTTTGACAAAAAGCGGCACGTGCCAATGCGGTGCGCTAAAAGGGCGACATTATCTAAGCGAATGGGCGTTTTCACATTGGACGATAACGACACCGACACGATACTACACCGATATCGGCACGACAGACAATATCGTTGACGGTCACGAACGACACAGTGTGAAAGCATTTAGTAGTGATTGTATCAAACTGCCAGTCCGACGATATCGTGCCGATATCGTTTCGTTACCGTTATCGTCCAATCCAATGTGAAAACGCTCAATGGACTTTAAAACGGTAAATATTTGCGATAGGCGAACGAGGCGAGAACCGACTTGCATCGCGAAAGTAAAAAAAATTTAGCGTGGCGTTTTCGTTGCGTTGTGGTATAAAAATAAAACAATTGGTTTGACTAAAGAGAAACAACAAATTACTATAAATGTATTTATTGGTACATGATTGGTACTGACAAATGAATCACACTATAAATTGCTTACTGAGATTATTACCTACTTAGGTAGATATAGATTACTACTGACCAACCTTTATTTATTTGCCTTTAAACTAATAACTATCGTAAATAATTAAATTATTTAAAACTACTATTAATAAACATGATTTTTACTTATAAAATAGAAAACTAGTAGAATCAATACTTTACCAATAACGTTTTTCTGCGTAACTGTACAAAACATCGGATACTAAGCTGCTAATTTACGAAGATAGCCCGTACGTATGGTGCGGTCGCTTATAAGTGACCTTTACAATTTGGTCGGCTTATTAAAGAATTGCTGTTTCAATCTTGTTTTTGATATATCTTTCATGATAGCTGTAATTGAAAGCTAAAATTAACAGGAACGAATGTTCATGAATTACTTAAATTTGTTTAATGTATGCCATGTGCCTTAATGTTATGGAAACTGTGTATTCGATCTCTAAAGTACGACCAGTCTAAAATTTATCAAATTTATCTTTATCTTTAAATCGTGTAAAGTTACAAGATCTAAAAT
This sequence comes from Crambus lathoniellus, assembly GCA_949710035.1. NCBI lineage: Eukaryota > Metazoa > Arthropoda > Insecta > Lepidoptera > Crambidae > Crambus > Crambus lathoniellus. Next base: position 11,969,585 of record OX453319.1, on the reverse strand, counting down.
TCTAGACATAATAAGTGTCTACTACGGGTATTTCTTGCAGCTGTTTGTTTGGTTGTAAATGTAATAGTTTACTTACAAATTAGTTTTTTCTGATTTTCGAAAACATTTAATTACGTTGGTTTACGACAACCAAATCAAAAACTAATGTTTAAACAAATTAAAACAAATTCAGGTCTCTTACTGGTATTTTTTTCAAACTTCTGCGTTGAACCGTTTCTGAGATATGGGAACAAAGTTTAGTTCATAAAAATAATAAATAAGTTTTATAATGTTACCTACTCCTTTTAATTTGTAAGACATAGATGGATATGGATTATCCATAATTTAAAAATTACAAGTTGAAAAAACGAGTTCCCGTTCACTTTCATCCGCCATGCGCCATTCACTTGTTTTTTTCTACATTAATTTCTTATCCAACATTTACCTACCTACTTACTTGTTTTTTGACAGTTCCCGACATTCACTTGATTTTTCCCCTTCGTCCACTTGTCTCCCCCGTTGTCTCCCCCAGTATAGACACGTCCACTTTTTTGTCGACTTGTCGCCACCGACCCCGGGAGACACGTACACTCGATGAAGACAAGTAGGTACACTTCAGAAAAAAAATATTGTTACATCCAGTTGTCGCCACTATTAGATCGAAATAAATCTTTTTCTTAACATTAGAACAAAAAAAGCACTGAAACTAGCGCCAAAAACGCCCCAGCCATGCGCAGAGTTTTTTTTTATTTCTATGCTTTCTTTCTATTTAGTTTTTTGGCGACAAGTGGATGTAACAATAACATTTTTCTGAAGTGTACTTGTCTCCACTGACCGATGGATGGAGACAAGTGGATGTAAAAATAATATTTTTCTGGAGTGTACTTGTCTCCCCCGGTCGGTACAACGTACAATGTAGCTGTCCGAATTATCTTTTGGATTCTGAAGTACCAGGATAACATAGCTATGGAGGTGGTAGTATACGTAGGTAAAGAATTTTTTCTAACCAGTCGCAACTATAACTACCTCCTGCATAGCTATGTTATCCTGGTACAGTCAGCGTCAAATTGATATATATATTTTGAACACCTTGCGCGATTACAACAATATGATGATTCGAACTGCTTAGATCAAATTGCGTTTATGTTTTTCAGATCTTTTTGAATATTCTAGACGCTTATATCAATTTGACGCTGACTGTACTTTAGATTCGCGAAAGAAGTCTTCAAAAATAATAAAGAACTGAACTGTGTTATCGATGTTTTTAGTTAGGTAACAGCTCTACTACGCCTCTAACGATTGGTGCCGTAACGGGAATGCTTTTGGTGCGGTTCGAATGGTGCGGTTCAAATTGGTGCCGTAACTGGAATACCTCGACCGAATCGAATTTTTTCAGCATTCATACATTTTCATTTCATTGATTTTCGACATTCACTTGTTTTCCTAATATGCACTAATTTTTTTTACTTATTTCTTATATGAGACAGAGTGGGACTACGAGTCATGATGTAACATATCATTTTTTTAATATGTTACATTCACAATAAACTTTGATAGTGTACCAACCTTCATTTCTGCTTTTTATCCTATATTTTTTTACCATTACACAACACAGATTTTTATACATCCCTCATTGCAAAGTACATACTGTATACACAGGCGTAATTTTGGGTTCAGTCTCTGAGTGTGGGGGTCGTTTTCTAGGAGACCTTCCCATCACAAAGATGACCGGAGCTTAATTTGTTTTTTTTGTTCTAGTACAACGCTGAGGGCAGCTTTTCGTTTCGCCCTCACGTTCGAAACTTTAATGGGAAGGGGGGTATTGTAACGTTGTGTTTTTTTGTATATAGAAAGACAACGTGTCATTATCATATGTATTAAAATTCCATCTTATTTATTTATTTACAAGTATAAAACACTGATGTGTTATTATAACTCATTGATTTTCCTTATTTTATATTTATTTCACACATGCGACCTCATTTCATCCATACTCCAAATTCAAACTATGAACCTTCTTGTATAAAACTCCTTGGTATCTATGTATTTTATTTTAATAACTTTTTAATCCATGTTCGACAACATTTAAAAATATTAAGTATTCCACTATCCTTTTCTTACACATAAGTTTTACATCGTTCATCCTGCTCACCATATTATTATTTTTTTGTGCCGTTCATCTTCGACGCGTTTCCCGCGCTTTCTTGGGAAAATTTTCACTTCTCAAGGCGTGAAGCATATTTTTGCTCCAAATTAATATAATTTTATAACAGATGTTAAAATTTTGTTGATTCCTTGTAGGAATCACATACATTATTGTTGGGTAAGTGTTTTAAAGAGATTAAATGTTGATTTTTATAAATATTACACACAATTGATGAAATCGTTTGTTTTTTAGGCTTTTCATACTTCTGGTTGTTTTCGGAAAGTTTTGTTGGCTAATAAGAGACGCTACATTGCATCATTTCCATGATAATTGGATTAATAACTAAAGGGTACGTATTTATATAATTTCATTTTAAACTATTATTTGTATTTATTTATCTATTTATATTTTTCCTTTTACTAACTCCTTTCTTCTTTTCCTTCGATTACAGGAGGGAAGCGGAGGGATATTTCCTGATTATTATTCATAAAAAGATTTCATTGCTTTTATGAATTCGATCTGCGACTGTCAACGATCTGCAAATTTCTGCAGCTCCAGTCGTGATCCTGACGTTTGTCCGTGCTTTTTGTCTGCATCAAGTAAGGGCGTTCCAATTTTTATGACCTTTGTTTGGGCAAGAAATACGGCAACTTTGTTGTGACGACGACGATATAAAATCGTACCCTTTATGACCACGATTTTGTACTGCAACTTCGGTGCGACGACGACGGTATAAAATCGTACCCTTTATGACACGATTTTCTACTGCAACTTCGGTGCGACGACGACGGTATAAAATCGTACCATTTATGACCACGATTTTCTACTGCAACTTCGGTGCGACGACGACGGTATAAAATCGTACCCTTTATGGCCACGATTTTCTACTGCAACTTCGGTGCGACGACGACGGTATAAAATCGTACCCTTTTTATCACGATTTTCTAGTAAATAACTTTACTTACTTGAACAAAATAATCTTCCGTGTTATTTATTATTTTAAGAGAGCAAAAGATTAGGTACCCACTCCACTCATTTGTTTTACATGTAGTATAAAAACTTAATCTATATATTTTTTAATTTTGTAACTGTAATTAATAATGATGCCTAATTACAGGTACATTGTATGTTTCTTTTTTTGTTATTAAAATTATACATCTAAAAACTACTTTTATTTATTAATATTAAATCTGCTCACTCTATTCCCTGCCTTTAGCCGGGCCAGGGAAAGAGGTTGACAATACATTCTCATTAACTCAATTCCAAGCAATAATTGCTAATTTTTACATCTTAGGTACACTTAAATTTTTCAACAAACAACTATCCCGTCTGACGTTTGACATTTTAATTTTATCAGAATAAACATCATAATTTATGAACTAAGGCTCAATCTTGTGAGCAATAGCAGAACTATTTCCACGAGCAATTATCCAGAGATATGTATACGTCTTCTCATTCTTGCATGGATGTCCAGCTATTTCCATCTCTTTTTCTTATAAAGACACCTTGCGTTGAGATTCCACACTTCATCAAACTTTAGCGCCATCTGGTGTCAAATAGTGGCAAAGTATGTCGCGCATATATTGCCATCTCTCTCACACCTAAATGCATAACTATCCTGTCATCTCGTTCATGCAACAGCACCAGAACTGACATCTGGCGTAGAGTAGCTTTCGTGCTTTCATAATTGAACTTCTAGATATTGAGCCTAGATTATCTATGGTACCTAAAAACTTTTATCAATAACTTTATGAATATCTAATCTACAATGGGAGTAATTAGTTAGTTAAAATCTACAAATCTTCCTTTATTTGGTTTTATATAATTCTTCATTTATCTTTAACCAAGTTTCTTAACCATAGACTATATTCGGATCATTCTAGAAAGGTACAAGTGAGCATTGTCTATGTTACTGACTTTGGAAAATTCGAGATTTATGGTGAAGCAAAATGAGTTAAAAACAACATTCTAGAAAAATCGTGGCAGAACTTATAAATAGGGCCCAACTCGCCCCAGTGTTTTTTTCTTCTCTCTGAGCCTCTGCCGACTGTGAAAAAGTCACTGTGAACTGTTATTGCATAGACATTTTTGATAATTGTGATACGTAGTTTATCCCTGATAAACCTCGCTAATTGCGTCCTAGCTGCATCATTGTTTGAAAACGAAATTGTTTTTCGATCCTCAGCGTCCGGGTAAGTCTATCTGCTAAACGGCAAATATATTACCAACATCTCTTTATGTCACTGCTTTGGCATAACGCTGTGTTTTCTTCTTCCTCTACAGTTTTTATTCTTGACTGGACTACCTGTCCGGAGCGAGCACCAGCAAGCTGATACGATACCGGCGGGCCCTCGTTCGCTGACCTTGGGCCTTGAGTGACCGGCGTTCGGAATATAAATCTCAGGTGTAATCGTTCCTATATTTATCTCTTACTACATTTCTTCCCACTCTTTTCGTTTATGAGTTGTCCATAAGCGTGGCGCCCAGTAATCATCTCTGATCTTCTCTTCTCTCATAATTTTAACTTAACTTTCAAGAAATGTTCAGTACACCCCTGCCTAGACCGCGGAGTCAGCATTGGCGCAGTGGAAGGCTATCATGAGTATAGACTCCGGACAAATCTTGGTTTCAGCCGGGATGTAACTGAACAATAGGACTGCGATACACAGTGGAGAGAAGGTTAAGTAAGGTGATTTCACATACGGTTCTGTGGTGTCGAAAAACTCCTCGGCTGCGGAGAGACGGGGCGCGCGCCCCAGGTACCTTCTTCTGCAGACCTTACCAATTAGTGACCTCACTCACAACACAAATAACAGCGTTCACAAGACACTGGGCGTTTCAACAATAGATACACAAAGACACACACGGGGGAGCCTCTTTTATTATGATTTACAGTCCCGACAACATGCGCGTGTGGTAGAAAAGGTTATCTTTCAAAGCATCCGCGACCGGCCACTCCAGAGATGGCATCAAAACCTTGGTCGTACAAAACGGGATCACATAGATAATTTTAGAGGTATTCAAACTCGATGTGCCAGGCACATTCAACGCGAGCGATTTTTAACAAATTCAGCAAAATTAATCCGACATTTTCTCCAAGAAGAATTCCAATCAAGTGTCACTGTCAACTTCAAGTGACAGCTAATGTCAATTTGACGTGACATTAGAGTTGCGTTCAGAAACGTCGATCTTTTCCGAACATCCCCCCGCCCCGGACCGTTAAGAACGGTACGTCAATCTACGGGTATTTGATTGAATCAGGCGTCACTTGGCGGAAGTCCCTAACCATTGTGAAAAATAAATATATGTAGCTTTCTTCCGCAAATAATCGCAAAACTTGCACCTTCACCGATCACACTACTCTACACGTGTTTCGCCCCAACCCGGGGCATCCTCAGGAGATGTTTGTCCGTATGCAATCCAGCACCGAAATCGGTGAAGGTGCAAGTTTTGCGATTATTTGCGGAAGAAAGCTACATATATTTATTTTTCACAATCTACGGGTAATCGGGAGAGCCCACTAACTGCTCTCTTCAAAACCGAATCTCGAACCAAAACCTCAGCAAAACGAGGAACTCCGTCAGTTCCGGGGTAGAGTTTAACAATGCGCCCCCTTCGCCAACATAGGGGCGGCAGGTTAGCATCCTTAATCAACACGAGGTCGCCAGTCTGGGGTGGGGTGGTTCTATCTGTCCACTTCACGCGCTGTTGTAGGATATGCAAATACTATCGACCAACGTGCCCAGAAGTTTTGGGACATCTGTTTCAAAAGTTGGTATCGCGACAAACGATGGGATCCTACATCCTGAATCGGATATTCAGGCAACGCCAAAAGGGGCTGTCCGATCAAGAAATGACCTGGGGTCAACGCTTCCAGGTCATTCGGGTCCGAAGACAACGGGCACAAGGGTCGCGAGTTGAGGACGGCCTCAATTTTACAAAATACCGTATCAAGTTCCTCAAACGTGAGAATAGTTTCTCCAATCACGCGACGCAAGTGTGTCTTGGCAGCCTTTACACAAGCTTCAAAAATTCCTCCCCAGGTCGGACAAGCCGGAGGGCTAAACTTCCAGATTATCCCACGCCGGGAGAGGGTGGTTCCAATGTCTATTTTATTATCAACAAAAAACTTAACTACTTCCTTAAGATAATTACACGTTCCCTTATAATTAGTACCACAATCGGAACGTATCAATGACGGCAGTCCTCTACGGGAAACAAATCTGCTCAAGGCGGCGACAAAGGCTTCGGTAGACAATTCCGAGACAATTTCCAAATGGACAGCCTTGGTGGACAAACACACAAACACGCACAAGTACGCCTTATAGGTTTTAGCATTACGCAGTCTCGAAGCCTTTACAGTAAAGGGACCGGCGAAGTCGGTGGCGACTCCGGCAAAAGCTCTACATTCCGTGACGCGATCAGCAGGCAAATCACCCATCTGGGGCTGCATGGTCGCGGCCTTCAATCGATAACAAGGCAGGCAACGGAAAACCACAGTGCGAATGGCTCGACGAGCAGACAAAATCCAAAATTCACGCTGCAAAATGGCCAACAAAGCATTACAGCCAGCATGTTGTGCATTCACATGGCGATCTGTTATTATCAGTTGAGTCAAATGTCCGGCTTTAGGTAACAAAAGGGGGTGACGAGCTCCATACGGCAGGTTCGCATTTCGAAGTCTTCCGCCGACTCGCAAAAGCCCACTCTCGTCCAGGAAGGGATTCAATCGCGATACCGCGCCCTTCAACTTGCGACGGCCTAAACGCAAAATTTCAATCTCGGACTCAAAACTATCAGCTTGTACTCTCCGGACCCAAAACAAGAGCGCGTCCCTACGCTCGTCCGGAGTGAGAACCGACGAATCACGCCTCGCGCGTGGGTTTCTGCAATTGTACACAAAACGTCTGATCCAAGCGGTAACACCAAGCAGCTTCTGTAAGGAGCTGTACCGATCCAACAACAAATCCTTTTCCCCGGCGGGGTTAGTCTCCAGGACGCATGCCCGCATATCAGGAACGGCTACGTTCGACAACGCTGGAGAGGGCGGCCACTCCGACTCAGGCCGCATCAACCACTGTGGGCCCCACCAGAGGGGGTGGTTAATTAGGGTTGGGGCTACACAACCCCGAGACGCACAATCCGCGGGATTCATGGTTCCCGGCACGTGTCTCCAAATCAACTCGATGTCGGAATTACAAATCTGCGACACTCGATTGGCCACAAACACGTCCAAGGTGTGCGCCGGAGCCTTCAACCAACAAAGGACGACCTGACTGTCCGTCCAAGCATAAACCTCTTGTATCTTAATAGATCGACCTAATGTGAGCCATACGTGGTTCAACAAACGCATTAGGAGGGCAGCTCCACACAATTCCAACCTCGGGATCGTATGACGAGTCCGAAGGGGAGCGACTTTGCTTTTCGCTATCACCAGATGCACAGCAACAACTCCGTCAACAGTAACGGTGCGGAGGTACACGGCCGCAGCAAATCCACGTTCGGAGGCATCGGAAAAGCCGTGAAGAGTAACTTTACAATTTTCAGAAGGGAGGAATAGCCTCGGCAAATGCACTTCATTAATCTCGGGGAGGGATGAAACGAAGCTCGACCAATCTCGGAGTAACTCGTCCGAGAGGGGTTCATCCCACGACACACCCGAAGCCCATAACCGTTGCAAGAAGCACTTGGCCATAAACAGCACGGGGCAAATCCACCCATTGGGGTCAAAGGTACGTGCGACAGTAGACAATACTAAACGCTTGGTCCAGACTTTCGGTGGTCGTAAATCCACACAATAAGTGAAAGTGTCAGAGACCGGTTTGTACTGTACGCCAAGGACGGTCACCACATGGGGATTATCAACATTTTCGAATAGGTGGGGGTCCTGCTGGTGCTCTTCGGGCAAACCTACCAGTACATCAGGCGAGTTGGATATCCATTCCTCAACTCGTAACCTCCCGACTTCAAAAGGGCGGTGAGTTCGTCTCTCAGGACAATCGCCTCTGAGACAGATGAGGCGCCCGTGCAAATGTCATCCACATAGACGTCACTGGCCAAAATGGCGGAGGCGCGAGGGTATCTCAAGCGCTCCTTCTCGGCCAACTCCAACAAAGAACGAATCGCAACAAACGGGCTCGAAGCCAAACCGTACGTATTCGTATTCAATTCATAAATCAACAAGGGGTCCCTAGGACTCTCTCTCCACAAAATCAATTGGTACCTCCTATCCTCTGGATGGATGACCGTTTGTCTGAACATCATCCGGATGTCAGTCATAAATACAATTTGGTGCCGCCGGAAGTTGGTCAAAATGTCTGAGATCTCCGTGTGCAGCTTGGGACCTACATGCAGACACTGGTTCAAGGACGCTCCAGTAGAGGTGGGAGCCGAACCGTCAAAGACCACCCGAATCTTTCCGGATTTCAAAACGGCGTGGTGCGGCAGAAAGAAATGCTCAACGGAGCGCCAATCCAAATCGCTCACGGACATGTGCCCTAACTCCTCATACTCCCGCATGAATTCAACATACTTCTGGCGGAAGACCGGATCCTTGCTCATGCGACGCTCCATCGCCACTAGCCTACGTTCCGCTAGCGGTCGGGATTCGCCCAGAGGAGGTCGGCCGGCACGAAAGGGGAGACGGGTGATCAAACGACCAGAGCGGAGGCGACCAGTGTTATTCTGGTAATACAACTCGCATTCATCCGCTACTGGGTCGACCCGCGGGGCTGGTGGAGGTTCCTCAACCTCCCAAAACTTCTGCACCACTTCGGAGAGAGACACATTAAAAACAAGACCGCGATCCTCATCAAGGGAATCCAAAACGCGGCGAGCAGGGCCCATCACAACTGTACCGAGTGTCGTCTGCAGAGCTACCAAGCCATCTGGCTGCAAAACTCGCTTCCCCGTCAACAAAACTCGCCCCAGGACATCGGCTCCAAGGAGAGCATCAATCGGGCCTGGGCGGAAGAAATTTGGATCGGCGAGTGGGGAATCAGACACCAAAGACAACATACTCGGTCCCAAGTCAACTGAAGGTTGACGGCCAACAACTGTGTCCAACACAATCGCCGAGGTCTTAATGCCTGGCGTGGACTTATTACGTGATGTAAATGTGAAGTCAACATGCCCTAACAACCCGGGGACTTTCACATCGCCAACACCTCTCACGCCTTCCGTGTGGGGGTGCACCTTGAGGCCCAACCGCCTAACTAACCAAGATGACACAACACACCCCTGAGCACCGGAATCCAACAAGGCGCGAACTTCCACAAGGTCGCCATTCAATCCCCTGACAAGCACAGAGGCCGTGGGCAACAAGACGGTCTCTGGAGGGGTGGCTACAATCGACCGTAAACACGTTGATTGCTAGTATGTGGGGTCCCCAGACGTCCCCCCATGGTAAGGGGGTCGCTCATAGCGATCCAGTGGGTCCCAATCTCCCACATACTGCCTACGTCCAATTCGCCCGGTATCAGGCGGGTTATATCTCCCGGCCCCTTGAAGACGGGGCGGGCGCCGCTCCAAACGCGGGTATTCGGCGAGCGGCGGCGAGAATCGGTGCCTATCATCCACCGTGTACGTCGCCCCATAGTCGCGGGGGCACGGTGACCGATTTTCAGAAGGGGGGTCCCGGGGACCCCCGGCTGTGCGAGGCTCAACACGTTGCGGGGGGCTTCTACGACCTCCCGCAACGCTCGCAAAATCGAACCCCCTAGTTGGGGACCGATTTCCCATGGGGGGGTCCGTGGGACCCCCGCCCGTGCGAGGCTCAAAACGTCGCGGGGGGCCTCTACGACCTCCGGCAACGCCCGCATAACTCATCCCCATCCTTGGGGATCGGTTTCCCATTGGGGGGTCCCTGGGACCCCCGCCCGTGCGAGGCTCAAAACGTCGCGGGGGGCCTCTACGACCTCCGGCAACGCTCGCATAACTCATCCCCATCCTTGGGGATCGGTTTCCCATTGGGGGGTCCCTGGGACCCCCGCCCGTTTGAGGCTCCAAACGTGGCGGAGAGCGTCTGGGGCCACTCTGGTGGCCACTAGAACTGCTGCGGGATTCAAACACCGCGGGGGGTCCGAGCCCCCCACCCATACGAGGTGATCCTGCAGCGACGCGCTGCGGCGCTCCGCCGCCCTCTGGGCTGTTCATGCAGAGGAGGGGATGGTGGTTGCCCTTACAAAAGCGGCATGGGTGCGCTTGGGTACATTCGCGCTGCATGTGCAGGCCCAAGCACGAGTAGCACCATGTCCGTTGTCGCGCGATCGCTCGACGGCCTTGGACGCGCTGGTCGAGGAACTTATCACAACGGGTCGTGCTGTGACCCGGTTCCCGACAGTACAAGCAGCGGGCGGTCTCCTGGACGGCGGCATAGCGGCCGGGCGCGCGAGGGGCCATACGCCCCCTACGGGGGGGTCCGGTGGGGGATCTACTCTGTGGCACAGGTTGTTCGGGTCCCATAGGACCGGCCAGAGAGGAATTATCTGCCAGTCTACTTTCTCCTTCCAGGAACGTCAAGAGGTCCGAGAAGGGTGGCAGATAAGTCGCACTATCCCCACCATACTGCTGCTCAAAACGGACCTTAACAGAGTCCGGCAACTTTCCCAGGACAATGTGCAGTAACAAAAACGACCACTGCTCCACTGGGAGTTTTAAGTTTTTTAATGCGTTGTATGCCACCAACAGCGGATTTAACAAAGCCACTCTCAAGTGCATCACGCTGGCAACGCGGGGTAAATTCAAAATGGCGGCAACATGGTTGTCCGCCAGACGTCGTACGTTCTGGTACCGACGGGCAATCAAATCCCTAGCAATAGGGTAGTTTTCATCCGAGGGGGCCAAATGTTGCACCGATTCAAGGGCCTCCCCCTCCAAGACGGATAACAAATAAGCCAACTTTTGGCCCTGGGTCAAATCATCCCGGGCATGTACCAGACTATCAAAAATATTCATAAAGCCCTCCCAGTCCTCTAGACGACCAGCAAAACGCCTTAAGTCTAAGGGGGCCAATCTAGCAAAGAGAGGGGGCATACTTTTAGATGTGACCGGGGACGGGCTCGGTTCATTCTCTCTTGCCACTTGCAAAGGCCGAGCCACCTGGGTAATTCTGTCCGCAAAATCATAACACTGGTCCACATCCAAATCGACTTCTTGTCGCATTTCCACCTCGGCCTCAACAGTCCTTTCCAAAAATAAGGCATACTGCTCATCAACAACAGCCAAACGTATGGGCAGATCTACGTATCTGTTCAACAAGGCCTCCGTCCTATCAGGTCGATCCAACAATGCGACTGCAGACGCTAACCACCGTAACTCAGAACGTATTTTGGCTTTAGCAGAGGAGGCCGTCATTGTAACGTCACAAATTTATCAACAAAAACAACAAATTCAAAATATTCACTATAACACAAAATCTCCAATATTTTGAGGTTATTGATAACCACAAAATTCCAATATTACAACAACAAAGTATTTATAATGACACAAACTCTTAAATATTTGGAGGTTATCAGAAAACAACAAAACTCAAGTATATAATTACAACTCTAACTCTCAAGAGGTTATAACTTAGACACAAACTAACTTTGACTTTATAAGTCAAAGGTTATTCAGTTCAAACAAATCACTGACCATTGAAATTCACTTGGATATCAACACAACAACAAGTCAATTTCAATTATTTCAAGGCACAAGTTTCAATGAGTTTCAATGTGTAAACAATGTCTTAAATCATTTAAGTTTCACTAAGTATTGAGTGCAAACTTATTAGCTAACCTTTTATTAGCTATTATTTAGCAACAAACTTGTCAATATTCACAACTCAAATTTGCTGACAAAACTAAATAATAATTATTATGAACAAAGAAAGGCATCTGTTTACATTTTGGAACCTCAATACATGACAATTAATTACAAGACATGGAACCAATAACAAAGGAATGCCCTTTACTTTTCAAATGCAAGTTAATTACCATTTACAAGTACAAATTAATCTAGTCCGGACCAGACTGGGTCATCAACGCGGCACTGATTAATACAAAGTTTTGGCGTGGGCCTCTCAGGCCTTCAAACTACGCTCTGCTACCAAGAAATGTTCAGTACACCCCTGCCTAGACCGCGGAGTCAGCATTGGCGCAGTGGAAGGCTATCATGAGTATAGACTCCGGACAAATCTTGGTTTCAGCCGGGATGTAACTGAACAATAGGACTGCGATACACAGTGGAGAGAAGGTTAAGTAAGGTGATTTCACATACGGTTCTGTGGTGTCGAAAAACTCCTCGGCTGCGGAGAGACGGGGCGCGCGCCCCAGGTACCTTCTTCTGCAGACCTTACCAATTAGTGACCTCACTCACAACACAAATAACAGCGTTCACAAGACACTGGGCGTTTCAACAATAGATACACAAAGACACACACGGGGGAGCCTCTTTTATTATGATTTACAGTCCCGACAACATGCGCGTGTGGTAGAAAAGGTTATCTTTCAAAGCATCCGCGACCGGCCACTCCAGAGATGGCATCAAAACCTTGGTCGTACAAAACGGGATCACATAGATAATTTTAGATGTATTCAAACTCGATGTGCCAGGCACATTCAACGCGAGCGATTTTTAACAAATTCAGCAAAATTAATCCGACATTTTCTCCAAGAAGAATTCCAATCAAGTGTCACTGTCAACTTCAAGTGACAGCTAATGTCAATTTGACGTGACATTAGAGTTGCGTTCAGAAACGTCGATCTTTTCCGAACATACATATAAGTACTACCTATCTTCCTTTTAATTTGTAACCTTCCTAACTTAATTTAAACTGCACTTGTGAATTTGTCAAATGATTAATATTGAATAATAATCCATATTTGAATTTGTATTTGTATTTGTGTATCTAGTCTGACACGTTGTAAACCTATTTTAAGGATAGCGATAGTCTAGGACTTCTATTCACTTGAATTTCTCTTAAAACTTTATTTGTTTAGCTTCCATTCAATTACTTGTCTATGTAATCTTCAACTCGGTGAGAATACTGTAATTTAAGTCCCTCCGACAGTGCAACAAGTGAGCTGCAAAGTAAATTGTTATCCCCACGCCCTGTATTTCTTATAAAGAACCTGATTTTGTATGTAACATAAATAAAACTTCATATTTCATTATATTTTAATTTCTTTTATTTCATATCTAAACCTGCAGCTAAAAATATTAGTTACAATGAATCTAAAATGCCCTAATGTGCCACCCTCGGTAGGACTTGTAGTGGGACCACGAACCTTAACTTGGTTGGGCTACGAGTCCGGTGGGACAAAATTGGTGGGACCACGAGTCAAAAATCTAAATTTTTAAGGCTAATGCTTTTGCATATACCTACACTTTAGGCGGTCCGGGTGTCGCAAAGGGAAAGTGCAAAAAATCGATTTTTGACTCGTGGTCCCACCAATTTTGTCCCACCTTACTCGTAGCCCCACCAAGTTAGAGTTCGTGGTCCCACTACAAGTCCCACTAAGGGTGGCATTTTAGATTCATGACTCGTAGCGCTCCGTCTCATTTAAGAAGTAAGCTGAAAAAACTAGTGAGTATTAGGAAAACAATTGAATGTCGAAAAACAATTTAAATGAAATGAATGTCGGGAAAATGTATGAATGCTGAAAAAAAACCAATTGAATTTCGATAAAATGTATGAATGTCGAAAAAAAGTGAATGTCGAGAAAATTTATGAAAGTGAACGTGAACTCGTTTTTTCAACTTGTAATTTTTAAATTTTAGATAATCCATCTAATACCTATGTCTTACAAATTAAACGTAGTAGCCGTAGGTAACATAAAATTTATTTAGGTATTATTTTTATGAACTAAATTATTGTTCTTAGCGGTAACAAAATTAAACGTAAACTGACCTCGCCTCGACTTATTCTAAAATGCATAATACATCTGGTCCGGTGACAGTGGAGCCACTTGCAATACGAAATTAGCAGTCAAAGTATGTTACGTCAAAGTTGTTACAGTCAACTCAAATAGTCCATGGAAATCGTACATTTTGCCTTGCGTCAAATGAGGTAGTTCTGATTTTTTTTGTATGTTAGTAGTGATGAGATAGTAATGACAAATCCAAGTTTTCCACCTCGAAAGCCCTTCGGATCATTGTTAAATATTTAAAAATCCATTAAATTTTCAGATTTTTTCAGTTTTTGTCAATTTTTACCACCAAGGACCTGTGTTACTGCAAAAGTTACTATGCACGCTTTAAAGTAGACTAAATTTGCAATAAAAAGAGAATAATTTGGTTTTTGTAAGTCAAATAGTTTTTAAGATAGGGCTATTTAAAAGTTTGCAAAAATTCAAAAAAAAGGAAGTATTACAGTTTTTTACTTTTCGACATTTTGACCCATAGGAGTGGGTTTATCGCAAAAGTTAAATTATTAGTTATTAAAGTCCATTAAATTTCCAACAAAATCAGACCAATTAGTAATATCAACTTACACTTGATAGTTCCTGAGACAGCTGTTCAAAGTTATTGAGGTAAGTAAACAATTATGTAATACAAGGGTTTGCAAAATGAAGTACGCCCTAAAGGAAGGAGGATCTGGGAGGTGGTGGGATCAATTATGTACATTGTATGTTTATAAGGACCAGGCACGTCCTCTGAATCCACAGCACACTTTTTGGGGGCAGCTCGCTGATGTATAATTTCTTCATCGAACTGCTCAGGAAGGTCAAAATAGTTCTTTGATGGTGGGTTATCAATCAATGGCTCATCAATGTCATCACACATCAGGTCTGGTATGTTCTCGCATGATTGGCCAATGCAGTAGCTGCAAACAGCCGAACATTTGAGTTCTGCTTTCCTGCAACCACATTTGCTGGTACAACCTTACATCTTATATGCTTTCAAGGTGATTAAGGTTTGCGTGTCATTAACAGGGTAGAACGGGAACGCCTCCCAGATCCTTCTTCCTTTAGGGCTTACTAGCTTTTGCAAACCCTATTACATTATTGTTTACTTACCTACCTCTATAACTTTGAACAGCTGTGTCTCAGGAACTATCAGGTGTAAATTGACATAATTAATCTCATTTTGTTGGAAATTTAATAGACTTTAATAACTAATAAAAACTTTTGCCATAAACCCACTACTAGTGGGTCAAAGTTGACGAAAAATAAAAAAAACTGTAATACTTCCTTTTTTGTGGGTTATTCCACTTATCCCCATCGACTTGCCCCATCAATGGGGGATTGTGAACTTTTCTTCCACAAATCCCCGAAAAAACAGTTCACACCGGTGGATCCCACTTTATCCATGGATATACAAAATTGATTTAGTGGAACAAAGTTTTTTTTCTAATTTTGTACACAACCCCATCAGTTGAAAATAAAAAAACGATTTATTATAATAATTAGATAAACAATAATGTTAATTACTTAAATTGATGTTTGCTGCTGTGTATGCATTTAAAAACATTTTAAATAATAAAATGAATAAATATATTTTGACACTCACATCAATTTATCCAAATTTATTTCATGTGTAATTTACACGTCGTCTGGAAATTGTGCTTTAAATAAAAAAATAAAATAAAATAAAATCATGCATACTAGACAACGGACGTTTTTAATTATAATAGAAGTATAAATATTTGAAAATATACTAGATCTAATAGCTAGATCAGAATATGGTAGACTAGCGGATCCTCGCGGTACCATCAAACTGAACAACTTTTACTATCCCGGCGTCATGGGGGTGGAAAATTGTAACATGGACGTGGGGGTTGGATCATTATTACCCATGTAGATACTGTTATAAGTCAGTATACATATATTTAAGAATATAGTAAATATTTGTTTTGGGCCTCATTTTAATTTTATTAAGGCAATAAAACACAGAAAAAATAAAATGAAGACACTTTATACTATAGGAAACAAGGCTTTGAAACAAATACTCTAAAAATCAATAAAGTTTGCTTCATCTAGCTAAATCCAAGTTATTTCTATAATAACCAGTCTTTGAATTTTTTAAGTGTTACTTTTATATTATATTCTTATATGAAATACATTAAATAATGTTATATAAATAGTAATAAAGGTATTCTTTTATTTTATCATACAATGCATATGTCGCAGGGATTTTGTCAAAGTCGTGATATTATAATAATAAATAAATAAATAAAATAATTTATTTCAGGCTTTCACCCATACATTAATCAATATAAAGTTCTACACAATACAATACAATCACAATTAATCAGTCAATAATAATAATAAAATGCATGTTAACATAAATAATATTAATAATAATCATCAATTGGAAAAATAATAAATCAAACTAGGTATGTAAGTATAAATTAATTAAAACAACATAATATTAAAATTAAAAATAAAATTGCATTATAAAATTAAATAAATAATTAAGTACTTGGCCTCACCTAACTAGCACAGTCGTCCAGTGGTGGCTGATAGGACACTCGCACTTACCTCCCACAGCCTTCAGGATACTATTGTGGCTGCCGCACACTCAGTTCATGAGGGAGGCTACTTTTTTGCGCATAATGGCATAAAAGTCATTGGTCCGCGCCTCGGCAAACATACCAGACGCGCTGCAGCGCCACGGCAGCCTCAACAGCATCCTGAAGGCATTGTTGTATTGCACACGCAGAGCGTTGTAGGCCTTCTGCGTATATCTCACCCATAGGGCGTTTTCACATTGGACGATAACGGTAACGACACGATATCGGCACGATATCGTCGGACTGGCAGTTTCATACAATCACTACTAAATGCTTTCACACTGTGTCGTTACCGTCAACGATATCGTCTGTCGTGCCGATATCGGTGACGACACAAGTGCGGAAGATGCAAAGCCGGTTATTAACGAAAGTAACCAAGGGTAATTAACAGTTTATCTGTTATTTACTGCATTTTTGGGTTTTTACGCTAAAAGCCACCGCTAGGTAGCGCTTGTTTCTTGATTTGCTAGGTGTGAGTTCCGCGACGATTATGCCTGCTTGTTGATTGGTGGAGAGGAGAGAGGAGGTGGATCTCCTCCCGCCTCACCTCTCCCTTCCATTTCGAGTATGTAGTATCGACAATGGCCGAACGATAGTAATAATTTTTAAGTGACTTCAAAAAAAAAGAAGCTTCTCAGTTTGACCTGTATTTTTTTGTATGTATGTTTGTTCGCGATTATCTCGCTTTTGGCTGAACTGATTTTAATGCGGTTTTCAGGAAAGTATTTGTTACATTTAGGATAAGGTTTTAGTATTTTAACCGACTTCAAAAAAGGAGGTTCTCAGTTTGACCCGTATGTATGTATGAAGGTTTGTCCGCGAGATGCGGTTTTCAGAAAAGTATTTGTTACATTTAGGAGAAGGTTTTGGTATTACAACCGACTTTGAAAAAGGAGGTTCTCAGTTTGAACCTTTATGTACATTATGTATGTTTGTCCGTGAATATCTCACGTTTGGCTGAATCGATTTTGATACGTTTTACATCAGATGAGTATTTGTGATTGATGCGGTTTATGTGTACATCTTAACATACTATAGGTATAAATAAAACACTTTCACGGATTTTTTCACGCAATTTATTTAACAACAACCAAGTTGTTAAATAAAGTGTTTTATTTATATGGAAAGTTCGCGCAGAAATCTAAGATGTGTTTATACTATAGGTACTATTTACCAAGATAATAGGTAGGTACAGTGCCACAAGCTTTTCTGTTCCGGTGACAGTCGTGACAGAAGAGCCACTTGCAATACGAAATTAGCTGTCAAAATGGACTGTCGTATGAAAACTGTTTAGTTCCAAAGATAATCACCGGAACAGAAAAGATTGGCGCACTATACACGAAAATTGCCTGCATGATGCACTAAAAAGAATGACATAAAAATATTTTAATAAAAAATAAAAGTGCCTTCAAAAAAATGCCGCCAAAAGTCAGAAATAATACCTCTAACTCTAATACTGTATTCACAACAAATAACTTAAGTAGTACTTTGAAGTGCCCGACGTCTTGAAAGTACTTACTTACGTTATTTGGTGTTAATCCAGTATAGAGGTATTATTTATTTCTTACTTTTTGGTGGCATTTTTTTAAAGGCGCTTTTTTTTATATAGGTAAGTAATATGTGCATGTAAAAATAATGTGCCTTATTGGTGTGGATCTATAATTGGTTTACTGTAGCTATTAATAGTTTCATAATTGGTATTTTAACTGGTGACCCACCAAATAAATAAAATGTCCTCGAAAGTGTCCTGGCTTATTCGAAAAAATTTATAAAACATTTTACTTCGCGCACACAGTTTATCGAAGAGAAGGTAATATGTTCCCTCTAAATATCGCACTTGAAGAATAGGATCAACTCAAAATGTTCTTTGACGATATCGTTTTTTTCGCCGTAAATATAAAAGATAAAGCAAACGTAATTTGTTTACTGCTGCCATTATTACCTCGAATACCTATACTAGTATAATAACTAATATAAAACTTGGAGCCGCGCGGTTACTTTAGCTGGCGTAATGCGACTAACCGCATAGCAAGCTGCTGGTTATCGTTTCACACACCGATATCGTTCCGATATCGTGACGATATCGTGCCGATATCGGCGGACGATATCGGGACGATATCGGTGTAATATCGTGTCGTTACCGTTATCGTCCAGTGTGAAAACGCCCGATATCGTTCTGATATCGTGACGATATCGTGACGATATCGTGACGATATCGGTGTAATATCGTGTCGTTACCGTTATCGTCCAATGTGAAAACGCCTAATCTTGCTAGAAAATATCGTGCCCGAGTCCGGCGGGCGACGACGACGACGGACGAACGAACAACTCGTGCGCGGCGCGCGGCGCCCGCCACAGACAGCAGAACAAATTCTATCTAGTGGCGATTGGCGGGCGGCGCGCGCGGCGCGCAGGGCGGGCGGGCGAGATTGGGCGTTTTCACATTGGACGATAACGGTAACGACACGATATCGGCACGATATCGTCGGACTGGCAGTTTCATACAATCACTACTAAATGCTTTCACACTGTGTCGTTACCGTCAACGATATCGTCTGTCGTGCCGATATCGGTGACGACACAAGTGCGGAAGATGCGAAGCCGGTTATTAACGAAAGTAACCAAGGGTAATTAACAGTTTATCTGTTATTTACTGCATTTTTGGGTTTTTACGCTAAAAGCCACCGCTAGGTAGCGCTTGTTTCTTGATTTGCTAGGTGTGAGTTCCGCGACGATTATGCCTGTGTTACTTTAGGGAATAAGTCAAGTTATAATATTGTCATTTTCGAGTGAATTGCCATATGATAATATTTTATTAGTTATCAAACACAAACTTTGATATTTTCGACAGATTTTTACAGCATTTGGCTGTGATAAAATCAATAAGATGGTAAATGCTTAACTAAACGTTCCTTCTTAAGAACAGGAAGTGGAATTAAAACTGATACTGTTACTAATTATTGTTATTTTTGAAGAATTTATCTTATCATTATTGTTTGTTATTAATAAAATAATATGTTAGCTATTTTCCAGTGGTTTTCAAATCATTTGGCTATGATAAATATTTAAAGGTTGATAAATGTTAAGAATATTTATGTCGGACTGTAACATTACTTGTTTCCAAACAAGATGAGAATTTAAAACTGATATTTCTTACAATTTACGATGTGTTTCTTGATAATAGATAGTGGTGAATCATTCTCATATGTTTCAAAAGGTTTTAAAAATGGTTTAATAAAAGTATCATCCTTGTTAATGTTTTTTAAGGAATTGTCAATAAAGATATAAAAGCTAGCTTGGCGGTAAAACGAACAGTCTTGTGGTTCGAGTCGTCAGCAGCACTGTTGAGTTAAGTATACCCCCCTGTAATTTTATATTTCTCTGTTACTGTTTTTCTTTGCTATCCAATGCTAATGTATTGTCTGGTAGATGTTGCGGAGGTTATTCTTTTGTTAAAGGGATATACTTGTTTATTACTTGATAATATTAAATTAATGTTGTCCTTAGTGGTTTTGTATAAATGATGTGAGTACGGAAATAATATGAAGTAACAGTTTATAGCAAATGCTTGATGTTATTCCTAAATGTTGTTTAATCTTTTATCATGAAAAGTAATGTGGTTGTAAATGTTAATTACGATAAAATGTGTTGTTTGTCCAAAAACGACATAATTATTTTGTAAATGTCGTTGTTTCTGATAACGCTGGTGAGTTTTTTTCGCCCGTTTTTCTTATCAGCTAAAAGATGTCCTTAACGGGTGGTAGGTAAAAAATTGAGGACGAATCAAAATAATAAAATGCTTTTAAATTTTTATTTGTGTTTTACTTGATTCTGGCCTTATTGAAATATAAGCTTTATGGTTTTATTCCTAGTTAATTGAACAGCTTACAGCTTTTATCAGAATAGTCATATTTCTATACTTTCTCCTTAAAATCTAACATCAGAAGTGCTAACTAAGCCCACGACCAATTCATAATATGTTTTTTATGTTCTATGGATGGATGCTGCTGATCTGGCTAATCTACTACGCTTCGAACTACGGGACATCCATCGTGACAAGGTGGCGCTGCAATGCTGCCACCTCAAATTACGGGTCATCCATCGTGTCAAGGTGACGATGTCGTTCTTCTGTCCAACCCGGTGACTGGACTGGTTCCTGGTGCAAGATTATCGAAACTTGGCCAAGGAATTTGGAGCCGCATTTCGTTGGTCAGTAAAGCCAGTAAAGCCCTTTGGGGATCTATATTTATTTAAAACTTCGGTACGAATTGAGGGTATCATTAGAAAAAAGTGTCATTCTTTGATTAACTACTAGCCTTAGTAGGTACTATAAACCTATAAATACTATGAAAGATTTCCACTGTGAAAGTCTAGAAAAGATTTAACCATGATTTAAGTCATTAACAATAATAAAGATAAATACATCTTCGTTAATAAAGATTTAACTGTTATTAAGTGACAGTAAGATTTTATTCTGACAAACTTGGCCGATAGAATAGTATGTAATGTACCAATTAAAAATTGAATATTATTATTATTTTTGCGTTTCTCACTTATAAAATACATAGTATGTTCCGCTTTTGTGGGACTGTGCGTTAAAGGTTTTTTTAAATAATCAAAGTTTTATGGATTTACTTAATTCGTTAGTGGGTGAAAAATTTATTGTTTCTTCGGGGGCATCCATAACCATTCTTACAATTGTGGCGGTTTTTTGCAATTTTATGTACGTGGATGGTGCGAGACCATGTAGGAGGTAGTTTAATATTGACTGAATGTTTTGGTACGTCCGTTGTTGACAGTTTAGTAATTCGTCAGAGTAATTGAAACTATGGATACATTCTCCTGTCTCTGGGTCAGTGTATTTGTGGACTTTTTATGCGATAGTTTTTGTGATATTGTGTACCTATATTTGGTACTGCGATATCGATTAACCATGTGTTTTTGTTTGGATTATCCTATAACATAATGCCTGGTCTATTGTAATGTGAATGATACATATTATGTAGGTACGTACATGTATGTAATGACACCTCACCTCAGCCATAGTAAAGTTTAAGTGTGTTGTTGTGTGTGATTGTTTTGATACTCAATCACGGTTAAACAGCTGAACAAATATGGATGACATTGGACAGAGATATAAATTATGCTCTAGAATATCATAAGACTTTTTACCTCTAGAAAATATACCTTTGCCACGGGAAAACATCGTCTAGCTCACACGGGCAGAGCTGCGAGCGAAAAGCTTGTACGAGATAGTTTTACCCGCTTTAGATTCAGAAAGGCTAAGTTCGTTTAAGAAATAAAATTATCTTTGCAGTGCCTAGAATGTATTCAGTTTTATAATCATCAATCTGTCGCTTAAAATCGTTAAAAAGCTAACTGAGATTTTGTTTTCTCATTCTATTTGTGTCATAAATGTCATAATCATAATTCTTTCTTCAATAAGCTGTTTTTCAGAATCGATATTCTTTATTTACATAATGTATCAATATCTTAAGCTACAAATTAAAGACTTCTTAGTATATCAAACCACGTGTTAACGAAAATTATTAGTACCTACAAAACCATGTGTATTGAATTAGATTTTGCTACAATTGAGTATCAAGAATCTATTTTTCATGATATTTATTGGATATATGTATGGATTATATTTAATACAACTGGAGCTGAATTCCAAACCGGTAGCACAAGCTATGGAATATATTGCTATTCTAAAAAAAAAAAAAAAAAAACTGGCTAGGTACTGGCTACCTAATACCTTCCTAACATTTTAGCTATAATCAAGAAGATTTTGGTAAACTTATACAGATTTATCTCTTCGAATAAGTGTGTTGGTATACTTCTATATAACTTACTTACTTTTAAAATTTCGATTTTCCAAGTTTCTTTTGAGAAAATGATAGTCAATCTGTGTTACTAGGAGTAAATACCATTTTGATTAATTAATCGAAAGACGTTATCTACTCGGACTCCTCGTGCGAATGTTATCCATATTTTAGGTTAAAAAAAACAGTAGTTGAATTGGATTATGTTGCAATGGTTCTTTCAAGTTAGGTAGTAGTAGTAGGACCTAGTAGTCGCCAAAACTATTTTCAGTCTTGTCTTGACCCTTGATTGATAAATCGAGTGATGCGAGATACAATTTTTCTTTTTACCACTGCAATTTGAGAAACGTTTTGCTACTATCAGTCTAATGTCAGTCATAATCATAAATACTAAGGTCTTTTTATGATAAAAAAAACAGCCACATGGGAAAGTAATAGGTATATTAGGTTCACAAATCCGGAAAAAATATTTTTCCTACACTTTTTATTTATCTAAGTAATGGCAAATTAGTTCAGTTTTATGAGTTTGAACAGCAGATGATATCGCACATTTTTTTAAGATGCTAAACATCACTTTATTTTAATGGACATTAAAATAAGAGAGAATCGGATACATTTACTACCTTTTATATATTGAAATCTCTTACCGTTTTAACGACACAGAAAGTAATTTCAGTTAATGATTAAGATATTTATTCGTTTGGTTCTTCCTTGCTTGCCATTAGAGGAAAATTCGCATTTTTCATTTCAAATAAAATCGGTTTTTTATATTTACAGAAATATTGGTAATATATATGATTACCTCAAATACGTATCAAAATATGTAGGAATCTTATAGTCGAATAGTGATATGTAGTTCCAGTGTCAAATGTAAGATATACAGTAATATCAGTATGGCCAAGCGGATTATGAAAATATTAAAATTGGTAACCATAACCATACAAAAGTTTACTTGGTTTTTTTTCTCTCATACTAGAATTCGAGAAATTTCTCAGAATTGATAGATTTAATTCAAAACGTCGATTTACAGGCAGACGGGAACTACGAATATTTCAAGTTGTACAATTGTATTATTAAGAAAGTTTCGATAAAGTTAGAAGTAAATAGAATTCAGGTAAAATAATAAAAAAAAAATAAAAAAAAAAAAAAACAAATTGTTGCTTACGGCTGAAAGATTTGGACGAAATTTTGCATACAGAATACCAAAGAGTTATAGGGTTTTTATCTCGATATTGGAACCACTTGAGTAATTAATCGTAAGCGCAGTGTAGTTTGACAGAAAACGTTTTATGGTGTTGCTAGCCAAGATCGTTTGTTTAATTGTTATGGAAAATTTAACCTAAAATCTTGTATTAAACTACGATTTTTTTTCCAAATGACCGTTTACCTTAGGGGAGTTTTTGAAAGCACTGCTGCCAAACATATTTGAGTCACACATAAGAAGAGGAAACAACTATGTATATTTGGTATTTGACATTAAATTTGATCGTAATTTTAAAAATGATGCTGGTGGGCCATTTGTCTAATTTGAGACACTTGACCATGACCACTGTCACGATGATTGTATTGAACAAGTGATTATTAAGTTGACTACCTGGTGTGGCAGTTGACTTGTTGACTATATGTGACTATTGAGACAATTGCCCAGGGGTGGCAGTAGGTATGTTGACTAAGATTGTATTTGATTTGTTGTTTTTGAGTGATGTTGAAATGAAATGAGATGAGAAAAAAAATTGAGATAAAATGATGATGAGATAAAACGCTGTTGGCCATGAGCGGTCGCTTACCTGGCTTCACGTGCAGCGGGTGATGGGGTTTGACGCCAACGAAGCTCTTGACCAGTGTAGTGAAAATCTTATTTATGTATTTATTACAACCAAAAGATATCGCAGTTATCAAAAAAATACATCAACTATTATGTGTGTATATTTTATTTATTTATTACCTAACGCTTTATTATTACACCACAATAACACAAAACATCACATAGGTAATTAAAAAATAAATTTCAAAACTAGTGTTATAAAGGCGGTCTTATCGCTCAGAGCGCTCTCTTCCAGACAACTTACTGTATGAAGAAATTGACAGGAAAAAAATCGGGGTCTATAGAGGAATGATCGATACGAAGATAATAAACATAAGTCATACAAAACATACAAGAAATATACTTATAATACATACTTACTTAGTTAAATTTTTACCTTTTTGCTTTCACAATACATACTTACAACATACTTTCTTACCCAAAATACATAAATTATACATACACAATATAAAATGATATCATTGGATTACTAAGAAAAAAATAAATACATATACTTACATATTACATAAATGATACCTACACAATATAAAATTATATACTTATATGAAAAGTATAGTATAGTAAACTACATGTATAACTTTGTATTTTATCACCAAATGACACGGAAACAGGGCACTCTATGACTTTTTTATCGTTTTGAGGTCTATATCTTGTATACTTACAATGGGTAGCAGTAATTATTTCTTGGAAATATAACATATACAGATTTAGTTTGGTTACTATTTTATTAGGTACCTATATGTATAGATTACAACCAAATGCAATATATATGTATATATGAAACAGATCACTTATAAAATATCTGGTGTAAAAAGTAAGATAAAATTAATGGTATTGAGTGGGAACTTCGGGGACGAAGTTCGGTCAGTATGGCCGTGTTACTTTAGGGAATAAGTCAAGTTATAATATTGTCATTTTCGAGTGAATTGCCATATGATAATATTTTATTAGTTATCAAACACAAACTTTGATATTTTCGACAGATTTTTACAGCATTTGGCTGTGATAAAATCAATAAGATGGTAAATGCTTAACTAAACGTTCCTTCTTAAGAACAGGAAGTGGAATTAAAACTGATACTGTTACTAATTATTGTTATTTTTGAAGAATTTATCTTATCATTATTGTTTGTTATTAATAAAATAATATGTTAGCTATTTTCCAGTGGTTTTCAAATCATTTGGCTATGATAAATATTTAAAGGTTGATAAATGTTAAGAATATTTATGTCGGACTGTAACATTACTTGTTTCCAAACAAGATGAGAATTTAAAACTGATATTTCTTACAATTTACGATGTGTTTCTTGATAATAGATAGTGGTGAATCATTCTCATATGTTTCAAAAGGTTTTAAAAATGGTTTAATAAAAGTATCATCCTTGTTAATGTTTTTTAAGGAATTGTCAATAAAGATATAAAAGCTAGCTTGGCGGTAAAACGAACAGTCTTGTGGTTCGAGTCGTCAGCAGCACTGTTGAGTTAAGTATACCCCCCTGTAATTTTATATTTCTCTGTTACTGTTTTTCTTTGCTATCCAATGCTAATGTATTGTCTGGTAGATGTTGCGGAGGTTATTCTTTTGTTAAAGGGATATACTTGTTTATTACTTGATAATATTAAATTAATGTTGTCCTTAGTGGTTTTGTATAAATGATGTGAGTACGGAAATAATATGAAGTAACAGTTTATAGCAAATGCTTGATGTTATTCCTAAATGTTGTTTAATCTTTTATCATGAAAAGTAATGTGGTTGTAAATGTTAATTACGATAAAATGTGTTGTTTGTCCAAAAACGACATAATTATTTTGTAAATGTCGTTGTTTCTGATAACGCTGGTGAGTTTTTTCGCCCGTTTTTCTTATCAGCTAAAAGATGTCCTTAACGGGTGGTAGGTAAAAAATTGAGGACGAATCAAAATAATAAAATGCTTTTAAATTTTTATTTGTGTTTTACTTGATTCTGGCCTTATTGAAATATAAGCTTTATGGTTTTATTCCTAGTTAATTGAACAGCTTACAGCTTTTATCAGAATAGTCATATTTCTATACTTTCTCCTTAAAATCTAACATCAGAAGTGCTAACTAAGCCCACGACCAATTCATAATATGTTTTTTATGTTCTATGGATGGATGCTGCTGATCTGGCTAATCTACTACGCTTCGAACTACGGGACATCCATCGTGACAAGGTGGCGCTGCAATGCTGCCACCTCAAATTACGGGTCATCCATCGTGTCAAGGTGACGATGTCGTTCTTCTGTCCAACCCGGTGACTGGACTGGTTCCTGGTGCAAGATTATCGAAACTTGGCCAAGGAATTTGGAGCCGCATTTCGTTGGTCAGTAAAGCCAGTAAAGCCCTTTGGGGATCTATATTTATTTAAAACTTCGGTACGAATTGAGGGTATCATTAGAAAAAAGTGTCATTCTTTGATTAACTACTAGCCTTAGTAGGTACTATAAACCTATAAATACTATGAAAGATTTCCACTGTGAAAGTCTAGAAAAGATTTAACCATGATTTAAGTCATTAACAATAATAAAGATAAATACATCTTCGTTAATAAAGATTTAACTGTTATTAAGTGACAGTAAGATTTTATTCTGACAAACTTGGCCGATAGAATAGTATGTAATGTACCAATTAAAAATTGAATATTATTATTATTTTTGCGTTTCTCACTTATAAAATACATAGTATGTTCCGCTTTTGTGGGACTGTGCGTTAAAGGTTTTTTTAAATAATCAAAGTTTTATGGATTTACTTAATTCGTTAGTGGGTGAAAAATTTATTGTTTCTTCGGGGGCATCCATAACCATTCTTACAATTGTGGCGGTTTTTTGCAATTTTATGTACGTGGATGGTGCGAGACCATGTAGGAGGTAGTTTAATATTGACTGAATGTTTTGGTACGTCCGTTGTTGACAGTTTAGTAATTCGTCAGAGTAATTGAAACTATGGATACATTCTCCTGTCTCTGGGTCAGTGTATTTGTGGACTTTTTATGCGATAGTTTTTGTGATATTGTGTACCTATATTTGGTACTGCGATATCGATTAACCATGTGTTTTTGTTTGGATTATCCTATAACATAATGCCTGGTCTATTGTAATGTGAATGATACATATTATGTAGGTACGTACATGTATGTAATGACACCTCACCTCAGCCATAGTAAAGTTTAAGTGTGTTGTTGTGTGTGATTGTTTTGATACTCAATCACGGTTAAACAGCTGAACAAATATGGATGACATTGGACAGAGATATAAATTATGCTCTAGAATATCATAAGACTTTTTACCTCTAGAAAATATACCTTTGCCACGGGAAAACATCGTCTAGCTCACACGGGCAGAGCTGCGAGCGAAAAGCTTGTACGAGATAGTTTTACCCGCTTTAGATTCAGAAAGGCTAAGTTCGTTTAAGAAATAAAATTATCTTTGCAGTGCCTAGAATGTATTCAGTTTTATAATCATCAATCTGTCGCTTAAAATCGTTAAAAAGCTAACTGAGATTTTGTTTTCTCATTCTATTTGTGTCATAAATGTCATAATCATAATTCTTTCTTCAATAAGCTGTTTTTCAGAATCGATATTCTTTATTTACATAATGTATCAATATCTTAAGCTACAAATTAAAGACTTCTTAGTATATCAAACCACGTGTTAACGAAAATTATTAGTACCTACAAAACCATGTGTATTGAATTAGATTTTGCTACAATTGAGTATCAAGAATCTATTTTTCATGATATTTATTGGATATATGTATGGATTATATTTAATACAACTGGAGCTGAATTCCAAACCGGTAGCACAAGCTATGGAATATATTGCTATTCTAAAAAAAAAAAAAAAAAAACTGGCTAGGTACTGGCTACCTAATACCTTCCTAACATTTTAGCTATAATCAAGAAGATTTTGGTAAACTTATACAGATTTATCTCTTCGAATAAGTGTGTTGGTATACTTCTATATAACTTACTTACTTTTAAAATTTCGATTTTCCAAGTTTCTTTTGAGAAAATGATAGTCAATCTGTGTTACTAGGAGTAAATACCATTTTGATTAATTAATCGAAAGACGTTATCTACTCGGACTCCTCGTGCGAATGTTATCCATATTTTAGGTTAAAAAAAACAGTAGTTGAATTGGATTATGTTGCAATGGTTCTTTCAAGTTAGGTAGTAGTAGTAGGACCTAGTAGTCGCCAAAACTATTTTCAGTCTTGTCTTGACCCTTGATTGATAAATCGAGTGATGCGAGATACAATTTTTCTTTTTACCACTGCAATTTGAGAAACGTTTTGCTACTATCAGTCTAATGTCAGTCATAATCATAAATACTAAGGTCTTTTTATGATAAAAAAAACAGCCACATGGGAAAGTAATAGGTATATTAGGTTCACAAATCCGGAAAAAATATTTTTCCTACACTTTTTATTTATCTAAGTAATGGCAAATTAGTTCAGTTTTATGAGTTTGAACAGCAGATGATATCGCACATTTTTTTAAGATGCTAAACATCACTTTATTTTAATGGACATTAAAATAAGAGAGAATCGGATACATTTACTACCTTTTATATATTGAAATCTCTTACCGTTTTAACGACACAGAAAGTAATTTCAGTTAATGATTAAGATATTTATTCGTTTGGTTCTTCCTTGCTTGCCATTAGAGGAAAATTCGCATTTTTCATTTCAAATAAAATCGGTTTTTTATATTTACAGAAATATTGGTAATATATATGATTACCTCAAATACGTATCAAAATATGTAGGAATCTTATAGTCGAATAGTGATATGTAGTTCCAGTGTCAAATGTAAGATATACAGTAATATCAGTATGGCCAAGCGGATTATGAAAATATTAAAATTGGTAACCATAACCATACAAAAGTTTACTTGGTTTTTTTTCTCTCATACTAGAATTCGAGAAATTTCTCAGAATTGATAGATTTAATTCAAAACGTCGATTTACAGGCAGACGGGAACTACGAATATTTCAAGTTGTACAATTGTATTATTAAGAAAGTTTCGATAAAGTTAGAAGTAAATAGAATTCAGGTAAAATAATAAAAAAAAAAATAAAAAAAAAAAAAAACAAATTGTTGCTTACGGCTGAAAGATTTGGACGAAATTTTGCATACAGAATACCAAAGAGTTATAGGGTTTTTATCTCGATATTGGAACCACTTGAGTAATTAATCGTAAGCGCAGTGTAGTTTGACAGAAAACGTTTTATGGTGTTGCTAGCCAAGATCGTTTGTTTAATTGTTATGGAAAATTTAACCTAAAATCTTGTATTAAACTACGATTTTTTTTCCAAATGACCGTTTACCTTAGGGGAGTTTTTGAAAGCACTGCTGCCAAACATATTTGAGTCACACATAAGAAGAGGAAACAACTATGTATATTTGGTATTTGACATTAAATTTGATCGTAATTTTAAAAATGATGCTGGTGGGCCATTTGTCTAATTTGAGACACTTGACCATGACCACTGTCACGATGATTGTATTGAACAAGTGATTATTAAGTTGACTACCTGGTGTGGCAGTTGACTTGTTGACTATATGTGACTATTGAGACAATTGCCCAGGGGTGGCAGTAGGTATGTTGACTAAGATTGTATTTGATTTGTTGTTTTTGAGTGATGTTGAAATGAAATGAGATGAGAAAAAAAATTGAGATAAAATGATGATGAGATAAAACGCTGTTGGCCATGAGCGGTCGCTTACCTGGCTTCACGTGCAGCGGGTGATGGGGTTTGACGCCAACGAAGCTCTTGACCAGTGTAGTGAAAATCTTATTTATGTATTTATTACAACCAAAAGATATCGCAGTTATCAAAAAAATACATCAACTATTATGTGTGTATATTTTATTTATTTATTACCTAACGCTTTATTATTACACCACAATAACACAAAACATCACATAGGTAATTAAAAAATAAATTTCAAAACTAGTGTTATAAAGGCGGTCTTATCGCTCAGAGCGCTCTCTTCCAGACAACTTACTGTATGAAGAAATTGACAGGAAAAAAATCGGGGTCTATAGAGGAATGATCGATACGAAGATAATAAACATAAGTCATACAAAACATACAAGAAATATACTTATAATACATACTTACTTAGTTAAATTTTTACCTTTTTGCTTTCACAATACATACTTACAACATACTTTCTTACCCAAAATACATAAATTATACATACACAATATAAAATGATATCATTGGATTACTAAGAAAAAAATAAATACATATACTTACATATTACATAAATGATACCTACACAATATAAAATTATATACTTATATGAAAAGTATAGTATAGTAAACTACATGTATAACTTTGTATTTTATCACCAAATGACACGGAAACAGGGCACTCTATGACTTTTTTATCGTTTTGAGGTCTATATCTTGTATACTTACAATGGGTAGCAGTAATTATTTCTTGGAAATATAACATATACAGATTTAGTTTGGTTACTATTTTATTAGGTACCTATATGTATAGATTACAACCAAATGCAATATATATGTATATATGAAACAGATCACTTATAAAATATCTGGTGTAAAAAGTAAGATAAAATTAATGGTATTGAGTGGGAACTTCGGGGACGAAGTTCGGTCAGTATGGCCGTGTTACTTTAGGGAATAAGTCAAGTTATAATATTGTCATTTTCGAGTGAATTGCCATATGATAATATTTTATTAGTTATCAAACACAAACTTTGATATTTTCGACAGATTTTTACAGCATTTGGCTGTGATAAAATCAATAAGATGGTAAATGCTTAACTAAACGTTCCTTCTTAAGAACAGGAAGTGGAATTAAAACTGATACTGTTACTAATTATTGTTATTTTTGAAGAATTTATCTTATCATTATTGTTTGTTATTAATAAAATAATATGTTAGCTATTTTCCAGTGGTTTTCAAATCATTTGGCTATGATAAATATTTAAAGGTTGATAAATGTTAAGAATATTTATGTCGGACTGTA
Source organism: Crambus lathoniellus (assembly GCA_949710035.1). NCBI lineage: Eukaryota > Metazoa > Arthropoda > Insecta > Lepidoptera > Crambidae > Crambus > Crambus lathoniellus. The sequence continues at coordinate 11,938,295 of OX453319.1, read as the reverse complement.
ACATTACTTGTTTCCAAACAAGATGAGAATTTAAAACTGATATTTCTTACAATTTACGATGTGTTTCTTGATAATAGATAGTGGTGAATCATTCTCATATGTTTCAAAAGGTTTTAAAAATGGTTTAATAAAAGTATCATCCTTGTTAATGTTTTTTAAGGAATTGTCAATAAAGATATAAAAGCTAGCTTGGCGGTAAAACGAACAGTCTTGTGGTTCGAGTCGTCAGCAGCACTGTTGAGTTAAGTATACCCCCCTGTAATTTTATATTTCTCTGTTACTGTTTTTCTTTGCTATCCAATGCTAATGTATTGTCTGGTAGATGTTGCGGAGGTTATTCTTTTGTTAAAGGGATATACTTGTTTATTACTTGATAATATTAAATTAATGTTGTCCTTAGTGGTTTTGTATAAATGATGTGAGTACGGAAATAATATGAAGTAACAGTTTATAGCAAATGCTTGATGTTATTCCTAAATGTTGTTTAATCTTTTATCATGAAAAGTAATGTGGTTGTAAATGTTAATTACGATAAAATGTGTTGTTTGTCCAAAAACGACATAATTATTCTGTAAATGTCGTTGTTTCTGATAACGCTGGTGAGTTTTTTTCGCCCGTTTTTCTTATCAGCTAAAAGATGTCCTTAACGGGTGGTAGGTAAAAAATTGAGGACGAATCAAAATAATAAAATGCTTTTAAATTTTTATTTGTGTTTTACTTGATTCTGGCCTTATTGAAATATAAGCTTTATGGTTTTATTCCTAGTTAATTGAACAGCTTACAGCTTTTATCAGAATAGTCATATTTCTATACTTTCTCCTTAAAATCTAACACCTGCTTGTTGATTGGTGGAGAGGAGAGAGGAGGTGGATCTCCTCCCGCCTCACCTCTCCCTTCTATTTCGAGTATGTAATATCAAAAATGACCGAACGATAGTAATAATTTTTAAGTTATTATATTTTATTTATTTCTTCAAAAAAAAAGAAGCTTCTCAGTTTGACCTGTATTTTTTTGTATGTATGTTTGTCCGCGATTATCTCGCTTTTGGCTGAACTGATTTAAAGCGGGTTTTCAGGAAAGTATTTGTTACATTTAGGATAAGGTTTTAGTATTTTAACCGACTTCAAAAAAGGAGGTTCTCAGTTTGACCCGTATGTATGTATGAAGGTTTGTCCGCGAGATGGGGTTTTCAGAAAAGTATTTCTTACATTTAGGAGAAGGTTTTGGTATTACAACCGACATTGAAAAAGGAGGTTCTCAGTTTGACCCTTTATACATTATGTATGTTGTACATTATGTTTTGTATTGTTTGTACATTATGTATGTTTGTCCGTGAATATCTCACGTTTGGCTGAATCGATTTTGATACGTTTTACATCAGATGAGTATTTGTGATTGATGCGGTTTATGTGTACATTCCTAACATACTATAGGCACAGTTTAAGCAATCTTTCTATACAGTTGGACGACGCCCTTGAAGTTGGGCGATGCTGACGCCTGTATAGGTATTTACGTAAGTACGTAAGGGTTGTCACTTTAAAATGTGACCGTGGACCTTTTACGACCCCGGGTGGGTACATTGGTATTGCGATATTAAATTAATAATATAATTTAATAATGCAAATGCAATGTCAAAATTATTAAAAAATTCGAGACGGCGGCCGACTTTTTTGTTTGTAGGCTGATTTCGATGAAACTCGGTTGTTGGTACTATTTTGACAAGAAAACAGCAACGCAATGTTAAAAATATAAAGAAATCCAAGATGGCGGCCAACTTTTTTGTTTGTAAGCCGATTTGTTTCTGGTACTATTTTGACAAGAAAACAGCAACGCAGTGTTAAAAATATTAAAAAATCGAAGATGGCGGCCAACTTTTTTGTTTGCAGGCCGATTTCGATGAAACTCAGTTTCTGGTTCTATTTTGACAAGAAAACAGTAACGCAATGTTAAAAGTATTAAAAAATCCAAGATGGCGGCCAACTATTTTGTTAGCACGCCGATTTCAATGAAACGCAGTTTCTGGTACTATTATGACAAGAAAACAGCAACGCAATGTTAAAAATATAAAAATTTAAGATGGCGGCCAACTTTTTTGTTTGCTGGCTGATTTCGGTGAAATTCAGTTTCTGGTACTATTTTGACAAGAAAACAGCAACGCAATGTTAAAAATATAAAAATCAAGATGGCGGCCAAATTTTTTGTTTGCAGGCCGATTTCAATAAAACTCATTTTGTGGTTCTATTTTGACAAGAACACAGCAACGCAATGTTAAAAATATAAAAATCCAAGATGGCGACCAAATTTTTTGTTTGCTGGCCGATTTCGATGAAACTCAGTTTCTGGTACTATTTTGACAAGAAAACAGCAATGCAGTGGTAAAAATATTAAAAATCCAAGATGGCGGCCACCTTTTTTGTTTGTGAGTCGATTTTGATGAAACTTGGTTTTTAGTACAGTTTTGACAAGAAAACAACAACACAATGTTAAAAGTATTAAAAAATCCAAGATGGCGGCCAACTTTTTTGTTTGCAGGCCGATTTCAATGAAACTTAGTTTCTGGTTCTATTTTGACAAGAAAACAGCAACGCAATGTTAAAAATATAAAAATTCAAGATGGCGGCCCAATTTTTTGTTTAAAATAGTACCAGAAACTGAATTTAATCGAAAGTGGCCAGCAAACAAAAAAGTTGTCCGCCATCTTGGATTTTATAATACTTTTAACATTGTGTTGTTGCTTTCTTGTCAAAATTGTACTAAAAACCAAGTTTCATCAAAATCGGCTCACAAACAAAAAAGTTGGCCGCCATCTTGGATTTTTAATATTTTTAACATTTCGTTGCTGTTTTCTTGTCAAAATAGTACCAGAAACTGAGTTTCATCGAAATCGGTCTGCTAACAAAAAATTTGTCCGCCATCTTGAATCTTTTTATACTTTAAATATTGCGTTGCTGTTTTCTGGTCAAAATAGTACCAGAAACTGAATTTAATCGAAATCGGACTGCAAACAAAAAAGTCGGCCGCCATCTTGTATTTTTTTATACTTTTAACATTGTGTTGTTGTTTTCTTGTCAAAATTGTACTAACAACCAAGTTTCATCAAAATCCGCTCACAAACAAAAAGTTGGCCGCCATCTTGGATTTTTAATATTTTTAACATTGCGTTGCTGTTTTCTTGTCAAAATAGTACCAGAAACTGAGTTTCATCAAAATCAGCCTGCAAACAAAAAAGTTGGCCGCCATCTTGGATTTTTTATACTTTTAACATTGCGTTGTTGTTTTCTTGTCAAAATAGTACCAGAAACTAAGTTTCATCAAAATCGGCTTACAAAAAAAAAGTTGGCCGCCATCTTTGTTTATTTTTATTTTTGACATTGCGTTGTTGTTTTCTTGTCAAAATTGTACTAAAAACCAAGTTTCATCAAAATCGGCTCACAAACAAAAAAGTTGGCTGCCATCTTGGATTTTGGAAATTTGCCTTTTTTTTAATAAGCGAGATGAAGATTTGCACTCACTCACACTACATGTTGTATGCAACATAATATTAATTTAAAAATAAATTATAACGATAAAGTCGTGATAGCCATGGAAGACTTGTCCCGAGTTACTATGAACGGCGTTGTATGTAACTCGGGACAACCACTCCCCCGTCTCACCCCGCAAGCCCCGCACGATTGACCTGTCTAGACGTCTCCGTCGGCCTACTGTATGAAAAGTTGCTTATTCTGTGCTATAGGTATAAATAAAACACTATCGAGGATTTTTTTTACGCAATTTATTTAACAACTTGGTTGTTGTTAAATAAATTGCGTGAAAAAATCCGTGAAAGTGTTTTATTTATATGGACAGTTCGCGCAGAAATCTAAGATGTGTTTATACTATAGGTACTATTTACCAAGATAATAGGTAGGTACACGAAAATTGCCTGCATGATGCACTAAAAAGAATGACAAAAAATATTTTTATAAAAAATAAAAGTGCCTTCAAAAAAATGCCGCCAAAAAGTCAGAAATAATACCTCTAACTCTAATACTGTATTCACAACAAATAACTTAAGTAGGTAAGTACTTTGAAGTGCCCGAACGTCTTTAAAGTACTTACTTACTTACGTTATTTGGTGTTAATTCAGTATAGAGGTATTATTTATTTTTTACTTTTTGGTGGCATTTTTTTAAAGGCGCTTTTTTTATATGGGTAAGTAATATGTGCATGTAAAAATAATGTGCCTTATTGGTGTGGATCTATAATTGGTTTACTGTAGCTATTAATAGTTTCATAATTGGTATTTTAACTATTGATCCACCAAATAAATAAAATGTCCTCGAAAGTGTCCTGGCTCATTCGAAAAAATTTATAAAACATTTTACTTCGCGCACACAGTTTATCGAAGAGAAGGTAATATATTCCCTCTAAATATCGCACTTGAAGAATAGGATCAACCCAAAATGTTCTTTGACGATATCGTTTTTTTCGCCGTAAATATAAAAGATAAAGCAAACGTAATTTGTTTACTGCTCCCATTATTACCTCGAATATACTAGTATAATAACTAATATAAAACTTGGAGCCGCGCGGTTACTTTAGCTGGCGTAATGCGACTAACCGCATAGCAAGCTGCTGGTTATCGTTTCACACACCGATATCGTTCCGATATCGTGACGATATCGTGACGATATCGTGCCGATATCGGGACGATATCGGTGTAATATCGTGTCGTTACCGTTATCGTCCAATGTGAAAACGCCCATAGGCTGCCAGAGTAAAAAGATTGGCAGAACGCCTTGAAAAGGGTAATTTTTACTTGCTCTGAAGATTTAGCAAACCTACGGGCAATCATATTGCTTCTGACCGCCAACGCTCTACGTTCGCGCTCAATGTCTTGGTCATCTTTCAGGTCGTCTGTTACAATGTGGCCTAGGTACTTGTACTGCTTGACTCTAGATAAAGCTGCACCGCAAAGTTTGACAGAAGGCACGTCTTGTGGCGAGTTATTGCCAGCAGCAAAAACTATGCACTCACTTTTCTTAGTGTTGTATTTTAAACCATGAGCTAGTGCATAGCTCTCACACACCTGCAACAACTTTCGTAGAGCGCTGATCGACGGGCTCAGCAACACCATGTCATCCGCGTAACTGATGTTGTTGACATTGACGCCACCGATTGAACATCCCGCATGCATGTTGCTGAGCTCGTGGATCAGCTGGTCCACGTAAAGGTTGAATAGTTTAGGAGAAGTCAACCCCCCTGCCTCACCCCGCATTCCAACCTATACTCTTCTGAGCGCGCATCCCTCCATCTCACACAATTCATTTGATTTTCATACCAGTGCCTAAAGATGCCAGTGAGCTCAGACGGGAGATTCACCCCATCCAGTTTATCCCATAACACTGGATATGACACCAGATCAAAGGCTTTGGACAAGTCTAAAAAGCACGCATACACTGGCGTGCTTCTGTCCGTGTAATACCTGACGGTGTGCTTCAGCGCCAGGATGGCACTTTCTGTTGACAAGCCCTCGCGAAAACCGAACTGGGCGTCATGAAGACTAATATGCTCATCCAAGCGCCTATTAAGCACACCATCAAGCACCTTAGCTGTTATAGTGGCCAATGAAATGGGTCTGTAGTTGGTCTTGTCGGAAGAGTCTCCCGTCTTGTTTTTAACAATTGGCACAACAATGGTTTTCATTATATCCGGCGGCAAGTACGAGTGTCGTATGCAAAGATTAAATAATAGTGCTAAGACCCTAGGTAAGTGCACCCCCGCATGCTTAAAATGTTCTATACTAAGTCCATCATGACCAGGAGATTTTCCCTTGGTCATGTGTCCAATGACGTTCGCAACTTCTTTCGCTGTAATGAGCACCAGAGGTACATCTGTAGCCTCCCTTGTCTTATCATCCTTCCGCTTATTAATCAAGGGCTGCGCCGGTACTCTGAACTGCTCCTTAAACATGTTGGCAATGGCTTTGGGCTCACTCACTCCGTCAACACTCACGGGCAGGCGCGGCTTGCCATTTAGTTTATTGACATGCAACCAAAAATCTTTAAATTTTTTCGCATTATGTGAAGTTGCCAAAATATCCATTTTTATTTGTTCTTCGTGCTTTTTACACCACTTTAATTTAGCTTTAAACTTTTTTCGACTTTCATTCATATTATTATAAAATTCCCCATTTTTCGGTTTCCCCTGTAAAACCCACATATCAAAATCAAGCCGCGCCAGCCCGTGTAGATGTTTTACGTGCTTATTCCACCCAATAACGTACTGTTTTTTGTTAGGTTGCTGTTTATAATGTCTATTACACCTATTACTAGTTAGAGAGGCCGCGTCATTCAATATGTCTATCAGTCTATTGTACATTCTATTAATTATATTTCTATGGTCAGTGTTAGAACACAAAAAGTCACAACAATGTTCACATTCAGTAGGAAAATTTAAATCTTTTAAATGTTTATGACAAATTTTACTATAGTTACTAATTTGATGTATGTCCCGCTCCCCCCATATTGAATTATTTTTACATTTAATTTTTATGTCAATCTTACATTTTAATATTTCGAAATTACAATTTATAAATAATGGGTAATGATCCGACCAGTAAACATTATAGCAAACGTATACATCCACAACAGTATGCCATGTCGCTCTAGTAACGAGGCAATGATCGAGCCAACTATGTGTTCCGTGTATTTCACTGACGTAGGTATAACATCCCGAGTCAATGCCCAACTTTTCTATGTCTGCACACAACCACTGTTGTTCATTACAAAATGACAAAAGTTCATCGCCAAAATTTCTCCCCGGATGCGCGTTAAAATCACCTAACACATAGACGCTTTCCTCCCCGACACTCTCAACAATAGCATTTATCGCGCTTAAACAGTCTGTAAATAGGACCAAGTTTTCAGAGCAATCTGTCGGTAAATACGCACTGACTACCATGAAAGTCCGATTACTCACCGTGGCTTTTATGGCACAAATCCTTTCGTTGTTACACTGCACTACCTTAACGTGGGAAAAGGCGTCGCGACGCCAAAGCAGGGCGACGCCGCCGTGCGGGCGCCCGCGCAGCGGCCCCGCGCCCGTGTCGACCGCCGAAACGCCCGTCGCACTGAACTCGCAGTCTATGTCGTCCAGCAGTGGAATATCGTGTGGGAGTAGCCATGTCTCTTGTAGTGCTACCACATCAGCCTTACTACACAATTCTCGAACGCATTCCATTGACTTCTTTATGTCCTTACAATTAAAACTTATAAGTCTCAAGTTTGTTTTGTCCATCATTTCTGTTTCTGGTAGTCAACAGAGTCCCGAAAATTAACGAACTGCCTGAACCGGATATCCGCCGGCCACATTTTGTCATCCAGATAAAGAGATAGCTTGCTTTTCGATACAAATATTTTATACGAATCATAGCTTTTTTCACGTCGCATATTAAGCTTGTGTATTGATACTTGTTCTTTTGTTTTGCTATATATGTATTGCTTAATATCGCTTTCCGTGACATCCTTAGCTACATTATAAATAAACAACGGCACATTAATCTCTGCAGCTCTGAAGTTTCCAATTTTATTTGATGCACTGCCCGTTTTTCCAATGAAACGATTACGCAACTTTTTTCGTTGCATTTCAATCCACTCGTCATTAGGTTTTTGAGGTTTCCATTGAGTTCCGTCACTGGTTATTTCAGCAAAAGATTTCTTAGAACCTATCTCATTCAGCAATAAATCGCTTTGCAAGGGATCTTTGTTTACATCAGCTGACAGCGATGACCGCACGCTCGGACGCATAGGTATCTTGCTCATAACGGAACCGGTTCGGCTGTCGCTTGCACTCACGACGACGGTGCCGTCGTCATTGCTCGGCCCCGCTCGTTGTTTACCTATTTTCTGCGTAGGTTGCGGGTGCGATAATACTGTTGCACTTATCAAACTGCCTTCAGTTTTTTTAGTAGTACTGTTTAATTCACAAATTTGTACTGGTGTCGACATATTCTTGTTTGCACTCACAGTATTTTTCTCACTCGGGGGATGACTGCTGCCCGGGGACGGTTCATCAATGTCAATTAAGCCAATAGGTCCACTATTTAGGTGAAATGAACCCAAGTAAGCTCCTCTCTTGGTATTAACATTTACACGTTCGGCCAGGGGGGTGTCACTCCGCAGCTTAGGTACGTTCGACCGGCGCGCCTGCCGGGCAGGCGTATGGCAGAAGGATGCCGCTCGGCTCGTACGCTCGATGTTCGCGCGTAAAACGATTGATCATTTCTGTGATTTTTGTGCACCGAACAATGACTACTAAACGTTCTTATAATCCGTATATAAGATACTGTTGTGTTTACGGGTGTATAAATAAAAGAAAGAACAAAATAAACAACAAAACCGAACTCGTAAGTCGCTCGCAACCCTAACCAGCGGGCGAGCTGTTTGAGACATTCATAGAAACGCTCGCGCGTAGCTATTGGGTACAGTTTTGCTTGCATGCGCGAACTCTAGGTTATTATAACAGTAGGCAAGCGATGACAAAGCAACCGGAATTGGACTTTATTTCCACGCAGAAAGATTTATTTTTATTTGAATGAGCTTGCAGAGTGAGTCTTCTGTGCCTTAGCACTATTATTTATTCTGTGGTTCGGCGTCTGGAGATGTAACTTGCCGTTTGGAACTCAGGGCTTCGTGCAGCTCAATCTTCGTCACACACTCAGATTTCAACTTTGTCAATTCTTCACGTAAAACAAGTATATCTTTTAACAGTCTTGTAGCATCGATATGGTCAAACGTTACTGGTGGAAGTCTGTGTAGTTCCCGGGCCACAAAAACGGGAATTTTCTCCGGATCAGTTTCTTTAAAAACTGTGATGATGTCCTGAAGGTCTCGTTCGGCTTTGCCATCGTTTCTTTGCGATATTTTACGCTTATCCGTATGCACCGATTCAAATAATAACGATTTAGCGTCCTCGATTTCTCGCGTTGAAAAGCTAGTACGGCACAAACGAATCAAACTTTCATTGTCCATCACTTGTATTTTACAATCAATAAAAGTTAATATCTCGTTAATTACTATATTACACGAGTTACACTTCACCAGATTTGTCATTATGCTATACTAGCCGTGCCCGCGACTTCGTTCGCGTGGAATAGTGACTTTCGGCAGCATTTTTCATTTTTTAACTAATAAGGTTTTTCGTTTTTTTTGTATTTATTTTAGCGCTATGATACAAATTAACACATTAAAAAAATATTTCACATAGCCTTCCGCCCGCGGTTTCGCCCGCCTGTACTACACGACGTTGTCTCGAGGGAAAGTTATATTTTCCCGGGATATCAATTAGTCTTTGTCACTCTCTAGCTCCTAAAATATCCACATACTAAAAAAACACGCCGATCCGTTGCTCCGTTTTGACGTGAAAGACGGATATACAAACAATACAAACAGTATGTCAAAAGAAAGAACTTCACGCTGAACAACTTCTCTTAAGATGCTATCTCATATAGTATAACCTGGCTGCTAGGGTTCCACATCAGCTGGCCTAGCATGAACGGCTTTTATCATGCGATATGATATAGCACGTCATGCTGTCTTGCTTACCTACCCCACTAAGGTGGAAGCAAGACAGCAAGACGTGCTATATCATATCGCGTGATATAATGATGGCAATGCTAGCCAGGTAGGTGTACCAAGACCTTCAAACTTTGTACGTCAATAGAAAATGCTCATCAAATTTAAAAAATTTTCATAAGACGGTATTTTTATATCTCTCATAGTTTGGCTGGACTGCTATGGTTCCACATCGGCCATTTCGATCTTCTAAATAAATTATAGCCTACCTATAAGTTGGCGACAACTAATAGCTAACTATATAACAAAAAAAGTTTCATTAAAATCCGGTCAGCAGTTTTTGCCTGAAACGTGGACAACAGACAGACAGACAAAAAATTCAAAAACTATATTTTTGGTATCTGTTCCGTTTAAGAAGACCCTTGGTGGTATTTTTTTCTATTTCTTTTCTATATATACAGCCCCTGTACCGGCAAAAAAATATGGATATAGACATGGGCTTGATTTGACATTTGATGCCCATATTTTGTGCTTTTAAGGGCATAATATGGGATTCAAATGTCAAATGAAGCCCATGTCCATGCCCATAATTTTTAGCCGGTAGCCCCCTGAATAGAATCGGATACAGTTTTATAATAAGTATGAATTATTTTATTTATTTACTTAATATACACGGTAATTTTTTTATCACCCCGGATAAAATAAAAGGATTATTCTGCTCATGAAAACAATCAATTTTTATTATGGGACCAACACTAACATCGCAAAAAAAACAGCTATTCCATACAAAAGTGCAAAAATATTTAATCAAAATGTATGGAACAGCTTGTAACCCTCCTACCCCTCCAGACTTAATTTTTTTTGATTTTCTAATTTCTAATTAACTACCTAGTTGCTTATTTCTATTTAATAACGCTTCTATATAATAAAATACCGATACAATAAACAATCCTACTTTGTACCCTGTATTTTAATGGAAGTTCTTTATGTATGTTCTATCTAACTAAGAAATTCAGTATAAATTAATTATCATGACCTACAAATTACTATGACTATTTTACCGAACCCGAACCTAACCCTAATTTTGATAGTAAGTTAATGAAGCTTTTATAGATCTGAGGGGGCACGTGAAGTTTAGTGGATACCCTGGTTGATTAGCGTAGAACCCTTGATTCGTTCAGAGAAGCAACTTAGCGTTCTAACTAACAAAGTTTCTTCCTATTGAACTCTACTAATATCCTACAATTCTACTAGCCTCCTTAGTATAAAATCCTTCCAAGGAATTGATAGCTTCCTATATGATTGTCTAAGTTAACCAATTTAACCTATTATCTCATCTACTAGAACTTTCATAACTTATCGACTATATAGGTTAATAATCGAACTCTAGAAGTACTTAATCAAACTAATGGTCTAGATCTTGGATGACTAATAGATGACTAAAGTAAGTACTAATCTCTCTGTTCCCTTAGCAAATATAACCAACTTCTGGTCTCCTACTTTGCTTATATAGATTAGTTGTTTGTGTAGTCAAATGGTGGTAAACTACTAATTGCCTCTAGTATAGATAATTTAGGATACTAAATTCCCTAGCTCCCTGAGTAGTTTTGGATAGTCATGTTAAATGTACAAATACAATTCCATCTGGTTACTCTATTCTCTTAGAACAACGACTGCTTCCGGCTATGATACAAACCTTAGTACCAGTTACCTACTCTCCACTCATACCTAGACATTATCATAGAACAGCTGGGTTGCTATGAATGTTTAACTGAAGTGAAGGCTTTTATACCTACTTTCTCCCTATCTAATCCTATTCCATATGATGAATTGGTGATGGAAGTTATGAATTGATACTGAAGGTTCCCTGGTGTCATGCAGAGCTTTAGCACACTAAGTGAAGCGACCAGTACAACACCTGTCAATAAAATACTACTGATATAAAGGAAAACCTATGATGCCACTACTTGACTAACTGAATATTAGAACCAAAACATTGCAGAATGCTATTTCTTTGATATACTACTTTAGAGATTATTTAGGATCCAACACTATGTGTGTTTCCTGTCTTCGCTCACCGCTTTTTCAATCATGACAGACTGTAATGAAATTACAGCTCAGTCCTGTGCATCAACCCTCCCGACAGCTGTCTAACATAATTATATTAAATGAAACCCATGTTGTGCTCTATTTACATATTTATATACAGTCTAATTTAACATTATCATAGATCTAAGCCTAGGTTCAGAATTCCGGGTTAGACTAGCATGTTTTGAGGTTAGAAATACAATATATAGTTACTTTCATCTTGATAGATTCTTTCCAATTCTTTTAAATTATTATTCTAGGTCTGGCAAAGGAATACGCCCCATACCTCCGCGTATTCAGTGATTTCGTCCAAGCATTTTTATCTCCTCCAGACTTTCCTAATGCACTTAATAGAATATGATTCAATATTAGTTACACTCTTTCCTTTACAGTGAGTGAGCTAATTGCTAGCTTTAATTATGGTCATAATGATTTACAACTAACTATTTCTGTTCAATAATAATTCATATGACTACTATAATGTAATTTAGTGCATATTAAGGTCAAGACGACCAATCTAAGTAATGATTATATGTTGGAACAGCTGATTTTTAACATGCTGACCTCTTGGTTATACTGGCTTAACCACAGGATTCTGACTGACTTTAGCGACTAATCTCATGTTTTATTTATTACCTATGGGACCTTTCCTGTAAGTAACACTGAGATACAGCTGGTGCTTATGAACGCTACAAGCAATGTGACACCTGCATATAGACAACTATAAGTAATTTTTAGCTAATTTCCATCACCAAAGCGTTACTCCTAAATTCCCCCATGTGATCAAACCATCCAGACATATTGCACTATCTACCATTCCCTTACAAGGAAAACTACTGCTCAGCTGATTTCACAGAAACATGTTTTAGACAGATAATCAAAACCACTATGGCAACGAATTCCTCGCCAGAGCCAGCAGTTGAGTCAACCTTACACTCAGATTTCTATCTTTCAACTTATCTTTGTGCCCAGCTGATCAGCAAGTTCTAGGTCTAAATTATAAGAGTGCCTCTGGGAAAACTAAAGCAGGACAATCTGATCACTTTAAGACTATACCCAGTTTATTTTGTAACAATAAAATAATGTTGGTTATCACTGATAAAGGTTAGGTAGTACCAAGCCCTAAGCTAGTTTCTAGACAAACTCTAGGCAATTCACAGCACTAAGTTCACACACACAAGTTATGCTTCTGTCACAGCAAGGACACCTTTATTTTGCTCCAAAGCTAATTTCATCCACAATTCATATTGATGGTAGTTAATTTCACGAGAACGATTCATACAATCGCCCGGGTTCGTTCGTTTAGATATTTGTCTCGAATGACAAGTTTAGCTACTAAGCGTCATGTCAAGTCCAAGTGACTCGATCAAAGCGTCTCTCCGCCATCTTGTAATTTTTATTAAATTGCATTTTCCTCTAGGTTCAACCAAAATATCCCTAGGGTTGTCTACGATCGATTTTCTCTCACAAATTCAATTTCTAAGGTACCTAAACATAACTTTCTCATAGACTTTATGAATCTACTTTGGAAATCTATACTGATACCTCGACTTAGCGTCCTGGTCATTATTCCCGCCTTTTTCCTACGCAACGCAACGAACTTTTGGCGCGTAAATTTTTCCTGACTCGCTGTTTTTCTACACTCAATCTACCTACTCTGTATACCAAACCGTACAGTGTACATTTAGCTTCTGCAATACACCCCCCCCCAACTGCAAGAAGCCAAACCTACTAGCACGCTAGTTATAATTTTTGACCTGCCTACTTTTCGACTAAATGCGACTTTCCTATCAAACAAAGGTTTGGTGCCTGTTTCACCAAAACTGGAGCCCAATTCTGTACAGCGTGGGTGAGTGCGCCCTCCTAAAATCCTATCGCTCATCCGTGGTCTCGCTGTGTGGGAAGGAACAGCGAGACGCCCTAGCAAGTGTATGGTCTGAAAAAGCCGCAACTGGTCGCGATTCCGGAGGTACCCTCCACATTGTCCCAGGCTTGTTAACTGTCAATTCCCTCGCTTGCAGCCCGCTTCCTCAAACCATGTGGAACTCAAAGCATCTTCCACTGGACGCTCACCCAACGATCCACAGCGTTGGATTTTTGGACCTAGCCCCCCCCCTTGTGAATCTTGCCTGAAGAAAGCCCGGAGTCATGAGCAAATGTACTCCTGAAGAAACAAATCCCTATGCGCCCAAGTGAAGGGTCCACCCTCTCTGATTCAAATCACCCATTTTCTAAGATTTTACTTGGGAATAATTTACTTTAATTGAAATGCTTTCTGTAATCAAACTAGACCTTTTAATTTCGGATCCAATTTACCAGTCAGAATTCCAAAATTAAAACGTTTAAAAGATCGCGAACCCAAAAACGCCCTATGATTGGCAAGAATTCACTGTACACTTTTCTTGAAGACTAATTCTTGCTTGATTTAAAAATAAACTTCTTCAAAAACGACGCTTTCTTACAGAGGAGAGTGAAGCGGCGTCGCACGCCAGGGGAGCAATTTTCAGATGTTGACGCCCGTAGAACCGGAGAATATAAGAGAGCGAGCGTCGCCCCTCCAAACCTTTTATACCTCTCGATTTCCCAAGCGACGCTATCCGTAGCGTCGCGTCCTCAACGCTCTCTTTTTGAAAAACTTTCCCTCGCCACGCCCCTTTTTTGAAAAACCCTGTTTAAATTACCACAAGCTAACCTCCCATTTTTAGCTTGCTCTACTCCTTACTCTAACCAGCATAATCAAACACCTAACTTTATATAAACGGGTTGCGCGTTGGTACACAATAAATAATAATGCGAAGCCTCCGTTATAACAGTACATTTTGTTTTTATCTATTATAACAGCTTTTCTTTTCTTTGGAAACCTCTACTTTTATATAAATCATTGAGATCTAAACAAAATAAGGCGCACTTTTGATCACCTCTGCCTAATGAGCGAAAGAGAAGAAGATATGTTTTCATGACTACCAACCTCAGCTTCTAAAAAATCCTCAATTTCGTTCAGAAACCTTGGATAGCTACAAGACTTCTAATATTAAGTTATAAAATTTACTAAACTATTCAAAATACTACCTTCTCACATAATATAAACACATTATTTTGTATGATTCCTTTTTTTATTTACGAATGAAAACTATTATCAAAATTGTAATTGTTCGAACATAATTTCCGAACGTATCACCTCTAGCCAATATACATTTGAAACTTTGAACCTTATCTAAGATAGAAAACAATATTCTGTACTTTTGATTATTTAACCCATATTTTTATTTAAGTTATACATAATGTTAATTTAACATTCTGTGAGTACAACCTTTTCTCTATACTTATGTGCACTCATTTGACTTGCTTTAGTTCCCAACTCTGCCGCTAGGAGCATCTATGTTTACCTGTCATAACCTATCAGTATTTTGCTAACATTGTATAAAATAAATATTTAGCTCCAAACATAATAATTAGACTGATGTGATGTAATTAACCAGAGTTCACATGTGTAACCAATAAATATGCCGAACACATATTGTGCCACTAACACGCCTGTAAACAAACATGCCTACAAACTCTGTTGCCTACAAACCTGTCAGTTTACAAATATGTCTAAAATAACATGCTCAAGGTTTATACAATCTGCACAGCTATTGTTTCAAGGTGAGATCCACTATAATCTCTAAATTGCTACCTCCAAGGTCAGATATAAATAAACACTATTGTTTTTATTTACTTTTAAACCTCTTCTTTTTTTCAGAAATCAATCCGTGCACATTTGAGAACAATTATTTAAGACTCAAGACTTCAAGAATGAATGTATACCCACTGAAGATATAATGCATTTCGCAAATAAAGCTAATTTTTGTTTCCTAAACCAATTTGTATCGAGCTTTCACCTCCAAAACATCAACCAATACTTCCCAAGGACCCAAGGTTAGCATTATCATTCTATTTTATACAAAAGCCAATAAATATTTGAAATATAATAACAAGTGCAATTCTGTACCGTTACAGCCGACCCCAAAATTCTTCAAAGGTGACAGTACCAAGTATTGGATCCGGAGTAGAATTTTCTTTCTATCCAAATCTCTAATATTTCTTTTTACACATATATATATATACACATAATATAGACATGTTTTTTTTTTTTTTTTTTTATATCTATATATATATTATTATAATTTTTATATCAATATATATATATTTTTTTTTTATATATATATATATCTATCCCTATCTCTTATTATTTTCCCAAAATCAAAGAATTGAATCAATTTGGACCAAGGAAAACTACAATGCTCTTTGTCCTACCAAAGGACATTGCGGCCTCCGACCCCTATCGAATCAATTTTTAGTGAGCCCTAGTGATTATGTAATTAAGAGTGTAGAGTGTGTTTAGACCAAAATAATATCAAAAGTTATCAAGCGAGCTTTAAGTGATTTTTATTGCTTTATCCAAATTCATCGTATGTATATCCGACACCAGAGACGTACAAAGCATGGTGAAAGGTACGGGTTGTGAATCCGTAGTTTAGAATAAACTCGCCTTGGTGTATAAACTGTAATCCAACCTTACGATTACATGGCGTTCTAGCGCAGCATTTTATACCCCCAAAGTGCCCCTGCATATCCCTGTACGCCCCCTTCTAAATGAAGCATATACAAAGACCTTTTTGTCAAAAAGCTTACTCAAAACTCTGGAATAGCCTCCGATATCACTTTGGAGAATGTATAGTTGTCGAGTTAAACATGGTCCGACCCTGACCCACGGGAAGTGTAAATTTTGTACAGGCGTTTACACCGGGACAAGATACAAACATAAACACTGTTTGTATATATATATATATATATTTTTTTATTTATCCTAACACCAAAGTCCCACTGTACAAAATTCAAGTCTGTTAACACGTGCTCTACGCCTATCCCTATCACGTGCTGTTGTGTGCGGATCTTATCTTTTGGGTTAATGATAACATTTGTATGCAGGCTTCACATGTGTTATAACCCAAAGCCCTTCAAATAGAATCTCTTTTTTTTTTTTTTTTTTTTTTTTTTTTAACTACTCCTTATCTAGGTTAGATCCTCACTCTAATCATCTTTTCTTTTCACACGTCGTTCACTATCTTCTTTCGCTAGCCTACTTTCACGCCACCTAAGGTTGCACCACAGCTACAACCTGCATACATATTATTTATCTAAGTAGAAGGTACTCTATTAATATTTAAAATCAACAAATACATAGACTGTCACCTCATAAAATTTTATATAAAAACCCCAGCTTATTGATACAGTAACCCAAATTAATTACGATATGCAAAAAAAAAATAAAGTTTCTCATAGTGCTTCTATGCGCTTATATTCTTACTCAAAACATGTTCATTCATACGCGTCCCTATTTCATCCACCCCTACTAGTACGCAACCCTATGCAACATTCCCTATCAATACGCTACCCTACGCAATACTTCCTCGTCTGTACGCAACCTACTCAATGTATCCTACCACCACGCAACCCCTACGCAATACTTCCTCGCCTGTGCGCAATCTACTCAGTGTATCCTACCAATACGCAACCCTACGCAATTCTTCTGTCTGTACGCAATCTACTCGATGTTACTCACCAATACGCAACCCTACTTGTTATACAGTCAATCATGTAACACACGATTTGGGTACATTCCTTTTTAATTCCTATTATTTCTTGCTCCGGCAACCTCTATTAACCTTAATAAATTTTCAACCAAAGCACTATAACCTTGAAGCTTTTGATGATTTTAATATCAAGCTGTTAATTTTGATTATGTTACTTCTCTTCCTTTTGATATTCTGAGAGCCTATATTTAATCAATTCCGAATGAACTACCATCACCAGTAGAGGAAAGGCAAATTTTCCCTTCAACATGTATACCTACCTAATAAAAATTACCCCCCCGGTAAGAAAAGCCGCCAACACTCCCCTCTATCTGACCTTACAACTTTCTAGCAACTTGAGTATTTGAATATCCTTTTAATGAATATACTTGAAATTTGGTCTGAAACCTAGTAGTACGATAAAACAACTTGAATGAACTAACTCCTTTGAGCAATTGTAATCTTTATTAGGCTGGTAATTTTTTTTTTTTTTTTTTTTTTTCCCAGCCTAATACTAAAGTTGCTAAAATTTGTTTGTAAGCTCAGGTAGGCTTTTCCCAGTCCCGACAACCGTTATACAAAGTTACCCCAGTATCGTTTATTGTTCAATTCAAAGTTACATTCCATATAAATATTAATATAATTAAGTTTACATAAAATTTTACATAAGTTCAAGGATATCGCAACAATCCTGCATTCAAATCAACCATTTTCCAGCTAGTTAATGGAAGGAAATAAAATACCTTTCTATTTAGTTAACACACTATAAAATATCATATTTTCCCAAGGGTACCATGTCGCAAAATTAACTTATTAAATTTAAACAATTTTATGGCAATAAAACTTTTATTCAAAATTCCTTTTTTTTTCGGATTGGTTTATCTACTTTGTTTTACTACAGTTACCTTTACTAACATACCACAACTTACGTTGTTTCCCCAAATCACACCGCAATGCAATTCTTTTATATTAATCACTATATTTTAAAATTTCATTTTACTAGCCTAACACAACACAACTTATGTTATCTTCTTTAAGAGAACACAACATAAAATTCATTTATATTAAATAGACAATCATATGACATTAAAACCTATTTGAGAAAAAAAATTCCTCACACGGGTTTTAGTATTCGACGTTAAAGTTACATTTACCTATCCTAACACAACACAAATTAATTTCGATTTTCCTTCAGGGAAACTATACTAAATTATTTTAATAATTTCTGAACAAGTGTGTTTTCACTACCCTTTTATTTGATTTTAACGTTACATTTACCTATCCTAATACAACACAATTTAATTTAGATTTTCCTTCAGGGAAAATAATGCTAAATAAATTGATAACCTTGGACAAATGTATGGCATTTTATTAATTGATTTTAAAGTTACATTTTCCTAACCTAACACAACACAAGTTAATTTGGACTTCCTTTAGGGAAACCGAAATTAAATTCATTTAATTAATTGATTTTAAAGTTACATTTTCCTAACCTAACACAACACAGGTTAATTTGGGTTTTCCTTCAGGGAAACAACACTAAGTTTATTTTGTGGCATTTTATTAATTGATTTTAAAGTTACATTTACCTACCCCTAACACAACACAAGTGAATTTGGGTTTTCCTTCAGGGAAAAACAATTTTTAAATTCATTTATAATTGATTTTAAAGTTACATTTACCTACCCTAACACAACACAAGTTAATTTGGGTTTTCCTTCAGGGAAAACAATTTTTAAATTCATTTGTAATATTTAGATAGATGTATGGCATTAAACCTCCCTCGCTCCCTTCCAGTACTAGGCTCAACAAGTAAATAAACATTTTTGAACGGATTAGCTCCAACCACAAACGGACCCTCATACAATGGCTCGAATTTTTTTGTTATCTTTAGCTTAGCGTCAGACTTATTTAATTTCCTAATTTTTACTAGGTCTCCTATTTGAAATTGAATAATTCTATATCGTTCATTAAATTTATTTTGGCGTATTTGTCCTGCTTTCTTTAAGTTTTCACGAGCTTTTCCTCGGACTTCTTCAACAGGCAGAGCTACTAAATCAATTGGTATCTTATTATCAAATGATAACCTGGTGGGTTCACTATATAAAATCTCACAAGGGGTAAAACCAGTACTCTCATGATATGTGTTATTATATAAAATTTCTAATTTTGGCAATAAATCTACCCAGCCTTTATGATTTGTCCTACAATAAGTTCTAAATAACCGACCTAACTCCTTGTTTACTCTTTCAGTGGTATTAGGTCTAGGATTCCTAACAGTAGTATAAATAACTCTGACCCCTTCTTCCTTCATTTTCTTTTTCCATACTTTACTGGCAAACTGTGATCCATTATCAGACATTATAGCTTTAGGTTTAATTATTTGGAAAAACTTTTTCACTTTTGTTAATACTGAAATTGCTGTTGCTTTCCTAAGATCATAAAATTTTACAAATTTACTAAAAGAATCTTGAATAACTAAAATATAGCTCATACCAAACTTTCCTGATGGTAAAGGTCCGTATAAATCTACCATGACAATGTCTCCTACATTTTCAGTTATAATTGAACGACAAGGTCCTACATACTTTGCTGTATCACTCTTGGTGACTTGGCACTCGTGACATCCCCTTAAAATTCGTTTAACCTGTTTAGTTAACCCTTTCCAAAAGAATCTATCCCTAATGTATTTAATTATTTTATATGCCCCCTGATGTCCCATTTCTAAATGGACTTGCCAAATAATTTCTTCTCTAAGCGACTCGGGCAAAAATAACACCCGTTTGTCTCCCTCTCCCGGTGAATAGTACAATAAACCATTTTCTAATGAGCATCGTTTAAAGATTTGACTTGACCTACTGTTTACCACGACCCCATTATTAAGTTTTCTAATTATTTCTCCTATTTCGACATCATCTTGCTGTGACCTATCTAGATTCTTTAATTTTTCATGTAGTTCTTTATTTGTCCTATTTTCTGTATAAAATATCCTAGGTGAATTAGTCTTATCCTCTTGCAATAAATCTCCCTCTGGTTGGTATCTAGATAATACATCGGCTACTACATTCTCTCTACCTTTGACATGTTGAACTTCATATTGAAACTGTTCTAAGTAATTTATCCACCTAGTTACCCGGGCATTATATAATTTACTATTTTTTACAAAAATCAAAGCTTTATGGTCTGTACGTATTATTACTTTAGCACCCCGCAAATAAGTCTCAAACTTCTCTAAACAACAAATGATTGAATAAAACTCTTGTTCGGTTACCGTCCAATTTAACTGTGCACCCCTTAATAATTTACTGTGAAACCCTAAAACTTTTACGTCCCCCTGATTATCCATCTGGTACAAAACCCCTGCCAATCCAATTCCCGAACTGTCTGTTTGTAAATAGTAAGGTTGAGAAAAATCTGGATGGTTCAATTCTATGGTCTGAATAAAAAGTGATTTTATTTTCTCAAAAGCAACCTGTTCTACTTGTCCCCAATTCCATCTCTTATCCTTTTTTAATAATTCACATAATGGTTGAGTATGAACACTATATTCCGGTATGAATTTACGATAAAAATTGCAAAGTCCTAAAAACGCCCTGACTTGTTTTAATTTCTTTGGTACTGGAAACAGCTGTATTGACTTAACCTTTTCTGGATCGGTGCTAATCCCGCTAGTTGAAATGATATATCCTAACATCTTTACTTCAGTGCTTAAAAATTCACATTTCTCTAAGTTACACGTTAAACCTGCCTTAGATAATTTTCCCAACACTATGTCTAAATGCTCTAGATGTTGTGACAACGAACCTGTTGTTATAATGGCTAAATCGTCTAAATAATTCACGCAAAAGTCTCTAACTTCGTGTCCTAAAATGAAATCCATTGCTCTACTAAAACTCCCAACTGACGTTTTTAATCCTTGAGGCAAAACATTATAAACATATGACTTCCCATTAAATGAGAATCCGGTATACTCCTTACTAGAATCGGATATGGGGATTTGAAAATAAGCATTATTTAAATCTACTATACTAATAAATCTAGCCCCTTGGAAAGAATTTAGAACATCTAATTGCAACGGTGGTTTTTCTGTCTCCGCTATCATATGCTTATTTATTTCTCTAGCGTCTAATAAAACACGTATAGATCCGTCCCGTTTTAAAGTAAAGGTCAACGGACTACAGTATGGTGTAGAGGTACGACTAATAATCCCTTGCTTTTGCATTTCTATCAACTTCGCTTCTACCTTATCCCTATAAGCATATGGTATTGGATATGTCCGTTTCACTACTGGTGAATGTGGTTCCATGGTAATAACATGTTCATAACAATTTGCTCTCCCTAACTTAGAGGTAAATAACTGTCTATGTTTCATTAAAACTCCCTCCAAAGCATCTTGTTTAGTTTTGTCTAATTTTAATTTATGTATTAACTCCTGAATATTACTATCTATATTGTCATCTTCTATTGCTACTAAATTGAATTGCGCTGAAGGACTACTTTCATTTTGAACATTCTCACTTCTATAAAATTTAAATAATTTCATGTCCCCTCCTATCATAATTTCTACTCCCTCTTCCTCTCTATTAAGTATAATAGATGCCTGATTTTCTTTCATCCAATCAAACCCCAGAATTAAATTAGCACTAAGGCCCGGTACAATTAGTACAGTCAAATCGCTTTGGAAAGGTCCTATACCTAAGGCTACCAACGCTATAGTTTTTACTTCTACGCTTTTCTGTCCTACCGCAGTCTTAATAAGCAATGATTTAATCGGCATAGTAGGTATTGTCGTCCTTTTCCCCTTTAGCCTATTCCAAAACTCTTCTGAAATACATGTTATATCGCTACCTGTATCCAATAGTGCTACAACATTTTCATCAAATATTTGAACTAATAGTTCAGACTTAAATATTTGAGTATCTACCTTAGATGTGCGTTCCTCATCAAATATTGCACCTATATTCTCGCTAACATTTACCATAAGTTGCTCGATTTTTAATTTCAACACCTCTACGATTTGACTAGGAATGTTTAGTTCGATGGTTTCCGGCTCAATATAATCTAATCCTACTCCTGTACTGTGATCTTTCGGATTTTGACCTATCGGTACCCTAATGCCTGTATTATTCTGTCCTAGTGATTCACCTGGACACCATTTCATCCTAGCCATCATATGATAAATTCGGTCCCCTGTGGTTGAAGCTGATCCGGAGACTAGAGTCTCAGCCTCCCCTAGTTTAACGCCTCACTACCATTTACATTAAAATTTGTATTATTTTCTAAATTAACTGCATGTACTTCAGCCTCTCTTGGCCTCTGCCACTGCCTATAACCTTGCTGATGTACCTTCTTCTTCTTCTCCCACTCCTTGAAATTCCTAGTCATAACCGTGTTCGGAACATCTTGCTTCTGTATGTCGTCCATGCTTCTTAAAAATTCGGCGGCTTCAATAATAGTTTCTATCTGGCTAGTCGCCCAAACTTGTTGAATAAATTTCGGATAATGCCGCATGATATCTCCGACCAATTGTTTTTCAGGTATGCTGTAACTCAACATCTGTGCCTTTCCAGTTAACTTAAGGAAGTGTTCCACCATGGTGGGAGTTTCCGTTCTATTCCAAACTCCTTGCACTATCTTTCGTCTCAACTCGTTCTGTTCATTTTCTCCCCAGTATGCTTTCAGAAAATCTAATTTAAAGTCAACTAATCCTGTCCACCTCCCTTTATAGATACGGGCCCAATCTCTAGCGTTACCAGTTAGGCACTCTAATATCAAATCCAGTTCATTATTTGATTTCCCGGCCTTCTTCAAATAGGTTTCCAAGTCCTCAATGAAATTAACAGGATGCACAGCTGTTTCACCAAATTTAGGCTTTTCCAAATTTATATTCTTGACGTTCCAAATTATATATTTTTGTTCATCTTCCGTCGGATGGACATCCTTAATTGTTTCTTGCACACAACTACTCCTTATTTCTATGGGATTCAATGATGTAACTTCGGCTACAGACGTCTCTTTTCCTTCATTAGTGGTAACTTGCATAGACTCCTGCACCCTTTTGACCTCTTCGCCCAACACATTAATCTTCCTCGTCAACGCTCCTACCGTTCGGTTTAACATTCGCTGTATAGAGGTCAACTCTTGTGAACGTGTTATCTTGGGCCTCTTAATCACCTTAGCCGCTGGAGATCGCTCCACCGCAGGGCGAGATTCCCTGACTTCTAACGTGTCCCCTTGATCAGAACTATTATGTAACTCCTCTTGCATCACTTGTTCCTCGGTAGATTCATATCGTTTGGGTGCCCGACGAACGCGAACTGGTTTACCCATAATGAATTCTTGCTAATATTTGGTGTATGGTCAGATCTAATCAAACAATTAAAACATAGCTACCCTATAGATCTGGTTTAGTATTATCCAATGTGTTGGATAACAATAAACCAAAATTAATTCCCTTTTAAAACCCGTTCTCTAATTAGATTTAAACATTTACAAAATTTTATTTCCCTTTTTTTTTTCATGTATCTATTGTTTAGGTTATCTCAGTAATTTACCAAACTATGTAATGATTTTATTTTATTTTATTTATTCAGATCCGCTTCATTACTCAACTTAATTTTATTTATTTGGTGTTATTTTATTTTTTATTTAGTTGCACTATAATCCTATTGAAAAGGTTTTATCATTTCCAAAGCTAACCTATTTTGGCTAAAACAAACCAATGACAAATTCCGACTAACTTTAATATAAATGTTACCAGGGTCACGCCTTTGTAACTAGTTAAAACTTAATCTCCTTCCCTGTCGCAATATCCACCCATTTACTTAATCCTTGACACTATAACCTATTAGTTACTATGTAAATAAGTACCTCTCCATGTTCTGATTAAATCACTGATTGAAATTAAGGTGCAATAAATGCTCTATACTTAAACCCAGGCTATGTTTGTTATTCCTATGAAATATCTATTCCATAATGACAACATTAATTCCTACAGGCTTAACGAAATATGCTATTGATGACAACCTACCTATCTGCCTTATTAACATCACTAAAATATGTAAAACAATATTCTGCCTGACAGATATCAAACCCATTACTCTTTCACTAAACATATCTCCATGAAGTTCGTGTAGCTTCAGCAGTTGCTAACAAGATTCTTTTTAAGAAGGCCTAAACTCACCTAACCTAAAATTAACTAAATTATGAAGTAGCTTACCCCGTAGTTTTAGCTCCCACTATAAGTTAAAAAGAATTTATCCTTTTCTCCTTCCAAAATTCATTTGAATATTTGTTTTAAAACTAAACCTCCAGATGAACTTTCAATACACTTCACTGCTTTTACTAACTTTGTTCTATTCTAATAGGTAACATAACACCTTCTTTAACTTTCTATTGATTGTATCATTCACGGACTCCTATTAACACCTTCACAATAAATCTTTAGCAGAAATTACCTCTAAACCGCATTAATTAACTTCCCGTCCGATACAAACTTCTCAAATTAATTAAACTTCTAAAGAAACTCAAAATTTGAAAATTTTCCTCTGTTGGCTGTCTTATTTCGAACTGTCAACCTGTCATTATCAATTTGTCACTTAGTGGTGCCCCACAACCGATCTGTTCGTGTGTGAGCAACAGTCCGTCAGTTGACCGCGAACAGCCCCCACACATAGTCCCATAGAAGATTTAGAAATGACAGCTAGTGTGGTACTAGTACATGGCCACGGCCAATGTTGCAAGCGATCGGTCAGACAACCTTCCGATTAACCTGTACACTACCTACGAGAACTATGGCGACCCCAACCGCTCCAAACATCTACACTATAGCATCGACCCCGGATCATTTAAGCCTATGCAGAAATGACATTATACAACCTTTAAAGCTCTAACCAATGGGTGAAAATAAATGGTACTAAACCGACTGACTGTTAGAGATGAGACGTTTCAGACCAAACACGCCCTGAGTCCCGCAAGCACTAGCGCACCAAAATACCCGTTCCATAAACCTATTCCATGAGTATTTAGAAGTATGCGTTTTTAAATACTACTTATACTATCCTTTTGAGTATGTTTGAACTTTTATACGCTCTGCGCAATATTCTGAATTACAAAACATAGAGAAGTCGGCAAACAACTTGAGTATTTATGGTGGGGCAAGGCAAACAAACCGCGTAACTTTATGGATTCAAACAAAAAAAATTTTTTTTTTTTTTTTTTTTTTTTTTTTTACAATATAGCCCCTGCCGACTTCCTATTCGGCGACGTTGGGTAAAATAATAACTAGATAACACCGTTCAACAGAACTAAGCAGCAAGAACCCATCAAAATAAAGAATTCGAATGACAGATGAAGCCCATATCCATATCCATATTTTTTTTGTAAGTAATATATTGAGAAAAAACCCCAGGTTACATAATACTTGTCGTAAAGCGCCATCTATTTGAGTATTGAGTAACTGTCCCTTACTAGTAATGAGCGACTTTCTGACAGCCCACTTAAAAACAAAAGCTTCCAAAGCTTCACTAGATGGCGTTGAACGGAGTATGTACATGTCTATGGTATATTTTGGTATGAATATTTAAAATGATAAACCCCAAAGGAACCTACTAATAGTTTAAATAAGTACTGATAGATACTACTGTGAGAACCAAAACCGAAATAGGTATTTTTAACTATTATGGCAAATAAATAACATCTGTCTGACGTTCCGTCTTATGAAACAAAAGTCCCGTCCAAGCAAAATCTACAACGTTCCGCTCCTTCTAACCGCATAGATGGAACTATTCTCACCCAATAATTACTGTTCCCGCATTTGCTAATTCAAAAATAGTGCTTCAACTTTTAAAATTCAATACCATAAAAGTTTTAAGGAAAAAAAACTTATCACCAAATATGCGCTACGCCATTTCTGTGGCGCTTTTTTAAACTTACTATTTATGCGGAATGTATTGCATGAATTACACAAGTTAAATGATTTTGTACTAATTTGTGGCACTCTTAGCTGTATGATCTGATGCCTTTGCCTACTCAAATGTCCTCTTATAATTTGACACGTGATTGACTTGACACTATACCTAATTGTATTTGTTGTACTAAACAAATTTGTTATCATCTTTTCATTCTTTGTAAAATCAGTTTTTACTGCAACAGTAAATTACAATATTGGTATTGTAAAACTACATGTCTATTTATTACCAACAAATGTGGAAACATGTGTTCGTCTGTACCAGAAAATTCAAAGATATGCGACAACCCCGAGAACTTCATTGTACAAAGAAAGCGATTCCTCCAAATTTTAATTCTACGGTTGTCTTTTGTTTATAAATCAACAACTAACTGTAAGTTTCCACCCAATATGACTTTAAATCATGTTCAATGTTCATATGCTAACCTTAACATGTTAAATTAATGAAGACTTTCGTTTCAGAAACAAGAATCTCAATCAAGACCTGACCCCAAACATTTCTTTAAGAACCAAACAGAACAGACTCCTAACTAATAGCGCCCCTCCTAGTGCCAATTGCTCCTCTGTCACACTCACAACAACAAATTGTGACTACAATCATCTTATTGAAATGTAGCCACTCGCCTTCAGAACCATAAAAAGCCTCAACCTATTTTGTATGCGAATAAGTAAATAAAAGATTTGATATAAGTAATATGTGTTAACTTCTATCCTGGTTATCGGCACAACTATTGTAACCCTCCTACCCCTCCAGACTTAATTTTTTTTGATTTTCTAATTTCTAATTAACTACCTAGTTGCTTATTTCTATTTAATAACGCTTCTATATAATAAAATACCGATACAATAAACAATCCTACTTTGTACCCTGTATTTTAATGGAAGTTCTTTATGTATGTTCTATCTAACTAAGAAATTCAGTATAAATTAATTATCATGACCTACAAATTACTATGACTATTTTACCGAACCCGAACCTAACCCTAATTTTGATAGTAAGTTAATGAAGCTTTTATAGATCTGAGGGGGCACGTGAAGTTTAGTGGATACCCTGGTTGATTAGCGTAGAACCCTTGATTCGTTCAGAGAAGCAACTTAGCGTTCTAACTAACAAAGTTTCTTCCTATTGAACTCTACTAATATCCTACAATTCTACTAGCCTCCTTAGTATAAAATCCTTCCAAGGAATTGATAGCTTCCTATATGATTGTCTAAGTTAACCAATTTAACCTATTATCTCATCTACTAGAACTTTCATAACTTATCGACTATATAGGTTAATAATCGAACTCTAGAAGTACTTAATCAAACTAATGGTCTAGATCTTGGATGACTAATAGATGACTAAAGTAAGTACTAATCTCTCTGTTCCCTTAGCAAATATAACCAACTTCTGGTCTCCTACTTTGCTTATATAGATTAGTTGTTTGTGTAGTCAAATGGTGGTAAACTACTAATTGCCTCTAGTATAGATAATTTAGGATACTAAATTCCCTAGCTCCCTGAGTAGTTTTGGATAGTCATGTTAAATGTACAAATACAATTCCATCTGGTTACTCTATTCTCTTAGAACAACGACTGCTTCCGGCTATGATACAAACCTTAGTACCAGTTACCTACTCTCCACTCATACCTAGACATTATCATAGAACAGCTGGGTTGCTATGAATGTTTAACTGAAGTGAAGGCTTTTATACCTACTTTCTCCCTATCTAATCCTATTCCATATGATGAATTGGTGATGGAAGTTATGAATTGATACTGAAGGTTCCCTGGTGTCATGCAGAGCTTTAGCACACTAAGTGAAGCGACCAGTACAACACCTGTCAATAAAATACTACTGATATAAAGGAAAACCTATGATGCCACTACTTGACTAACTGAATATTAGAACCAAAACATTGCAGAATGCTATTTCTTTGATATACTACTTTAGAGATTATTTAGGATCCAACACTATGTGTGTTTCCTGTCTTCGCTCACCGCTTTTTCAATCATGACAGACTGTAATGAAATTACAGCTCAGTCCTGTGCATCAACCCTCCCGACAGCTGTCTAACATAATTATATTAAATGAAACCCATGTTGTGCTCTATTTACATATTTATATACAGTCTAATTTAACATTATCATAGATCTAAGCCTAGGTTCAGAATTCCGGGTTAGACTAGCATGTTTTGAGGTTAGAAATACAATATATAGTTACTTTCATCTTGATAGATTCTTTCCAATTCTTTTAAATTATTATTCTAGGTCTGGCAAAGGAATACGCCCCATACCTCCGCGTATTCAGTGATTTCGTCCAAGCATTTTTATCTCCTCCAGACTTTCCTAATGCACTTAATAGAATATGATTCAATATTAGTTACACTCTTTCCTTTACAGTGAGTGAGCTAATTGCTAGCTTTAATTATGGTCATAATGATTTACAACTAACTATTTCTGTTCAATAATAATTCATATGACTACTATAATGTAATTTAGTGCATATTAAGGTCAAGACGACCAATCTAAGTAATGATTATATGTTGGAACAGCTGATTTTTAACATGCTGACCTCTTGGTTATACTGGCTTAACCACAGGATTCTGACTGACTTTAGCGACTAATCTCATGTTTTATTTATTACCTATGGGACCTTTCCTGTAAGTAACACTGAGATACAGCTGGTGCTTATGAACGCTACAAGCAATGTGACACCTGCATATAGACAACTATAAGTAATTTTTAGCTAATTTCCATCACCAAAGCGTTACTCCTAAATTCCCCCATGTGATCAAACCATCCAGACATATTGCACTATCTACCATTCCCTTACAAGGAAAACTACTGCTCAGCTGATTTCACAGAAACATGTTTTAGACAGATAATCAAAACCACTATGGCAACGAATTCCTCGCCAGAGCCAGCAGTTGAGTCAACCTTACACTCAGATTTCTATCTTTCAACTTATCTTTGTGCCCAGCTGATCAGCAAGTTCTAGGTCTAAATTATAAGAGTGCCTCTGGGAAAACTAAAGCAGGACAATCTGATCACTTTAAGACTATACCCAGTTTATTTTGTAACAATAAAATAATGTTGGTTATCACTGATAAAGGTTAGGTAGTACCAAGCCCTAAGCTAGTTTCTAGACAAACTCTAGGCAATTCACAGCACTAAGTTCACACACACAAGTTATGCTTCTGTCACAGCAAGGACACCTTTATTTTGCTCCAAAGCTAATTTCATCCACAATTCATATTGATGGTAGTTAATTTCACGAGAACGATTCATACAATCGCCCGGGTTCGTTCGTTTAGATATTTGTCTCGAATGACAAGTTTAGCTACTAAGCGTCATGTCAAGTCCAAGTGACTCGATCAAAGCGTCTCTCCGCCATCTTGTAATTTTTATTAAATTGCATTTTCCTCTAGGTTCAACCAAAATATCCCTAGGGTTGTCTACGATCGATTTTCTCTCACAAATTCAATTTCTAAGGTACCTAAACATAACTTTCTCATAGACTTTATGAATCTACTTTGGAAATCTATACTGATACCTCGACTTAGCGTCCTGGTCATTATTCCCGCCTTTTTCCTACGCAACGCAACGAACTTTTGGCGCGTAAATTTTTCCTGACTCGCTGTTTTTCTACACTCAATCTACCTACTCTGTATACCAAACCGTACAGTGTACATTTAGCTTCTGCAATACACCCCCCCCCAACTGCAAGAAGCCAAACCTACTAGCACGCTAGTTATAATTTTTGACCTGCCTACTTTTCGACTAAATGCGACTTTCCTATCAAACAAAGGTTTGGTGCCTGTTTCACCAAAACTGGAGCCCAATTCTGTACAGCGTGGGTGAGTGCGCCCTCCTAAAATCCTATCGCTCATCCGTGGTCTCGCTGTGTGGGAAGGAACAGCGAGACGCCCTAGCAAGTGTATGGTCTGAAAAAGCCGCAACTGGTCGCGATTCCGGAGGTACCCTCCACATTGTCCCAGGCTTGTTAACTGTCAATTCCCTCGCTTGCAGCCCGCTTCCTCAAACCATGTGGAACTCAAAGCATCTTCCACTGGACGCTCACCCAACGATCCACAGCGTTGGATTTTTGGACCTAGCCCCCCCCCTTGTGAATCTTGCCTGAAGAAAGCCCGGAGTCATGAGCAAATGTACTCCTGAAGAAACAAATCCCTATGCGCCCAAGTGAAGGGTCCACCCTCTCTGATTCAAATCACCCATTTTCTAAGATTTTACTTGGGAATAATTTACTTTAATTGAAATGCTTTCTGTAATCAAACTAGACCTTTTAATTTCGGATCCAATTTACCAGTCAGAATTCCAAAATTAAAACGTTTAAAAGATCGCGAACCCAAAAACGCCCTATGATTGGCAAGAATTCACTGTACACTTTTCTTGAAGACTAATTCTTGCTTGATTTAAAAATAAACTTCTTCAAAAACGACGCTTTCTTACAGAGGAGAGTGAAGCGGCGTCGCACGCCAGGGGAGCAATTTTCAGATGTTGACGCCCGTAGAACCGGAGAATATAAGAGAGCGAGCGTCGCCCCTCCAAACCTTTTATACCTCTCGATTTCCCAAGCGACGCTATCCGTAGCGTCGCGTCCTCAACGCTCTCTTTTTGAAAAACTTTCCCTCGCCACGCCCCTTTTTTGAAAAACCCTGTTTAAATTACCACAAGCTAACCTCCCATTTTTAGCTTGCTCTACTCCTTACTCTAACCAGCATAATCAAACACCTAACTTTATATAAACGGGTTGCGCGTTGGTACACAATAAATAATAATGCGAAGCCTCCGTTATAACAGTACATTTTGTTTTTATCTATTATAACAGCTTTTCTTTTCTTTGGAAACCTCTACTTTTATATAAATCATTGAGATCTAAACAAAATAAGGCGCACTTTTGATCACCTCTGCCTAATGAGCGAAAGAGAAGAAGATATGTTTTCATGACTACCAACCTCAGCTTCTAAAAAATCCTCAATTTCGTTCAGAAACCTTGGATAGCTACAAGACTTCTAATATTAAGTTATAAAATTTACTAAACTATTCAAAATACTACCTTCTCACATAATATAAACACATTATTTTGTATGATTCCTTTTTTTATTTACGAATGAAAACTATTATCAAAATTGTAATTGTTCGAACATAATTTCCGAACGTATCACCTCTAGCCAATATACATTTGAAACTTTGAACCTTATCTAAGATAGAAAACAATATTCTGTACTTTTGATTATTTAACCCATATTTTTATTTAAGTTATACATAATGTTAATTTAACATTCTGTGAGTACAACCTTTTCTCTATACTTATGTGCACTCATTTGACTTGCTTTAGTTCCCAACTCTGCCGCTAGGAGCATCTATGTTTACCTGTCATAACCTATCAGTATTTTGCTAACATTGTATAAAATAAATATTTAGCTCCAAACATAATAATTAGACTGATGTGATGTAATTAACCAGAGTTCACATGTGTAACCAATAAATATGCCGAACACATATTGAGCCACTAACACGCCTGTAAACAAACATGCCTACAAACTCTGTTGCCTACAAACCTGTCAGTTTACAAATATGTCTAAAATAACATGCTCAAGGTTTATACAATCTGCACAGCTATTGTTTCAAGGTGAGATCCACTATAATCTCTAAATTGCTACCTCCAAGGTCAGATATAAATAAACACTATTGTTTTTATTTACTTTTAAACCTCTTCTTTTTTTCAGAAATCAATCCGTGCACATTTGAGAACAATTATTTAAGACTCAAGACTTCAAGAATGAATGTATACCCACTGAAGATATAATGCATTTCGCAAATAAAGCTAATTTTTGTTTCCTAAACCAATTTGTATCGAGCTTTCACCTCCAAAACATCAACCAATACTTCCCAAGGACCCAAGGTTAGCATTATCATTCTATTTTATACAAAAGCCAATAAATATTTGAAATATAATAACAAGTGCAATTCTGTACCGTTACAAGCTGATATTTTTTCGCGATTTCAGTGTTGGTCCTTGAGTAAAATAATCCCTAAAAATATCCGGGGTGATAAAAAAATACCGTAAATATTACATAAACAGTTCCCTATGTATTAACACATTAAAAATTTATATCACATAGCCTTCCGCCCGCGGTTTTGCCGCGTGTACCTACTACACGACGTTTTTCCGAGGGAATGTGATATTTTTCCGGGATAAAATTAGCCTATGGGACTCTCTAGCTCCTAAACTATCCACATAGGTACTAAAAAAACAGGTCGATCCGTTGCTCCGTTTTGACGTGAAAGACGGACATACAAACAAACACACTTTCACATTTATAATATTAGTATATATTGTATGTCAAAAGAAAATACTTATCACGCTGAACAACTTCTCTTAAGATGCTGTATTTGTATCTCTTATAGTTAAGCTGGGCTGCAAGGGTTCCAAATCAGAAGTACCAGGCCTTCGATATTTTTCCTTCAATAGAAAATGTCCATGACGTTAAATAACTTTTCTTAAGACGCTATGTTTGTATCTCATATAGTTTAATCTGGCTGCTAGGGTTCCACATCAGGTGTACCAGACCTTCAAACTTTGTACGTCAATAGAAAGTGCTCATCACGTTTAACAATTTTCCTTAAAACGGTATTTTTATATCTCTCATAGTTTGGCTGGACTGCTATGGTTCCACATCAGAAATTGCGATCTTCAAAATAAATTATAGCTATATGTTGGCAAGGACCAATAGCTGTATAACAAAAAAACTTTCATCAAAATCCGTTCCGTAAACTTTTTTGCCGACGTCATCACACGAAAAAATTCATCCCCTGTTTTCTCCCTCTTTAGGGTAGTTTTTTTTACAAACTTTGAATTTCGTATTTATTTATCTAATCAAAAGCCTATAAAATAATTTTGAAGCTTCTAGCTTTAAAAATGACGTAATTTCCATACAAACTTTCATCCCTTATTTCAACCCCTTACAGCCCTTTGTTCACATAAAAAAGTAGCCTATGTCCTTTCTCAGGCTCTAGACTATCTCTGTACCAATTTTTATTCAAATCGGTTCCGTAGTTTAGGCGTGATTGTGTAACACACAGACAGACAGATTCGCATTTTCGCATTTATAATATAAGTAAGGATTAACACTATGACACGCAAAAACACAGCCAGCTGCGATGACGCGAGCGACGCGACTGACCACTAGTGAAATTATAATTTCGCGTGATATTATGAATAGACATTACGAGACAGTATGCACACGGCTGCGAGCCTCGGAAGTCATATAAAACTAATACTTCCATGTATAAAACACGTGATAGGTTAGAAATTTCCCAACGGACTCGCTGTCACACCGTTTTGTCACACTGGTGTGACTACGAAGCATTTTTTTCCTATTTTTCACACTGGTGTGACTACGAAGAATTTTTTTCTCATTTTCCACACTGGTGTGACTACGAAGAATTTTTTTCCTAATAGTCACACCATTTTCAAAAAGTCATACTTGACGTAAATCACTTGATAATTTGATACCAGTTTGATACCACTTTGATACAATATAGGTACGTATTATGAATTTATGATTCTTTGATTTGACATGACATTTGCTGTCTTATCTGTTTTGGCTTTCCTGACTTTCACATCTTACTTGTATTTTCTGAAGGTTACGCAGGTATTGGTATTATTTTTATTTGTGTGCATGAACATGTCTATTTGTCTTGGTCTGGGTGGATCCGTGTCTAAGCATACAACGGGGGGGTGGCACGTATGCGTGCATAAGCAGACGAAAGGTTAAAATAGATAAGGAGGTGGTAGTTATTAATACACAGGTAAAGATTTTTTTTCTAACCAGTCGTAACTATAACTACTTACCTCCTCCATGGCTATGTTATCCTGGTACTTTAGAATCAAAACGTTCGCAAATGAACCGTTACTAGAATGCCAAGTCCATATTAAATTTATCCTAAGGTTGTTATAGCTTGTAGCTGACTGTACATAAATAAATGTGCTGACTGTACGTAAAATCGGAAGGTGCCAACTCGCGCGCGCTCAAGCATAGTTTACATTAGTCGAGCAGCTCGCAGTAGCAGCAGCAGTAACTGAGGTACTACTCGACTCGGCTTCCACCGTTTACATTGGTCAAGTAATTGGGTTCAGCAGGAATGCCAGATGTACGATTTGAATCGTATTTGTACGATTATTTACAACATTGTTCGATCCCAAATTTTAAGAAAATTTTGGATTTTGTATTAAGTACGGTACGATTATTATACATATATTATATACTTAAACATATTTTTTTTATGTTTAATGTACGATTCTCGATTTTTCGCACCTGGCAACCCTGGCCCAGGAAACAACTCGGCCGAGCAACTATGCTCCGCGCGAGACCACTCGACTATCGTTTACATTGGTCGAGTCAGCCTGCTTTTTGTCCATCGCTACTCGACTCTGCCGCCTACTCCACCAATGTAAACTATGCTTCACGAGTTTCACACTCGCGAGTTGACAAATAAGTCAGTTTGCAATTCATGTTATAAAATATGCACATACAGGGTATTTAATTTCCCCGCACTAGTAGTGTGACAACAAGTCTCATGTTTTGGTAGCTTAGGTACTAATATTCACACCAAACACTGTGACTACGAAGAAAAAAATGCTTCGTAGTCACACCAGTGTGACAAAACGGTGTGACAGCGAGTCCGTTGGGAGAAATTTAAGGCGATCGCAAAGCGCAGCGAAGCGATCGCCTTAAATTTCGTGGTTATTTTTTTTGTATCAATACAACTTATGGATTGTTTCATTGTCTATTCATAATTTAACTAGTGGAATTATAATATCACGCGAAATTATAATTTCTCGAGTGGAATTATAATATCACGACTTTGACAAAATCCCTGCGACACATACATACATATCAGTATACATAAAATTATTTTAATTTTTAGTTTTTTGCATTCACAATGCAATTTTTATTATTGAAAAATGGAAAATGAAGTATTTAGAAAAAATCGACCCGTCTCACAACCAGCTCCGATGGGACTGGAACCCACGACCTTTCGCTTTCCGGGCGACTGCTCTAACCACTGAGCTGACGCCCGGTTTTTGGTGTTGGTTTTTCGCACGAACTAGCACGAACTATCTCCTGAGGATGCCCCGGGTTGGGGCGAAACACGTGTAGAGTAGTCTAATCGGTGACGGTGCAAGGTGTATTGCTGTCTTGCTAGATGCAGGTATTGTGCACTGGTGTTTTCGTGGTGTGCATGTGCAATTTTTTGCGGGCGGGCGGGCGGTGCATCTTGCATATTGTGTTTTTTGCGGAAGTAAGCTACATATAATTATTTCGTTTTTCACAATGGTTAGGGACTTCCGCCAAGTGACGCCTGATTCAATCAAATTGAAGCAAACTTTATTGATTTTAGAGTATTTGTTTCAAAGCCTTGTTTCCTATGGTATAAAGTGTCTTCATTTTATTTTTTCTGTGTTTTATTGCCTTAATAAAATTAAAATGAGGCCCAAAACAAATATTTACTATATTCTTAAATATATACTGACTTATGACGAAATATAGATTGACTACATGGGTAATAATGACCCAACCCCCACGTCCATGTTACAATGTTCCACCCCCATGACGCCGGGTTAAGTATATTTTCAAATATTTATACTTCTATTATAATTAAAAACGTCCGTTGTCTAGTATTTCATTTGAGTGTGATACGTTCTGGCCCGGCCACGGTGTCAACTAAGGCTGTGGTTGTGTCAGTATACGGTACGGATAAGTACCTCGTAGTACTTTGATGGAAAAAAAGAGTACCACAGTATTTCATCAGTTATAACACATTTTTGGTGGCCGGGCTGCAACGCATACGACCCAGCCCGGCCACGCTTCTATCGAAATAAATAGATAACTTTACGATGCAATTTTGGTACGAGGTAATGGTACGTATTCTGTACTCACGAGAATGTGTCCGTTTCCCCTTTAAAATGGTAATTAAAACAATATATTTTGGCATTGAAATTTCTGAAATAAAACGCCTGATATTGTTGATTGAGCAATATACGTAACTCAACGTCTTCTGTATATTTTTTTTTGTAGGCGCAATGGCTGATATGATTTAAACTAGGCTTAGTTAAAATTTGATAAAAATTTATAATTATACATCTATCTTTTCCCATTGGTCTTTTTCCACTTACATTTTGTTTAGTGTAAATAGTTTCTAAGACTACAAAATATTTTAAAAACTTAGCAGTCAGGGCTGCCTCAATACAAAAAGGTTTTCGTAAAGAAGAGTAAATATATTTTTCTATACATTTCGGAACGGTGATATAGATTTGAAACATTTATAGTATGGTGGTCCCTTAAATAATAAATAAAGTTTTTGAAACTGAACCGTGCGACATAACTATACCATTGGTATTAGAAAAGATCGAAGAGAATCTCGTTTCGCAATTTGCCACAGTAGGACTCAAACCCACGACATTTTACTGTCGTCCGAGCAAATGCTCTGACTACGTGCTACGGAGTCGTAAAAAGACGCATCGAATTTCTCTAATACTTCTTATACGTCAATAGGTACGTAATCTTCAAACTGTCTTAAATGCGAAAAATAAAAAGAATAAATCGAACTCATCGCTTCATTATAACGTTATATGGGGGTAAATTTTGACTTATTTTTTTTAGGGTTCAGTAGCAAAATGGTAAAAAGGAATCCTTATGGTGCGACTCTGTCTGTCTGTCACAAACTGGTTTACTCGAGAACCATTTATGCTATCAACTTGAAATTAGATGGCTTTTGCCCAACTATTTTGCAAATAAGAGAAAAATAAAACTATTAATATTTTTTTTGGAACAGGGTCTGAAAGGGGGATCTTAAAAATTCGAAGTGGGGCTACTAGGGCATATGAAGTATCATATGAAAGAGCGCTGCTTGCAAATTCTCAAACATCTGTTTTTTTTTGTTTTAGGCTGCATAGTTTTTGACTTATAATGAAAAATGTAAAAAAAATACCGTTCCCTCTTATCGCCGAAGTTTGCAAAGAGAAAATCTGAAATTCTTATATGTAATAGAAGTTCATAAAAAGATTACAGGAAAAATAAAACGATGTCTCATAATAGTAAACTTTTCAGAAATCATACCAATTATTATTTACATTAGTTCCACTATCGGTCAAGAGATAGCACTGACCTAAAACTGCATTATTCTACACCGCAAACTCTGACGACTATAGCCTCGCCGATGAAAACATTTTCACATTTTATTTATTTATATTAATGATGGTACGGAACCCTCGGTGCACGAGTCCGATTCGCTCTTGACCGGTTTTTTTATGTACTTAGTTCCCTGTAGTGGCTGTGGTTTTCGTTATCGAAGTTTAAAGCCTGATTGTATCTACTAATATACTAAGTACAACAAAATAAACATTGATTTTGAAAAAAAAAATTAGTACTTTTTATTTCTTTAATATCCATTTTATACATAAGTATATAACGTTTTTTAACCAACTCAAAAAAGAAGGAGGTTATCAATTCGAGTGTATATTTTTTTATTTTTTATGTGTGTTACCTTAGAACTTTTTCGTTAATGAGCGGATTTAGATAATTCTTTCTATTCTATTCTTTTATTTGAAAGGTGACGCTTCTTGTGTGGTCTCATTCAAATTTCATCTAGAACTGACGAGAAGTTCTGGAATTATGGTGAATAATGCGTATTGAAACTGAGTGAAATAACAAAAATTAAAAAAACCCGGTCCCAAGCGTGAGGTGTAGGACGTATTTACCTCAAATACCTATAGACTTGGCACTGACTTCAAACAGTTCAGTAAGCAGGTACCAAGATAAGTTAGTTTGACGCCGTGGCCGGGCCAGAACGTAACACACTTCATTTGATGTGAGTGTCAAAATATATTTATTCATTGTATTATTTAAAATGTTTTTAAATGCATTACACAGCAGCAAACGTGTGATACGTTCTGGCCCGGCCACGGTGTCAACTAAGGCTGTGGTTGTGTCAGAATACGGTACGGATAAGTACCTCGTAGTACTTTGATGGAAAAAAAGAGTACCACAGTATTTCATCAGTTATAACACATTTTTGGTGGCCGGGCTGCAACGCATACGACCCAGCCCGGCCACGCTTCTATCGAAATAAATAGATAACTTTACGATGCAATTTTGGTACGGGGTAATGGTACGTATTCTGTACCAACGAGAATGTGTCCGTTTCCCCTTTAAAATGGTAATTAAAACAATATATTTTGGCATTGAAATTTCTGAAATAAAACGCCTGATATTGTTGATTGAGCAATATTCGTAACTCGACGTCTTCTGTATATTTTTTTTGTAGGCGCAATGGCTCATATGATTTAAACTAGGCTTAGTTACATTTTGATAAAAATTTATAATTATACATCTATCTTTTCCCATTGGTCTTTTTCCACTTACATTTTGTTTAGTGTAAATAGTTTCTAAGACCCCAAAATATTTTAAAAGCTTGGCAGTCAGGGCTGCCTCAATACAAAAAGGTTTTCGTAAAGAAGAGTAAATATATTTTCCTATACATTTCGGAAGGGTGATATAGATTTGAAACATTTATAGTATGGTGGTCCCTTTTTTTGGGCATATTAAAATAATAAATAAAGTTTTGAAACTGAACCGTGCGACATAACTTAACCATAGGTATTAGAAAAGATCGAAGAGAATCTCGTTTCGCAATTTGCCACAGTAGGACTCAAACCCACGACATTTCACTGTCGTCCGAGCAAATGCTCTGACTACTGTGCTACGGAGTCGTAAAAAGACGCATCGAATCTCTCTAATACTTCTTATACGTCGATAGGTAGGTACGTAATCTTCAAACTGTCTTAAATGCGAAAAATAAAAAGAATAAATCGAACTCATCGCTTCATTATAACGTTACATGGGGGTAAAGTTTGACTTATTGTTTTTAGGGTTCCGTAGCAAAATGGTAAAAAGGAATCCTTATGGTGCGACTCTGTCTGTCTGTCACAAACTGGTTTACTCGAGAACCACTTATGCTATCAACTTGAAATTAGATGACGTTTGCCCAACTATTTTGCAAATAAGAGAGAAATAAAACTATTCATATTTTTTTGGAACAGGATCTGAAAGGGGATCTTAAAAATTCGAAGTGGGGCTACTAGGGCATATAAATAAATAAATAAATAAATAATTTCTTATATTCACACCAATTTATAAGCCCATGTTAATTTCATTAAGAAACTGTATCATGGAAAACTTGATAACGGATAAATATATACTTAAATACTTTTTGTTTGTAAATACATACTTAATATACATAGTTAACACCCAGACCAAGACAAATAGACATGTTCATGCACACAAATATTTGTCTTGTTCGGGAATCGAACCCGAGACCACTGGCGCAGAAGGTGGGTAGCCCACCCCTGCGCCAAATCGGTCAATATGAAGTATCATATGAAAGAGCGCTGCTTGCAAATTCTCAAACATCTGTTTTTTTTTTTGTTTTAGGCTGCATAGTTTTTGACTTATGATGAAAAATTTAAAAAAAATACCGTTCCCTCTTATCGCCGAAGTTTGCAAAGAGAAAATCTGAAATTCTTATTTGAAAATAGAAGTTCATGTAAAGATTACAGGAAAAATAAAACGATGTCTCTTAATAGTAAACTTTTTCAGAAATCATCAACCAATTATTATTTTCATTAGTTCCACTATCGGTCAAGAGATAGCACTGACCTAAAACTGCATTATTCTACACCGCAAACTCTGACGACTATAGCCTCGCCTTTGTTCCCGTTGCGTCACACCACTTTGTGTAACACTGTGACACATTGGGAAAAAAAATCCCGATAAGTAACACTGTTACTCAAAGCCACGTTTATTTTCCCATTAATTTACACTGTTACACATTGGGCAACAATTTCACGATAAGTAACACTGTTACTTAAAGCCACGTTTTTTTCCCGTTAATATACACTGTAATAGTACCTCACAAAAAAAGAGCTAAAAAGCTTAATGTTCAATTAAAGATTAATTTAAACTAAGGAAATAAAAAATCAACACCTTGTTTTTTTTAATTTTTACTGTTTTGCATTCACAATGCAATTTTTATTATTGAAAAATTGAAAATGAAGTTGTATTGTTTGTCTCCTTTGTATTTTTTTTGTCTATCTGTATTATGTGTGTGTACAATAAAGTGTAAATAAATAAATAATACCTGTACCAGGGATTATCGTTGCATAAGTTAAGATGTATTATGTGAATTATGTTACCAAAAAGGGGTTACTTAACGGGAACGCAATAGTTCTGTTGAGTTACAGTGTCAGTCACAGGGAAAAAAAACGTGGCTTTGAGTAACAGTCTTACTTATCGGGAATTTTTTTCCCAATGTGTTACAGTGTAACACAGAATGGTGTGACGCAACGGGAACAAAGGTAGCCTCGCCGATGAAAACATTTTCACGTTTTATTTATTTATATTAATGATGGTACGGAACCCTCGGTGCACGAGTCCGATTCGCTCTTGACCGATTTTTTTATGTACGGTCGCTAGCACGTCGGGTTACTACAAAATGTCAAAATTTATTATTTGTAACTGAACTCTATCTGTTGGACTTAAGGTTGAATTTTATTTAAAGAAATTTGACAGTTTGTAGTAACCTGACGTGCTGGCGACTGTACTTAGTTCCCTGTAGTGGCTGTGGTTTTCGTTATCGAAGTTTAAAGCCCGATTGTATCTACTAATATATTAAGTACAACAAAATAAACATTGATTTTGAAAAAAAAATTGTACTTTTTATTTCTTTAATATCCATTTCATACATAGGTATATAACGTTTTTAAACCAACTCAAAAAAGAAGGAGGTTATCAATTCGACTGTATTTTTTTTAATGTGTGTTACCTCAGAACTTTTTCGTTAATTAACGGATTTGGATAATTCTTTTTATTTGAAAGGTTACGCTTCTCGTGTGGTCTCATTCAAATTTCATCAAGAACTGACGAGAAGTTCTGGAATTATCGTGAATAATGCGTATTGAGACTTTAGTTTAGACGCTTATTTAGACGACTTCTTTATTTTCATCAAAGTGAGGATCTTTTTCAAATATTTTTTTGTCGAAAGTTTATACTCCTGACGAGATCTTATTTTCACCAAGTCAAGATCAGGAGATGAAATCTCA
Organism: Crambus lathoniellus; assembly: GCA_949710035.1. Lineage (NCBI taxonomy): Eukaryota > Metazoa > Arthropoda > Insecta > Lepidoptera > Crambidae > Crambus > Crambus lathoniellus. The sequence goes on along the minus strand of OX453319.1, from coordinate 11,896,898 downwards.
GGAAAATTGAGAGAAATTCTCCAATATAGGCAACATCGTTCCATTTATTTTTGAAGTTAGTCAAGTATTTGCATCTGGTAGTATAATCATCTCATAGTGATGAGCTGGTGATGGAAGCTACAACTCCTTAACGGTTAGAAGCTGGAGAATAATTCCTTAAGTATTAATCGTACGTATGGACTAATAGTTACCTATATTCTTTCAGGTTATTAGGGTGAGCTGGTTGATGATGAGAGTTGAAACTCCTCAACATAGTTATAGGATATTTTATAAATACCATATGCACGAATGGACCTTCAGTTGTATACCTTCAAGTTATCTAAGTAGCTAAAGATGGATAGCTGAACTCCGTAACGGTCAGGATATTACAACAATTTATCATAACCACCATGAAAATAAAACGTTAAAAAAAAGGAACCGCCTTCAAAAAGAATCTTCAAACAAAATTAACAATAAAAGTCGGTGCCAAGCCAAGCCAAAAAGAATAGGAACGAAATATACTGAGTGAAATAACAAAAATTAAAAAAACCCGGTCCCAAGCGTGAGGTGTAGGACGTATTTACCTCAAATACCTATTAGAGTTGGCACCGACTTCAAACAGTTCAGTAAGTAGGTACCTACCAAGATAAGTTAGAAAAAGTCACGCATTTTCGTCCATTGAATTAAAAATTCTAATTACTTTTTTCGTTTTTTAGTGTTTGTTAATTTTTTTTGAAGATTCTTTTTGAAGGCGGTTCCCTTTTTAAAAAAAATGTTTTATTTCTATTACTTAAAAATTCGTAAAACTCATATTTACAAAAAAATTTTTGTATGGAGGCAGCCCTGAGTGATAATCTCTCAAACGTCAAATTTCGTTTATTTGCTCAAACAATAATGGCAGGCGTTTATTTCAGAAATTTCGATGCAAAAATAAATAGTTTTAATTACTATTTTAAAGGGGAAACGGATACATTCTCGTTGGTACAGAATACGTACCATCACCTAGTACCAAAATTGCATCGTAAAGTTACCTATTTATTTCGATAGAAGCGTGGCCGGGCTGGGTCGTATGCGTTGCAGCCCGGCCACCAAAAATGTGTTATATCTGATGAAATACTGTGGTACTCTTTTTTTCCATCAAAGTACTACGAGGTACTTATCCGTACCGTTTACTGACACAACCACAGCCTTATTTGACGCCGTGGCCGGGCCAGAACGTAACACACGCAGCAAACATCAATATAAGTAATTAACATTATTGTTTATCTGATTATTATAATAAATAGTTTTTTTTATTTTCAACTGATGGGGTTGTGTGAACTGTTTTTGTCCACAAATCCCCATTGTCAATTTGTTTAGTACTGAATGGGGATTTGTGGAAGAAAAATTCACAATCCCACATTGATGGGGGAAGTCGATGGGGATAAGTGGAATAACCCTTTTTTGTGATTTTGCAAATTTTAAAATAGCCGTATCTTAAAAACTATTTGGCCTACAAAAACTCTCCTTTTATTGCAAATTTAGTCTACTTTAAAAAATGCATAGTACCTAACATTTGCCATAACTCAGATCCTTGGTGGTAAAAATTGACAAAAACTGAAAAACATCCGAAAATTTTATGGATTTTTAAGTATTTTAACAATGATCCAAAGGGCTTTCGAAGTGGAAAACTTGGATTTGTCATTACCATCTCATCACTACTAACATATAAAAAAATCAGAACTACCTCATTTAATGCAAGGCAACACCACTTATTTGGTATGATTTCCATGTACTAAAAGTTGTAATTATGAAAACGGTTTTAGTTCCAAAGATATCACCGGAACAGAAATGCTTGTCCCACTAATAGTGCTGCACTATTAGTGGGACAATGAACCCTACTTTATGTGTGATACGTTCTGGCCCGGCCACGATGTCAACAAAGGCTGTGGTTGTGTCGGTATACGGTACGGATAAGTACCTCGTAGTACTTTGATGGAAAAAAAGAGTACCACAGTATTTCATCAGTTATAACACATTTTTGGTGGCCGGGCTGCAACGCATACGACCCAGCCCGGCCACGCTTCTATCTAAATAAATAGATAACTTAACGATGCAATTTTGGTACGGGGTAATGGTACGTATTCTGTACCAACGAGAATGTGTCCCTTTCCCCTTTAAAATGGTAATTAAAACAATATATTTTGGCATTGAAATTTCTGAAATAAAGCGCCTGATATTGTTGATTGAGCAATATACGTAACTTGACGTCTTCTGTATATTTTTTTTTGTAGGCGCAATGGCTCATATGATTTAAACTAGGCTTAGTTAAAATTTGATAAAAATTTATAAATTATACATCTATCTTTTCCCATTGGTCTTTTTCCACTTACATTTTGTTTAGTGTAAATAGTTTCTAAGACCCCAAAATATTTTAAAAGCTTAGCAGTCAGGGCTGCCTCAATACAAAAAGGTTTTCGTAAAGAAGAGTAAATATATTTTCTTATACATTTCGGAAGGGTGATATAGATTTGAAACATTTATAGTATGGTGGTCCCTTTTTATGGGCATATTAAAATAATAAATAAAGTTTTTAAAACTGAACCGTGCGACATAACTATACCATAGGTATTAGAAAAGATCGAAGAGAATCTCGTTTCGCAATTTGCCACAGTAGGACTCAAACCCACGAAATTTCACTGTCGTCCGAGTAAATGCTCTGACTACTGTGCTACGGAGTCGTAAAAAGACGCATCGAATTTCTCTAATACTTCTTATACATCGATAGGTACGTAATCTTCAAACTGTCTTAAATGCGAAAAATAAAAAGAATAAATCGAACTCATTGCTTCATTATAACGTTATTTGGGGGTAAAGTTTGACTTATTGTTTTTAGGGTTCCGTAGCAAAATGGTAAAAAGGAATCCTTATGGTGCGACTCTGTCTGTCTGTCACAAACTGGTTTACTCGAGAACCACTTATGCTATCAACTTGAAATTAGATGACGTTTGCCCAACTATTTTGCAAATAAGAGAGAAATAAAACTATAAATTTTTTTTTTGGAACAGGGTCTGAAAGGGTTTCTTAAAAATTCGAAGTGGGGCTACTAGGGCATATTATGAAGTATCATATGAAAGAGCGCTGCTTGCAAATTCTCAAACATCTGTTTTTTTTTTGTTTTAGGCTGCATAGTTTTTGACTTATGATGAAAAATGTAAAAAAATACCGTTCCCTGTTATCGCCGAAGTTTGCAAAGAGAAAATCTGAAATTCTTATATGTAATAGAAGTTCATGTAAAGATTACAGGAAAAATAAAACGATGTCTCTTAATAGTAAACTTTTTCAGAAATCATAAACCAATTATTATTTACATTAGTTCCACTATCGGTCAAGAGATAGCACTGACCTAAAACTGCATTATTCTACACCGCAAACTCTGACGACTATAGCCTCGCCGATGAAAACATTTTCACGTTTTATTTATTTATATTAATGATGGTACGGAACCCTCGGTGCACGAGTCCGATTCGCTCTTGGCCGGTTTTTTATGTACTTAGTTCCCGGTTGTGGCTGTTGTTTTCGTTATCGAAGTTTAAAGCCTGATTGTATCTACTAATACATTAAGGACAACAAAATAAACATTGATTTTGAAAAAAAATAATAGTACCTAGTTTTTTTTTCTTTAATATTATTTCATACATAGGTATATAACGTTTTTTAACCAACTCAAAAGGAAGGAGGTTATCAATTCGACTGTATATTTTTTTATTTTTTATGTGTGTTACCTCAGAACTTTTTCGTTAATGAACGGATTTGGATATTTCTTTTTTTATTTGAAAGGTGACGCTTCTCGTGTGGTCTCATTCAAATTTCATCAAGAACTGACGAGAAGTTCTGGAATTATCGTGAATAATGCGTATTGAGACTTTAGTTTGCTTATTTAGGCGACTTCTTTATTTTCATCAAAGTAAGGATCTTTTTCAAATATTTTTTTTGTCGAAAGTTTATACTCCTGACGAGATCTTATTTTCACCAAGTCAAGATCAGGAGATGAAATCCCAGGAAAATTGAGAGAAATTCTCTAATATAGGCAACATCGTTACATTTATTTTTGAAGTTAGTCAAGTATTTGCATCTGGTAGTATGATCATCTCATAGTGATGAGCTGGTGATGGAAGCTACAATTCCTTAACCGTTAGAAGCTGGAGAATAATTCCTTAAGTATTAATCGTACGTTTGGACTAATAGTTACCTATATTCTTTCAGGTTATTAGGGTGAGCTAATTGATGATGAGAGTTGAAACTCCTCAACATAGTTATAGGATGTTTTATAAATACCACATGCACGAATGGACCTTCAGTTGTATACCTTCAAGTTATCTAAGTAGCTAAAGATGGATAGCTGAACTCCGTAACGGTCAGGATATTACAACAATTTATCATAATCACCATGTAGTTTCGCTACGATTATTTACACTAAAAATATAAAAATAAAACGTTAAAAAAATGTAACCGCCTCCAAAAAGAATCTTCAAACAAAATTAACAAGAAAAGTCGGTGCCAAGCCAAGCCAAAAAGAATAGGAACGAATTACACTGAGTGAAATAACAAAAATTGAAAAAACCCGGTCCCAAGCGTGAGGTGTAGGACGTATTTACCTCAAATACCTATTAGACTTGGCACCGACTTCAAACAGTTCAGTAAGTAGGTACCAAGATAAGTTAGAAAAAGTCACGCATTTTCGTCCTTTGAATTAAAAATTCTAATTACTTTTTCGTTTTTTAGTGTTTGTTAATTTTGTTTGAAGATTCTTCTTGAAGGCGGTTCCCTTTTTAAAAAAAATGTTTTATTTCTATTACTTAAAAATTCGTAAAACTCATATATACAAACAATTTTTTGTATGGAGGCAGCCCTGAGTGATAATCTCTCAAGACGTCAAATTACGTTAATTTGCTAAAACAAGAATGTCAGGCGTTTTATTTCAGAAATTTCGATGCAAAAATAAAACGTCCGTATGGATTGAGGAGCCACGTCAGATTTTTAAGGATAGCTATCACCCTTATTTAGTAGCCATGCAGATAATTTTGTAGGTCAAATCCTGAAATTTGTAGTAAAATACATCAAAAGTTATATCACTGCAAAGGTGGCTCCTCAATCCTGATGTTTAGATTGAGGAGCCACCTAGAACTCGTAATGTATTGAATGTAGGTTGCTGAAACTTATGTATCAATTTGTAGCCATCACGTAGGATATCTACTAGAATTTTGAGCACTTTAGTTCTAAAATTCAAGAAACTACAACACTTTTGTTGTGGCTCCTCAATCCATACACAATAGAGTAAATTTCTATGAATATTTGCAGTCAATTCAGATATTCGACATAATGATAATTTAGAAGGAGGTAAATTCTATTGCCTACAATATGAATGAAATACTAAAACATAGTGATTTCCGTAAACAAACGTATATTATTTGGCTCCTCAATCCTGACGTTTATTCACCTGAGATCACAACGAAATCAAAAGCCAGAGACTCTAACGTTTAGTAGGCGTGCATACTAAACGGCTACATACAATTCATTGCTGTATTCGTTTTAATTGCTGAAAAATAAAGCTTTTTGGTATTGCTCAAGGATCCGTTTTGAGGGGTGACCATAATTATGTGAATGAAACTAGGATAAGTAATTTTTATCAACATTTAATAATTTTTTTTTACAAAATATAGGTTAGCGAATGGATGAGTACCTATTGGGTCTTGTGTGCTCTTACGAATTCTGGATTCATAGTCATCGTAACACAACACCTCATCCTTTGCTAGAATATGACATTTGTAGTGACCCATGCCAGTGATACTAACTCTGGGAAAGAATTCTATAGCGCCCATTAATGTGTATGAGCTGCCTAGAACTATTATAGATTCTGGTATCTCCTTCAAACAATTTTTTTTGCAATCATTCAAATCGAACGAAACCGTATTTGAAAGTGTTTATTAACAGACTGTTACTGTTGTTTGGTTGTTGCAAGTCTTACATGCGTTTTTATCTTCTGCAATACAAATAGCATCTTCTTTCACCGTTGATGCCAAATACAGAAAACATATTAGTCTCGCGACAGTAAACACACGGCTGCGTTGATATTTCAGAGATTTTTTTTGTGACACAATCCATCATTTTTTTTACAAATAAAGTAACCACGTAAGGCCTTTTTCTAACCTATCATGTGTTCTACAGGACTTCAGAGGCAAACTTGCTCATACTTGTCACCTCAAAATAGCCTAAAATACACATTTTGCAATCTCATATCTCACAAACTAGTTATCTCCGCGCTCTGAGAGTGGTGTCATTGGAAAGGGGAAATCAAAATCTACATTTTTCATACAAATAATCTACAAAAAACCTGCGGTTGGATACTAATACCAACCCTTCCAATACGATGTATTGTTTTTGCAAATATTCACGTCCGTATGGATTGAGGAGCCACGTCAGATTTTTAAGGATAGCTCTCACCCTTATTTAGTAGCCATGCAGATAATTTTGTAGGTCAAATTCTGAAATTTGTAGTAAAATACATCAAAAGTTATATCACTGCAAAGGTGGCTCCTCAATCCTGATGTTTAGATTGAGGAGCCACCTAGAACTCGTAATGCATTGAATGTAGGTTGCTGAAACTTATGTATCAATTTGTAGCCATCACGTAGGATATCTACTAGAATTTTGAGCACTTTAGTTCTAAAATTCAAGAAACTACAACACTTTTGTTGTGGCTCCTCAATCCATACACAATAGAGTAAATTTCTATGAATATTTGCAGTCAATTCAGATATTCGACATAATGATAATTTAGAAGGAGGTAAATTCTATTGCCTACAATATGAATGAAATACTAAAACATAGTGATTTCCGTAAACAAACGTATATTAGTTGGCTCCTCAATCCTGACGTTTATTTACCTGAGATCACAACGAAATCAAAAGCCAGAGACTCTAACGTTTAGTAGGCGTGCATACTAAACGGCTACATACAATTCATTGCTGTATTCGTTTTAATTGCTGAAAAATAAAGCTTTTTGGTATTGCTCAAGGATCCATTTTGAGGGGTGACCATAATTATGTGAATGAAACTAGGATAAGTAATTTTTATCAACATTTAATAATTTATTTTTACAAAATTTTAATCATTTCATTTGCCATAATGATCCTTGGTCATAATATTTGTTAACACTATTCTTATTGATCAATATTGGGCCCGCTGTTGTTTTTAATATACATAAATGACCTTCCTTACTACGCGAAGAATTTATGTGAGACGGTGCTATTTGCCGATGATACATCTCTAGTCTTTAAAGTAGATAGAGGTGATGACTGTTCTGACGAAGTAAATAGTGCTCTTTCAAAAGTGTCACATTGGTTTAATAGTAATAATTTATCATTAAACTCAAAGAAAACTAAGTGTTTAAAATTTTCGTTACCTAATGTAAGACAAGTTGATTTTTATATTAGACTAGACGGCGATACGGTCGAATTCATTAACAATACAAAATTTCTAGGTATTATATTAGACTCGCGACTACAATGGGATCCTCATATCGAAGCCTTGGCGAGTAGACTCAGTTCGGCTGCATTCGCAGTTAAGAAAATAAGGCTCTTAACCGATATTGAAACGGCTAGAATAGTCTATTTTAGTTATTTTCATAGTGTTATGTCCTACGGCCTTTTGTTGTGGGGCTCAGCCGCTAACATCCAAAGTATATTCGTGCTCCAAAAAAGGGCTATTCGCGCCATTTACAACCTCCGATCGAGAGATTCTTTAAGAGATCTATTTAAAGAAATTAACATTTTAACTGTTGCAGGACATTACATCTATGAAAATATAATTTATGTGAAAAAGTATTATAATACATTTGTAAAGCAGAGCGATATTCATCGCTTTAACACAAGAAATAAAGATAAACTTGTCGTTCCCAAGTTTAGGCTAGAAAAATCCAGAGCCTCATTTCTGGGGAAAAGCATAGCCTTTTTTAATAAAGTTCCACAGCATATAATTGAACTACCATTGCATAAATTTAAATGTTACATTAAAGAGTCGCTGATGAGCAAAGGATACTATAAAGTAGACGATTATTTGAATGACCGCAATGCATGGTCATGATGTAACACATAACATAATCACTGTTTAATATGATGTATTTTTATACTAAGCAATTGTTGTATTAGTAACGATATGTTTTTTATTTTTTTTTGTAAATGTCGTTACCTAACTAAGAAACGCTGGCAAGTTTCTTGCGCCCATTCTTCTTGTCAGTTAAAAAAGTCTTGAATGGGTGGTAGGAAAATATTGACGATTCATAAGTACATATTTATTATGTCTAAGTGAATAAAGAATATTTTTATCTTATCTTATCTTATCTTATTTGTACTTAGGTACTAATAAAGCATGATATAATTATTGAGTAGCAATAACTCTCATTTGCCATAAAATGAGATGCTTTAATAACAAATACTATAATTATAAGTAATTGTAAATATTATTTGAAATAATTTATATTTGACATAATAATACATGTCTCATAAATAATAATTTAATAATAAAATTGTTTATTTGCTTAAAATACGGTATATACAAGTTTGGTACAATAAATTGAACCAGGCGGACTAAGAACAAGTCCTACCACCTTTCTACCACCAACCAAACCGAATACAATATATTCCCCTACTGGGAATCGAACCCGGGACCTCTTGGTCTGAAATCGGTGGTGTGATGTAAACCACTAGCCACTAGACCACAGAGGCGGTCTTGTCAAATGCCATACATAATTCATCAAAATTTCATAAGTACATTATTAGCTACTATATTTCTATATTAATTTGATCACAAAATATGACAGACCTGGAATTATAACAAGAAAAGGTAAGGTACAATTACCTAATTTTACTTTGTGGTTGGGTATCAATATACTATTAAGAATATTTGCAAAAACAATACATCGTATTGGAAGGGTTGGTATTAGTATCCAACCGCAGGCTTTTTGTAGATTATTTGTATGAAAAATGTAGATTTTGATCTCCCCTTTCCAATGACACCACTTTCAGAGCGCGGAGATTACTAGTTTGTGAGAAATGAGATTGCAAAATATCGTATTTTAGGTTATTTATTTAGTACTAGCCTTCCGCCTGCGGCTTCGCCCGCGTGTACTACACGACGTTATCTCGCGGGAAGGTGATATTTTTCAGAAATAAAAAATAGCCTATGTCCTTTCTCAGGCTCTAGACTATCTCTGAACTTTCAAAATTCATTCAAATCGGTTTAGTAGTTTAGGTGTGATTGTGTAACACACAGACAGACAAAGACGCATTTATAATATAAGTAAGGAAGTAAGGATAAGCGAATTTGCCTCGGAAGTCCTGTAGAACACATGATAGGTTAGAAAAAAGCCTTAATTTTCGTGGTTACTTTTTTGTGAAAAAAAAACTGATGGATTGTTTCACAAAAAAAATAATTGAAATATCCCCAACGGACTCGCTGTCACACCGTTTTGTCACACTGGTGTGACTACGAAGCATTTTTTTCTTCGTAGTCACACTGTTTGGTGTGAATATTAGAAAGCTACCAAAACATGAGACTTGTTGTCACACTACTAGTGCGGGGAAATTAAATACCCTGTATGTGCATATTTTATAACATGGATTGCAAACTGACTTATTCGTCAACTCGCGAGTGTGAAACTCGTGAAGCATAGTTTACATTGGTCGAGTAGGCGGCCGAGTCGAGTAGCGATGAACAAAAAGCAGGCTAACTCGACCAATGTAAACGATAGGGCGAGTAAACTGGGCCGAGTACTGAGCGAGTCGAGTGGTCTCGCGCGGAGCATAGTTGCTCGGCCGAGTTGTTTCCTGGGCCAGGGTTGCCAGGTGCGAAAAATCGAGAATCGTACATTAAACATAAAAAAATATGTTTAAGTATATAATATATGTATAATAATCGTACTTAATACAAAATCCAAAATTTTCTGAAAATTTGGGATCGAACAATGTTGTAAATAATCGTACAAATACGATTTAAACGTACATCTGGCAACCCTGCTGGGCCCAATTACTTGACCAATGTAAACGGTGGAAGCCGAGTCGAGTAGTACCTCAGTTACTCGACTAATGGAAACTATGCTTGAGCGCGCGCGAGTTGGCACCTTCCGATTTTACGTAGAGTCAGCACATTTATTTATGTACAGTCAGATACAAGCTATACAATATCCTTCGTTACCCTCCTAACTACCTGACCTTACTACTGATACTAACGGCTGTATTAGTACGGGAGATTTGTTTCCCCAATGAAGTACTAGGCATAGTCATTGGACGCCCTGAGAGCGCCCTGAGGGCGTCCCACGACTATACCACATGGAAAAGACTCTACCAAATTATATTCAAACATTTTTAAAACCAACCGAGGTGATATTACTTAGCACATTATAACTTTATCAAACACTTATGATAGGGAAATTAGGTATAATTGCTCCAATCTTCACTCGTTAGTAATAATATTGAAATGTTAAAGTCAGTTGTTTTGAGCACGCACGACATTCACAGAAAAGGCTATCCATAACGCTATAAAAACTTGTTATTCAACATTAAATGTAAAATTTCATAGTCTTCCTTTAATTTAAGATGCTATGTTACTTAGAAGAAATGCTTAGGTATAATTGAGCCTTTCGATCGGTACAATAAAATTAAAGTTTTTTTTTTACATTCAGCGGGTTCGATTCCCAGTTCAGACAGACAGGCGATTATTTAAAATTCCTTGAATGCAGTTCGTTTTCTTTTTAAAATAAAAATGAAGTCTCCTTTCAGTAAAATTTGATATCTTCAGTATTTAAGGTACTTTCCTTCTATGTGGCATAGTTTTGAGACGCCCTGTATATTCTGTGACAATACATCGTTTTGGAAGGGTTGGTATTAGTATCCAGCCGCAGGCTTTTTGTAGAGTCTTTGTACAGATAATGTAGATTTTTATCTCCCCTTTCCAATGACACCACTCTCAGAGCGCGGAGATAACTAGTTTGTGAGATATGAGATTGCAAAATGTGCATTTTAGGCTATTTTGAGGTGACAAGTATGAGCAAGTTTGCCTCTGAAGTCCTGTAGAACACATGATAGGTTAGAAAAAGGCCTTACGTGGTTACTTTATTTGTGAAAAAAAATGATGGATTGTGTCACAAAAAAATCTCTGAAATATCAACGCAGCCGTGTGTTTACTGTCGCGAGACTAATATGTTATCTGTATTTGGCATCAACGGTGAAAGAAGATGCTATTTGTATTACAGAAGATAAAAACGCATGTAAGACTTGCAACAACCAAACAACAGTAACAGTCTGTTAATAAACACCTTCAAATACGGTTTCGTTCGATTTGAATGATTGCAAAAAAAATTGTTTGAAGGAGATACCAGAATCTATAATAGTTCTAGGCAGCTCATACACATTAATGGGCGCTATAGAATTCTTTCCCAGAGTTAGTATCACTGGCATGGGTCACTACAAATGTCATATTCTAGCAAAGGATGAGGTGTTGTGTTACGATGACTATGAATCCAGAATTCGTAAGAGCACAGAAGACCCAATAGGTACTCATCCATTCGCTAACCTATATTTTGTAAAAAGAAATTATTAAATGTTGATAAAAATTACTTATCCTAGTTTCATTCACATAACTATGGTCACCCCTCAAAACGGGTCCTTGAGCAATACCAAAAAGCTTTATTTTTCAGCAATTAAAACGAATACAGCAATGAATTGTATGTAGCCGTTTAGTATGCACGCCTACTAAACGTTAGAGTCTCTGGCTTTTGATTTCGTTGTGATCTCAGGTAAATAAACGTCAGGATTGAGGAGCCAACTAATATACGTTTGTTTACGGAAATCACTATGTTTTAGTATTTCATTCATATTGTAGGCAATAGAATTTACCTCCTTCTAAATTATCATTATGTCGAATATCTGAATTGACTGCAAATATTCATAGAAATTTACTCTATTGTGTATGGATTGAGGAGCCACAACAAAAGTGTTGTAGTTTCTTGAATTTTAGAACTAAAGTGCTCAAAATTCTAGTAGATATCCTACGTGATGGCTACAAATTGATACATAAGTTTCAGCAACCTACATTCAATACATTACGAGTTCTAGGTGGCTCCTCAATCTAAACATCAGGATTGAGGAGCCACCTTTGCAGTGATATAACTTTTGATGTATTTTACTACAAATTTCAGAATTTGACCTACAAAATTATCTGCATGGCTACTAAATAAGGGTGATAGCTATCCTTAAAAATCTGACGTGGCTCCTCAATCCATACGGACGTAAATATTCTTGCGAGTATATTGATACCCAACCACAAAGTAAAATTAGGTAATTGTACCTTACCTTTTCTTGTTATAATTCCAGGTCTGTCATATTTTGTGATCAAATTAATATAGAAATAAAGTAGCTAATAATTATTATTTATTATTTATTAAACATAATTAAACGGATAAAAACCCAATTACATAATTACTTACAGAAATATTGTAGGTACACAGTTTACATTTATAAAACTAAAAAAAAAAAATACAATTTGGTAGTTACATTCGATTTGTAATCATTTTTGGATTATCAAAAAATATATCGATTTCTGGAAAAGTTACCAGGAGCGCGTTTAGTGCTTCATGCATACGACATAATGGAGACTGCGCGCGTGCCACCGTACGACACGGCGGGGGCGCGAACAGACGATGTCTACGACCAGAACGTATTCTTATATAGTTTTCCGGAACATAAAGGCGACACAACTGTTCAACACATTCAGGCGAATCCATAACTCCCCGCAAGATCGCCAGAGCCGTTGCAATGTCTACGCGAGCTCTCCTGCATTCTAAAGATTCCATCCCCAACATACCTAGCAAAAACTTAGTAGGATACATAAAGGGATAGTATCCATACATCCGCTTATAGTAATAGCGAAGAAAAGCCTTCTGAACCTTTTCCAGCATTAAGGCATATTTCGCTTCGTGTGGATTCCAAATGCATGAGCTAGACTCCAACGAGCTTCTCACAAGACCAATGAACAAAAGCTTCATAGCCTCGATATTCTGAAAATCACGCAAATTGCGCAAAATAAAGCCCAGACGACTGAAGCAGCTACGAGAAAGTGTGGAAATGTGCTCATTGAACGTCAGGGAAGGGTCAAAGGTAACGCCCAGGTCTTTCATTGAGTCTGTGCGACGTATAACGTCACTGCCCAGCTTATAATTGTACTGGGTGGGACTACGCTGGCGACTAAAAGTCATAACAGAGCACTTATCATTATTGAACTCCAAGCCATTTTCGTTACTCCACTCAAGTATAGCATTAATATCCCTTTGAATGAGTTCACAGTCCGCCTCATCACTTATCTGTACTTTTAAGTCATCAGCATAAAGAAGGCAGTTTGTAAATTTAAGAACTTTTACCACGTCGTTTATCATCAATAAGAAAAGCAAAGGGCCAAGTATTGATCCCTGCGTCACGCCAGATGGAGTTGAATAAGGTTGCGACACATAGCAACCGTGGCGCACATACTGCTGCCGGTCCTTAAAGTAGTTAGAAAATAAGGTGATGAGCTTAGACGAAAACCCAAGGGCATCGAGCTTAGACAAAAGGATTCGACAATTAACTCGATCAAAGGCTTTGCGATAATCAAAATACAGTACGTCAACTTGCTTGCCTTTATCCATCGTATTAGATATGTATTCGACCAACGTTAACAAATTTGAATTCACTGATCTTCGCGGCATAAATCCATGTTGCTCATTACAGATGTAAGGATGAACTTGTTTGAGAAGAACATTATTTAATAAAATTTCAAAGATTTTCGCCGGAGCACAAAGGATGGCAATTGGCCTATGCTCCTCTACAATTGACTTATTAGCGCCTTTGGGTATTGGCGTTACACGAGACACCTTCCATGCTGATGGATAAATACTATGATTTAAAATGAGGTTGAACAAATGACAAAGAGGAACGGCAATGGTTTCTCTACACATTTTCAAGAGATCTGCAGGCACACCGTCAGGTCCCGGAGACCAACTCGACTTTAGAGTGTTGATGGCACTTTCAACATCTGAGACAGAAAAATCGCCGACATCAATTTGCGCATTCGTTGAAACCGAGACAGGTCTTGATTCCAGTGTCTGGTGGTCCAGAGTGTAGGTGCTAGCAAAATGAGATGCAAATGCGTTGGCCGCATCTGCGCCAGAGCACTGGAGCTCTTGGTAACAAACACTAGGTTCAAAACCGCCTGCGGATCTTAAACTATTTATGTGACGCCAAAAACTACGAGGATTGCACTGAAGATTACATTCCAAATTTCTGAGATATGTTTCGTATGATAATAATGTACTTATGAAATTTTGATGAATTATGTATGGCATTTGACAAGACCGCCTCTGTGGTCTAGTGGCTAGTGGTTTACATCACACCACCGATTTCAGACCAAGAGGTCCCGGGTTCGATTCCCAGTAGGGGAATATATTGTATTCGGTTTGGTTGGTGGTAGAAAGGTGGTAGGACTTGTTCTTAGTCCGCCTGGTTCAATTTATTGTACCAACTTGTATATACCGTATTTTAAGCAAATAAACAATTTTATTATTAAAAAATTATTTATGAGGCATGTATTATTATGTCAAATATAAATTATTTCAAATGATATTTACAATTACTTATAATTATAGTATTTGTTATTAAGGCATCTCATTTTATGGCAAATGAGAGTTATTGCTACTAAATAATTATATCATGCTTTATTAGTACCTAAGTACAAATAAGAATAGTGTTAACAAATATTATGACCAAGGATCATTATGGCAAATGAAATGATTAAAATTTTGTAAAAACAAATTATTAAATGTTGATAAAAATTACTTATCCTAGTTTCATTCACATAATTATGGTCACCCCTCAAAACGGATCCTTGAGCAATACCAAAAAGCTTTATTTTTCAGCAATTAAAACGAATACAGCAATGAATTGTATGTAGCCGTTTAGTATGCACGCCTACTAAACGTTAGAGTCTCTGGCTTTTGATTTCGTTGTGATCTCAGGTGAATAAACGTCAGGATTGAGGAGCCAAATAATATACGTTTGTTTACGGAAATCACTATGTTTTAGTATTTCATTCATATTGTAGGCAATAGAATTTACCTCCTTCTAAATTATCATTATGTCGAATATCTGAATTGACTGCAAATATTCATAGAAATTTACTCTATTGTGTATGGATTGAGGAGCCACAACAAAAGTGTTGTAGTTTCTTGAATTTTAGAACTAAAGTGCTCAAAATTCTAGTAGATATCCTACGTGATGGCTACAAATTGATACATAAGTTTCAGCAACCTACATTCAATACATTACGAGTTCTAGGTGGCTCCTCAATCTAAACATCAGGATTGAGGAGCCACCTTTGCAGTGATATAACTTTTGATGTATTTTACTACAAATTTCAGAATTTGACCTACAAAATTATCTGCATGGCTACTAAATAAGGGTGATAGCTATCCTTAAAAATCTGACGTGGCTCCTCAATCCATACGGACGTAAAATAAATAGTTTGAATTACTATTTTAAAGGGGAAACGGACACATTCTCGTTGGTACAGAATACGTACCATCACCTCGTACCAAAATTGCATCGTAAACTTACCTATTTATTTCGATAGAAGCGTGGCCGGGCTGGGTCGTATGCGTTGCAGCCCGGCCACCAAAAATGTGTTATAACTGATGAAATACTGTGGTACTCTTTTTTTCCAACGAAGTACTACGAGGTACTTATCCGTACAGTTTACTGACACAACCACAGCCTTATTTGACGCCGTGGCCGGGCCAGAACGTAAGACACCTACTTTATTACTATGACTGGTGGTCCCACTAAGCAGTGGGACCACGAGTCCTAGTGTTGAAGATTAGTGGGACCACGAGTAACAGTGGGACAAAATTGGTGGGACCACGAGTAACAGTGGGACAAAATTGGTGGGACCACGAGTCAAAAATCAAAAAATCATACCTTACGAAAAAAGATAAACGAAAAAACAAAGTTATTTTTCGGAAAAAAAAAAGTTTTTTCTGGCGCTTCGCCGGCCGCTACCGCGGCACGCTCGCTTCGCTCGCTCGGCTCGCGCGGCGTTTTGGTCACAGTTCTAACCTAACCTATCACGTTATTGTAGATAACGGACAATTAAATTAGAATTTAGAGAAGGGAGTTGAAAGAAAAGACGATGAAAAATAAATAATAAGATTTAATAAAGTAAAATATAAGGCTATAAAAAGGGCACGTAGCTTACTTATATACAGTTAAAATTAGAAAACTAAAACTATTTATAAACTATTTACAGACTATTTACAAAATTTTATAAAAAGAATCTGGAAGCGTTTGGAACGGCGGACGGCGATGTGTAAATAGACACGCACTAGTGTGCCAAGGGCCAGGGGAACGCTGCCTGGTGAGGAGTTGGAGGGACCAGTAGATCGTAATAGTAGCACCCACGGCCAATGATGTGGCATTCAGCGAGCTCCAAACGAGGTGGAGAAGAGAAGAAAGACTGGGCCCAACGAGCAAGGACGTCCCCAGGGGACGAAAGTGTCCATTAATCCATGAGATGGGCGGGTTGCGGGGCGACCTGACGGCTATCGCACGCACAGATTACTGTCTGTTTTTTTTAAATATCTACTTATTAAATAATTGAATTGGTTGTTTCAGAAATCACATATCGAGATTCGAGAGTTAAAGTAAACCAAGTTTTATAGAAGAGACAAAAAACCGATTTGTGACAAAAATTTGAATGCATTATCCCGTGGGAATGTGATATTTTCCGGGATAAAAAGTAGCTTATGTTCCACTCCAGGCTACAAAGTATCTGTGTCCCAAATTTCAGCCAAATCCGTTCAGCCGTTTTGGCATGATTGAGCAACAAACATCCAAACTACCACCCCACCCCCGAACGGACCCCCTCCGACAAAAAATCCTGGGTACGTGCTTGCCAACGAGGGCACGCGTTGGCGCGGCAAAACAGCGAAGTCGCTTCACAACACAACGCACAACGTGGTAAAAGTAAAAATAAAGGGATTTATAATTAAAATGAGTAATTTTAAAGAAACCAAGTCAAATTAGATCGACCAGATTTGTAGGTAGCTAGTCTAGTACCTAATGGCCCATGAAGCTCGACTTAATACTGAGTTACCTCAGAGTATTAAGTCAAACTTCATGTAATGGCCGATCCACTGTTCCAAACCCATGAAGCTCGACTTAATACTGAGGTAACTGGAGGGTGCAGTACTAACAATTTTTTGAATACCACAAATAACACAGTGGCTGTCTTCCGTCTCATCTACACTTTAAAAAAATACGTATGGTCATATGAGACAGCTGACAGCCACTACATACATAAATGTCAAATTTGCTGGCGACACTTTTTTATTCAGGGTGAGAGCTCCAGTTACCTCAGAGTATTAAGTCAAACTTCATGTCCAAACCTGTCGTCTTGTGATTTTTCTTTATTTATTTGACAATTTAGAAAGATTAAACCGTGTCCAAAAAGAAAAAAAGACTAAAGAGATTATTTACAAGAGACTAGATGACAAACATTGTCAAGTGTCAGAAAATAAATACTTAGGTACCTAATACTAAAATAAACAAATAGGTAGGTAGTGAAAAAAGAATTTAATTTTTGCGGATTCAACAAACGCATGGAGTAGAAAGCTTCGTAGTAGGTATATAGCAGTTCATAGAAAACAGACGTAAGTAGCAAAGTACTTATAATTAATTTCACAAGTTTGCAACGTAGCGTTAGTTAAAACACGAACGTTAGCCGATAGCTAAAAGTAGTAATAGCCGTTAATTACAAACCTAACCTAAAACGACTGCTAGGATTTCTTGGGTGGCCGAGGGCTTAGCCCCCCCCGAGTCCTCTTGGTGGGGGGGGCTGCGCCCCCGTTCCCCTGCTCCTCTGTTTTCTTCCATTACAAAGTAAAAAAAATTTTTTGAGCCATCAAATCCCAAAAAATTTTTTTTGACCATTGGATGTCTCTCAAATACCTCCGGGGACTGTTTATAGTAAAAAAAAATATTTTTTTTTTTACCCTTGGATGTCACAAATACCTCCGGGGTTATTAAAAGGGTATCAAAAATTTCGAAAGATTTTGGCTAGGTACGACGACGCACCGTTTGACATTTTTATAAAAATCTTCTGTACTTGATTCATTCCTATCCCGTGTCTGTATCCGTCAGTCCCCTGATTCACAAAACGTCGAAAACGGAACCGGATTCGAATTTTGTACTTTGTCTTTGTCTATTCTATAGAGAGTGACAGAGACAGGGCATACATTACGCTGTCGGGAGCGTTTCCGACAGTTCGTGAATCAGAGGGCTGGGGTGCGTTCCGTGGCTTCACTCGAGTGCACTCGAGCGCACTCCGGCGCGAGCGCTCTAGCCGTGTTCCGTGGCTTGGTGAAATTTTACTCTGACAGCTGTCAGAGTGTAGTTTCACCCGTTGTGTGGCTCAGAGTGCAGCAACCAAACAACCATCAAATCGAATGGTTGTTTTTCACTCTGACAGCTATTTGACGTTTGAACAATAAAAAGTGTCAAAGTTTGAACTTAACCTGTACGATCGGACAAGGAACACAGACGTCCTAAACAAAATATCGACATATTACTCGGATACATAGATAGGTAGGTACCTACCTACATGTGCCTCCTCAGCCAACCACTCGAAAAATGACGTTACAATGTAATTAATAAAGTTTAAATTTCGATTTCCGCCACCACAAGTTCGAGACTGACGGGTGTCAAGTTGTTGATGGACTTGACACATCTCCGAGCGTACAGGTTTAAAGTCAAAACGTTTTACTTTAACGCCGTAATTTAATTTAATTTAACGTCAATCTCATCTTCCAGGAGGATTAAAGTCAAAATTTAGCAGAGATAGCTATAAAACTCGAGCAAAAGTAAATCATTTCCAACACAAGTGTCGTCAAAAAATTTGAGGTTATAACATAGTCTATTATTAAGTTGTATATAAATATATGTATGTTAGTTTGTAAGGTATTTATTAAGGGCCTTAAATAGTAAAAATTTTTTGATGCCTGAAATAAATGATTTTTTTTTTTATTTTTTTTAAACTACTCGATCGTTCCGTGGCTCGGTTGCAACTCAAACTTTAACTAAACAACCACACCCAAAACCACGGAACGCAGCCCTGCCGGCCCTGGCCCTGGTACGGCATGCCGTCTTGCTTACACCTTAGTGGGGTAAGCAAGACAACTTGCCGTACCATATCATATCGCGCGATAAAAGCCGCTCATGCTAGGCCAGCTGGCGTACTTCGACGCGTGTCAAACACAAGTGTGGACGTCTCCTTGACACGCGGACAAACGCGGACAATAGCGAACATCCTTAGAAAAAAAATGTAAATGTCTGTTCCTATAAAAGTGTGTTGTTTTAATTTTTTTAACTACATTTTTTTTTACTTTTTAGTTTAATAAATTGCAAGCTATGGATGGATGGTAATCGGTTTCACAGTCCATTCATGTGGCTGCCCACCCCGTAAACATTATAACACAAAGGCGTGATTGTATGTATTTAGTTTTACAAATTCTAGTGGAGTCTATAAGTTACCAGATGCGCGAGCCGAACCCTTACTTCCTCCCTGCTCCATCATCAGACCCTCTCCACCAAGTGTAGCGAATAGAACAGAACGAAACAAATGACCCAGAACTCGAAGGGTTTCCTATTGGCCCTTAAGGAGTGCCACTGGATTTCTCCCTGCTCCATCATCAGACCCTCACCACCAAGTGTAGCGAATAGGTCTCATCAGAACGAAAGAAATGAGCCTAAACTCAAAAGGTTTCCAGGTGGTCATTAAGGAGTGCCACTGGCTTCCTCCCAACTCCATCATCAGACCCTCACCATCAGGTGTAGCGAATAGGTCTCATCAGAACGAAACAAATGAGCCCAAACTCGAGGGGTTTCCTAGTGGTCATTAAGAAGTGCCACTGGCTTCCTCTCTGCTCCATCATCAGATCTCACCACCAAGTGTAGCGAATAGGTCTCATCAGAATGAAACAAATGAGCCTAAACTCGAGGGGTTTCATATTGGTCATTAAGGAGTGCCACTGGCTTCCTCTCTGCTCCATCATCAGATCTCACCACCAAGTGTAGCGAATAGGTCTCATCAGAATGAAACAAATGAGCCTAAACTCGAGGGGTTTCCTATTGGTCATTAAGAAGTACCACTGGCTTCCTCTCTGCTCCATCATCAGACCCTCACCATCAAGTGTAGCGAATAGGTCTCATCAGAACGATACAAATGAGCCCAAACTCGAGGGGTTTCCTATTGGTCATTAAGGAGTGTCACTGCCTTCCATTCTGCTCCATCATCAGACTCTAGCCACTAATTGTAGCGATTAGGTCTCATCAGAACCTAACAAATGAGCCCAAACTCGAGGGGTTTCCTAGTTGTCATTTAGGAGTGCCACTGACTTACTCCCTGCTCCATCATCAGAACCTCACCATCAAGTGTAGCGAATAGGTATCATCAGAACAAAACAAATGAGCCCAAACTCGAGGGGTTTCCTAGCAGCCATTGAAGAGTTCTATTGCCCACCTCTTGACTCCATCATCAGATTAGCTCGATGGTAGCAAATTATTGTATTGTCATCCGATTCATATAGACTTGCAAAGTTTCAAATCAATAATACGACAATTAGAAGTAGGTTGATATTGAATTCCAAGATTTTCTTACATTGTGACTTAGTTACAAGTGAAGCTAATAAAAGTGTGGTAAAAAACCGACTCTCGATGAATCGGCTCGTCGTAACACGTTACTTAGATGCGTTGATGCTTACTTAAATGGAATAGAGTGTAACATTAGAGCATGCTATTCAGAAGTGTTTTCTTTGTTTAAATTAGATTGTCATAAATGTGGAAGGAGTTTTTTGATGAACGATCGAAAACAAATGGTATCTAGTATGAAACATTACAAAACGAACCTCCTCGTATGCCATGGTTTTCAAATACTAATTAAAGTAGACTACAGGTAAAGATAATAATGAGAATTAGGTCTGGCCACATTCCATCACGGAAGTTTGCCTATATGAATGATGAAATTAGTAGATACACCTAATTGTGAAATATGTGGAAAGATTGAGAAATGTGTGTCATCTTTTGATGGAATGTGAGCGGAACCAAGTACAAAGACAACAATGGGCGTTTTCACACTGGACGATAACGGTAACGACACGATATTACACCGATATCGTCGGACTGGCAGTTTCATACAATCACTACTAAATGCTTTCACACTGTGTCGTTACCGTCAACGATATCGTCTGTCGTGCCGATATCGGTGATGACACAAGTGCGGAAGATGCGAAGCCGGTTATTAACGAAAGTAACCAAGGGTAATTAACAGTATATCTGTTATTTACTGCATTTTTGGGTTTTTACGCTAAAAGCCACCGCTAGGTAGCGCTTTTTTTCTTGATTTGCTAGGTGTGGGTTCCGCGACGATTATGCCTGCTTGTTGATTGGTGGAGAGGAGAGAGGAGGTGGATCTCCTCCCGCCTCACCTCTCCCTTCTATTTCGAGTATGTAATATCGACAATGACCGAACGATAGTAATGGGATAGTAAACAGGGTTGCTCACCCTGAATCCGAGGTCGCTTTGGGCTTGTGTGATAGCTTTGAGCTTTGTATATTAATAATATAGATTTATATAGATTATAAGACTCATATCGATGGAGCTGGCATGTCATGAGACAAAAGCTCCAAAATTAATAAATATATTTAAAAAAACTGTCGTACTCAGAGACGTCAATGAGTCACGCCAATGATGTTTGTTATCAGCATATCTAAAAAATATGTAACTCGAGAAAAAAGAATGTTTTTAGTTTTGTCCTATCTTCAAAAATGACCGAGATATTAAACGTTAAAGTACGGCCTCCGTGGAAAATTCGGGTGAACCAATGGCATTAACGTGTGACGTCACATCGCACTTCCGTATACCTACATATCCTTTGGCTTTAGAATTGCGCTCTCACGGTTTCGTAATAAATTTATTTATTTTTCATACAGTCGATCAATGAAATGGTTAACAAATTTTGAATTGAGCCCATATAAAAAAAAACACCTTCAAATACCTACATGTTTTTTTGTCTCTTTTTTATGTCCAGTATTGAATAAAGTAGGAATGATAATTATTCATCCATAAGGAAGGAAGAAGTGCCACAGCAGTGGGGACATTAAATGGCTGATGATGATGATGATGATGATGATGATAATTTAATGCCAATTAAAGTTAATTGACGTCTCTGAGGGCAGTTAGTGCCCGTTTCAAAATGTCCGATTAGGAGATACTTTCCAGTTTAATTGACAGTTGTATATGGTCTATCTGTCAAACTTAACAGCTAATCTGCCGCCTGATTCACAAACCGTCGGAAACGCTCCCGACAGCGTAATGTTTGACTCTGTCTCTTTCACTCACTATAGAATAGACCACGACAAGGTACAGAATTCGAATCCGATTCCGTTTCCGACAGTTCGTGAATCAGGGGGCAGCCGGCCTAGCATGAGGGGCTTTTATCACGCGATATGATACGGTACGGCATGCCGTCTTGCTTACCTACACCTTAGTGGGGTAAGCAAGACAACTTGCCGTACCATATCAAATCGCGCGATAAAAGCCGCTCACGCTAGGACGGCAGAACTCACATAGACTTTGTGAAACAGGGTGGCTACCGCTTAACCTTATGGGTATGAACTTCATACGTTTTTGGGAACTTTAAGTCAATTTTATAAAGAAAATAGCTGCTATCAGTTCCTTGTTTTGTGACGTCGGGTATAACGATAACTAGCTAGCAACGTTCAACAGAACAAAGCAGCAAAAATCTATCAGAATAAGGAATTCAAATGACAGTTGAAGCCCATACCCATATCCAGATTTCTTAGCCGGTAGCCCCCCAGGTCCTTAACATGACATTATACAGAAAGAGAAATAAAAATAACAGGATTAATAAAAAGGTTGGATTGTCGAAATGCACACCTGTCGAATACCTACCTACGCGACCAAAATTTGCGCTCGATCAAGGAGAGGCGGCGCGGGCGAATTGTGTATCATTTGGTGCAGTATATTTTATACACGACTGCCCAAAAACAGGAGTGTAATGTGTTTAGGGTAATGAATGTATGTTTGTATGAATGTAAGTTGTGCCCGTGAAAGGCATCATTCACCCGGACAGTGAAAGGTCGTGGGGTCGAGTCCCATCGCATCGGAGCTAGCTGTTGTGAGACAGGTCGATTTTTACAAATTTTCTTTTGTTGTGTTCGCTAATAGTTCAGGGATGGTGTAGGTAGGTATATAAAAATTACGGTGAAAATCAAAAAGAAAAGCTCTATAAAATATTGCAAAAGAAAAATTGTAATTTTGTATGGAAAATCTTACTGACGTGCTATTTAAAACCGAAATTTCGTTCATGGTCTGGTCACGTCTATACGAATAAACATTTAGAATTCCTCAACAGGCATTCTCCCATCAGGGTCATCGAACCTAGTATTGCTTTGGCAATCAATTAAAGCGCACAAACCGATACCTAAAGCAAAGAGCCACATCCCCACCATGAGCAGAGCGCTTATAATGCCGATGCTGAAAAAAGGAGTGCAGTGTACAATCTTTCCAAATCCACCGCATTCGGGGTCCGACTCGCAGTCGTCACTATCGCCTTGGCCGACATCGCCAGAGCCGTCGACACCAGAACCGTCAACGTCATGACCGTCAGTGCCAGAACCACCGACGCCAGGACTATCGGGGCCATCATAATCGCCGCCAGGTCCGCCAATGCCAGAACCGCCAATGCCTGGACCACCAATACCAGAACCACCGATGCCAGGACTATCAGGGCCATCGTAATCGCCACCAGGTCTGCCACTGCCAGAACCGCTCATGCCAGGACCACCAATACCAGAACCAGCGATGCCAGGACTGCAAGGGCCACCGTAATCGCCGCCAGGTCCGCCAGTTCCAGAACTGCCAATGCCTGGACCACCAATACCAGAACCACCGATGCCAGGACTACCAGGGCCATCGTAATCGCCACCAGGTCCGCCACTGCCAGAACCGCTCATGTCAGGACCACCAATACCAGAACCACCAATGCCAGGACTATCAGGGCCATCGTAATCACCACCAGGTCTGCCACTGCCAGAACCGCTCATGCCAGGATCACCAATACCAGAACCTCCGATGCCAGGACTGTCAGGGCCATCATAATCGCCACCAGGTCTGCCACTGCCAGAACCGCTCATGCCAGGACCACCAATACCAGAACCACCGATGCTAGGACTATCAAGGCCATCGTAATCGCCGCCAGGTCCACCACTGCCAGAACCGCTCATGCCAGGACCACCAATACCAGAACCACCAATGCCAGGACTATCAGGGCCATCGTAATCACCACCAGGTCTGCCACTGCCAGAACCGCTCATGCCAGGATCACCAATACCAGAACCTCCGATGCCAGGACTGTCAGGGCCATCATAATCGCCACCAGGTCTGCCACTGCCAGAACCGCTCATGCCAGGACCACCGATGCTAGGACTATCAGGGCCATCGTAATCGCCGCCAGGTCCACCAGTGCCAGAACCGCTAATGCCAGGACCACCAATACCAAAACCACCGATGCCGGAACTATCAGGGCCATCGTAATCGCCACCAGGTCTGCCACTGCCAGAACCGCTGATGCCAGGACCACCAATACCAGAACCAGCGATGCCAGGACTAGCAGGGCCATCGTAATCGTCACCAGGTCCTCCAGTGCCAGAACCACCGATATCAGGACTGTCAGGCCTATCATAATCGCCGCCATGTCCGCCAGTGCCAGGTCCGCCAATGCCAGGTCCGCCAATGCCAGGACCACCAATACCAGAACCACCAACGCCCGAACCACCAATACCAGTGTCGCCATGGCCAGCACTTCCATCACCCTTGCCCGAACTATCAACGGCAGTGCCGCCCTCCCAAGGACTACCATCACCAACGCTAGTGCCACCCTCGCCAACGCCATCGCCAAGACCGCCTTCATGACCGCTCGAACCATCAACGCCCATACCATCATCTTCAAGACCACCATCACCAACGCCTGAATCGGCGACACCAGTGCTACTATCACTCTTACCCGATCCATCAACGCCAGTGCCGCCATCAACACCGCCAGTGCCATCATCCCCAAGACCGCTATCACCAACGCCCGAACCATTAATGCCAGTGTCACCATCACCATCGCCCGAACCAACATTGCCAATTTTGCCATCGTCAGAACCGTCTTCGCCAGTGAGGCCATCGCCAGTGCCGCTATCCTCTACGCCTGAACTATCAACGCCAGTTTCGTCATCTCCTAGACCGCTATCACCAATACCCGAACCGTCAACGCCAGTGCCACCATCACCAACACCCGAACCGTCTACGCCAGTGCCATCAACTCCCAGACCGCCGTCACTTAGACCCGAACCATCAACGCCAGTAGCGTTATCTCCAAGATCACTATCATCAATGCCAGGGCCGCCATCACCAACACCAGTGCCGCCATTACCATCGCCAATGCCACCATCTCCAACACCCGAACCGTCAACGCCAGTGCCGTCAACTCCCAGACCGCCATCGCTAACACCCGAACCATCAACGCCAGTACCGTTATCTCCAAGACCACGATCATCAACGCCAGTGCCGCTAATACTAATGCCAGTGACGCTATCACCAACGTCAGTGCCGCCATCATCAACGCCAGAGCCACTTTCACCAATGCCAGTGCCGCCATCACTAACGCCAGAGCCATCTTCACCATAGCCAGTGCCGCCATTACTAACGCCAATGTCGCCATCTCCAACACCCGAACCGTCAACGCCAGTGTCTTCAACTCCCAGACCTCCATCACCAACACCCAAACCATCAACGCCAGTACCGTTATCTCCAAGACCACTATCATCAACGCCAGTGCCGCCATCACTAACGCTAGTGACGCCATCACCAACGCCAGTGCCACCATTAGCATTGCCAGTGCCGCCATCTCCAAGATTCTCATCACTAACGCCAGAACCGTCAACACCAGTGCCATCAGCCCCAAGACTGCCATCATCAACGCCCGAACCATCAACGCCAGTGCCGCTATCACCCTTGCCCAAACCATCAACGCCAGTGCCGCCTTCAACAACGCCCGAACCATCAACGACCGAATCATCAACGCCCAAACCATCAACGCCAGTACCGTCTGCATCAACTCCCGAACCATCAACACTTGTGGCACCATCACTCTCGCCCAAACCATCAACGCCAGCGCCCCCTTCATCAACGCCCGAACTGTCAACACCAGAGCCATCCACCCCAAAACTGCCATCATCAACGCCTGAACCAACAACACCAGTGCCATCATCATCAAGACCACCATCACCAACGCTTGAATCGTCAGCACCAGTGCTACCATCACCCTCACCCGATCCATCCACGCTAGTGCCGCCATCAACACCGCCAGTGCCGTCATCCCCAAGACCGCCATCACCAACGCCCAAACCATCAACACCAGTGCCGCCAAGACTGTCATAACCAACACCCGAACCATCAACACCAGTGCCGCCAAGACTGTCATAACCAACACCCGAACCATCCACGCCAGCGCCGCTATCCCCAATACCGCCACCATCAATGCCCGAACCATCAACAACAGTGCCGCCAAGACTGTCATAACCAACACCCGAACCATCAACGCCAGCGCCGCTATCCCCAATACCGCCACCATCAACACCAGTGCCGCCAAGACTGTCATAACCAACACCCGAACCATCAACGCCAGCGCTGCTATCCCCAATACCGCTACCATCAATGCCCAAATCATCAGCGCCAGTGCCAGCATGGCCAAGACCGCCATCACCCACGCCCGAACCATCAACACCAGTGCCGCCAAGACTGTCATAACCAACACCCGAACCATCAACGCCAGCGCCGCTATCCCCAATACCGCCACCATCAATGCCCGAACCATCAACACCAGTGCCGCCAAGACTGTCATAACCAACACCCGAACCATCAACGCCAGCGCTGCTATCCCCAATACCGCTACCATCAATGCCCAAATCATCAGCGCCAGTGCCAGCATGGCCAAGACCGCCATCACCAACGCCTAAACCATCAACACCAGTGCCGCCAAAACCGCCATCACCAACGCCCAAACCATCAACACCAGTGCCGCCAAGACTGCCATTACCAACACCCGAACCATCAACGCCAGTGCCGCTATCCCCAATACCGCCACCATCAATGCCCGAATCATCAGCGCCAGTGCCAGCATGGCCAAGACCGACATCATCAACACCAGTGTCACCATAGCCAGTGCCGCCATCATCAACGCTTGATCCTTCAACGCCATTGCCATCATCTCCTAGAAAGCCATCACCAACGCCAGAACCATCAACGCCAGTGCCGTCATCTTCTAGACCGCCATCACCAACGCCTGATTCATCTACGCCAGTGCCACTTTGGCCAAGACCGCCATCATCAACGCTAGTGTCGCCATCGCCAGTGTCGCCATCGCCAGTGCCGCTATCTCCAACGCCCGAACCATTGACACCAGTGCCATCATCTCCTAGACCGCCATCACCAAAACCCGCTAGACCGTCATCACCAACGCCTGAACCATCAACGCCAGTGTCGACATCTCCTTGACCGCCATCACCAACGCCTGAACCATCAACGCCAGTGCCGACATCTCCTAGACCGCCATCACCAACGCTAGTGTCACCATCATCATCTTTACCTACACCATCAACGTCAGTTCCACCATCTCCAACACCAGATCCATCAACGCCAGTGCTGACATCTCCTAGACCGCCATCACTAACGCTAGTGTCACCATCATCACCTTTACCTACACCATCAACGCCAGTGCCGCCATCTCCAAGACCGCCATCATCAACGCCAGAACCGTCATCGCCATCCTTAGAACCGTCATCGCCAGAACCGCCAGGGCTACCATCGTCGAGATCGCCGACGCCCAGATCACTATCGCCAGAACCACCATCGCCAATATCATCATAGCCAGGGCTGCCATCGCCAGGCCCGTCATCATCCAGATTGCCATCGCTAGCACTGACCGTATCTTTGGTGATGGTAGTGGTTGTACGGCTGGTGGTTGTGGTTGTGGAGGTCGTGATCGTTGGGGTCGTGGTTGTCCTGGTGGGCCTGGGGGTCGTGGTAGTGGTTGTAGGGGTAGTAGTAGTTGTGGTAGTAGGGGTGGTTGTAGTAGTAGGGGTGGTGGTAGTAGTAGGGGTGGTGGTGGTAGTAGTAGGGGTGGTGGTGGTAGTAGTAGGGGTGGTGGTAGTAGTAGGGGTGGTAGTAGTAGGGGTGGTGGTAGTAGTAGGGGTGGTGGTAGTAGTAGGGGTGGTGGTAGTAGTAGGGGTCGTAGAAGTAGTAGGGGTCGTAGTAGTAGTAGTAGGGGTCGTAGTAGTAGTAGGGGTCGTAGTAGTAGTAGGGGTCGTAGTAGTAGTAGGAGTCGTAGTAGTAGTAGGGGTCGTAGTAGTAGTAGGGGTCGTAGTAGTAGTAGTAGGGGTCGTAGTAGTAGTAGGGGTCGTAGTAGTAGTAGGGGTTGTAGTAGTCGTTGTGGTAGTAGGGGTGGTGGTAGTAGTAGTAGGGGTCGTAGTAGTAGTAGGGGTTGTAGTAGTCGTTGTGGTAGTAGGGGTGGTGGTAGTAGTAGTGGTGGTTAAGTATGGTGGTTTTTGAAAAGGCTGATATAGGTATTTATTAATGTCAAAGAAATTAGATTTTCTTTTATTCAAATATAAATGGGTTAAGTCATGTCGGTCCGGATTTTTCTTACCTAAACCGGCTTTGATTATTTGTTCGATTGTCGCATCACCGTATGCTTTTTCCCAGTCAAATGATGTACTTAAATCGTGCTTGGTATAGCCTATGCTATCAACATATTTAAATAATTTTAAGGGGGTGGTTTTAGGGTCTACTGTATAATGGTCAATGAAGGGATCCATGGCTACGTGTGCTTTATGTAAGTCTTCTCTTAGTACTCTCGCAGGTAAATCATTGTGATAGTACAAATGTAAAACTTTAATACAGCCACTGTCGTCATTGTCACACTTCAAATCAAGAGAACGATTGCCTAATGTTGAGGAAATAGTGGCGTTAGGGTAAACTATTACGTAAAGAGGATTTTCAGTCGTGACAAAACGCGGTAGTTCCTTTTCTACCAAAAATTTTTGCAGATCGTTAACTTGTTGATTAAGATCTGTTTTCCAAGTTCCACTAAAATGACGTTTGGGCAAAACCTTCTCTAAGAAAGAAATCATTTTTGGTTCCCTTTCTGCTATTTCGCGCATAGAGGTATTAAGATTTAAATAGTCTTTCGGTTTAAGTGCTTCTAATAATTTATGGAATTTCGGCAGGTCTTTTTTTAATTTATTCATGTCAACGTTAAAATTGTGTCTCATATAAAATGACTCAAAGTCACTATAAGTATCGAAAAAAAGGTCTTTAACAAAAGGATCATCCCTAAACTGTGGGTTTAAACAATCCCTTATAAGAACTTGATTTTCTTGCAATAATTGTGCAATAGTGTGATTACGGTACAGTCGAACTTCCTCTTCCAAGATCGGGATGGTCTTACGTGGAAATGTAGTAGGTCTAACATATAGGGCCTTTTCTAATAAATTCTTGTGAAGTTCACTAATAATAAAAGGCTTATTCTCCTTAGGGGAATACCCTTTAGGTAAAAGTTTAGGTAAAATATTTCTTTGGTCAGGCATGTAATCATCATAAACAGGTATTCCGGGTAAATCTTGGATTAGTTTGGCCATAGTGCGATTAAGTTTTATAACATGTTTGGGTTTTAGCTGTTCAAACAAATACAATAATTTTGGCCAGTCTTGTTCAATATGAGGATAAGAGTACTTACCGAAATTACCTTGGGAATACCAATCGAGAATTTCTAACTGCCTTTTATCGATAGCAACACTGTTGAGATAAAGATCAGGAGAAGTCTGAAAATAATTATAAAGCACAAAAATAATAATCCGATTAGCTTTGACTAATTCTGTTATAGTGGCGTTAGGATACAATGTAAATGGTGTAGAGACTCTCATTCTTTGACGCCGGTCGGGTTCCACTTTACCGGAATCGAATGAAATAGTATCCCGTCCTTCATATAGGAGGCTCGAGATTGTCTTTAATATCTCGATCGCTTCATTGCTGTTTTCTTCGGTAGGAGATTCCTAAAAAGAGAAATATGTTAAGTATTATGTTAGGGCTGATTAAATGCTAGTTCAGACACCGTTGTTCGGAAACCGCGCGGTTGGGAAGGGGCGTTTCTGCTTGTATGAGATTTGGTCAGACAAGTGGATTTTAAGGCTTGAGCACACCAAACGCAGGTCAGAAGCAGCGCAGTTTGAATGCGGGCCCGCGCAAGTTGTAATACAAGAAACTCTATGAACTACGTCACACTAAATTTGAACGCGGGCCCGCGCTCAAACTGCTCTGCGCCGCGCCGAGCCGCACTGCTACTGCCGGACTACAAACGGCGCGGGAGCGGGGCAGAAGCAGCGCAGGCGCGGCGCAGAGCAGTTTGAGCGCGGGCCCGCGCTGTTGTATAACTATGGCGGCTATGTTAGCATGACACACCGAGGCAGGGCGTTCGCAGTGCAGCGCAGTGCGTTGACGAGAGTTGTATTATGCCTACTGCCTGCCTAACCCGTCACACTGAACGCGGTTTGAACGCGGGCCCGCGTTGCAACTGCTTTGAAACTGTTGCTGCGTTCAGTGTACCGACTCCCGCCGACTCCCGCGCTGCTACTGACCTGCTCTGCTCCTGACCCGCGTTTGGTATGCTCAAGCCTTCAATGATGCGATTTTATTTCAACTTGTACGAATTTGTTTCATTACGATGTTTTTATTTTATACTTAGGTTTCACAGCTCTACGGGCAAAGACAATACACACGGGAGGCGCTAGAATAGGGTTGCCGTGTAAAACGTAGTGCATTAGCCCGGGCTTAGTCCGACCCTGCTTATATTGTATATAGTCCTGCCGGGCTTAGGATGCGGTCGAAATCTTATCGTATAAGTATCGACCGAATTTGACATTGACGTAGGATAAAATGCGTTTTATCGACCGTACTTAAGATGCTACTCGTACTTTTTACGATAAGTCGATAAAAAATAGTAAGAAAATTAAAAAAATTGATAAAAGTTTATCGACTTGGGTGAGCATGCATGGCCATTTTGACAGCTAAAGTCGAGATTGTTTATTGTACCTGAGATGCGACTCGTACTTTTTACGACAAGTCGATAAAAAATAGTAAGAAAATTAAAACTAATAGTTAAAATTTTATCGACTTGCGTAAGCATGCATGGCCATTTTGACAGCTAAAGTCGAGATTGTTTATCGTATTAATATCGTCGTTGTTTTTGAAGTCGACAATTTTATCATCTTTAATTATTAACACACTGTTTTTGATCAGAATTTGTAGTTGGTACAGAAACTTACTTTTTGGCTTCCATTACAAGAGAAACACTAATTTTCGGGAACAAAACTTAAATAAATTAGGTCCCCACTAAAGTACCACACGCGAGCGCGACGCATATGCAAAAACTTTGAATAAAGTGAAAATGGCGTGTTCGGAAAAGATCGACACTTCTGAACGCATCCCTAATGTCACGTCAAATTGACATTAGCTGTCACTTGAAGTTGTCAGTGACACTTGATTGGAATTCTTCTTGGAAAAATGTCGGAATAATTTTGCTGAATTTGTTAAAAATCGCTCGCGTTGAATGTGCCTGGCATATCGAGTTTGAATAAAATCTTAAATTATCTATGTGATCCCGTTTTGTACGACCAAGGTTTTGATGCCATCTCTGGAGTGGCCGGTCGCGGATGCTTTGAAAGATAACCTTTTCTACCACACGCGCTTGTTGTCGGGACAGTAAATCGTAATAAAAGAGGCTCCTCCGTGTGTTATTGTGTATCTATTGTTGAAACGCCCAGTGTCTTGTGAACGCTGTTATTTGTGTTGTGAGTGAGGTGACTAGTTGGTAAGGTCTGCAGAAGACGAAGAAAGGACCCCAGGGGCGCGCGCGCTCCCTTACACCACTTCTGCCTTGGAGACATTCGACACACGGACCCGTATGTAAAATCACCTTACTTCACAAATTCTATCCGCTGTGTATCGCAGTCCAATTGTTCAGTTACATCCCGGCTGAAACCTAGTTCTTGTCCGAAGTCTACTCATGATAAATCTTCCACTGCGCCATGCCGGCTCCGCGGTATAGGCAGGGGTGTACTGAACATTTTTTGGTAGCAGAGCGTAGTTTGAAGGCCTGAGAGGCCCACGCCAAAACTTTGTATTAATCAGTGCCGTGTTGATGACCCAGTCTGGTCCGGACTAGATTAATTTGTACTTGTAAATGGTAATTAACTTGCATTTGAAAAGTAAAGGGCATTCCTTTGTTATTGGTTCCATGTCTTGTAATTAATTGTCATGTATTGAGGTTCCAAAATGTAAACAGATGCCTTTCTTTGTTCATAATAATTATTATTCAGTTTTGTTGGCAAATTTGAGTTGTGAATATTGACAAGTTTGTTGCTAAAATAATAGCTAATAAAAGGTTAGCTAATAAGTTTGCACTCAATACTTAGTGAAACTTAAATGATTTGGGACATTGTTTACACATTGAAACTCATTGAAACTTGTGCTTTGAAATAATTAAAATTAACTTGTTGTTGTGTAACAGTATGTTGTGTTGATATCCAAGTGAGTTTCAATAGTCAGTGATTTGTTTGAACTGAATAACGTTGGACTTATAAAGTCAAAGTTAGTTTGTGTCTAAGTTATAACCTCTTGAGAGTTAGAGTTATAATTATATACTTGAGTTTTGTTGTTTTCTGATAACCTCCAAATATTGGAGATTTTGTGTTATAGTGAATATTTTGAATTTGTTGGTTTTGTTGATAAATTTGTGACGTTACAATGACGGCCTCCTCTGCTAAAGCCAAAATACGTTCTGAGTTACGGTGGTTAGCGTCTGCAGTCGCATTGTTGGATCGACCTGATAGGACGGAGGCCTTGTTGAACAGATACGGAGATCTGCCCATACGTTTGGCTGTTGTTGATGAGCAGTATGCCTTATTTTTGGAAAGGACTGTTGAGGCCGAGGTGGAAATGCGACAAGAAGTCGATTTGGATGTGGACCAGTGTTATGATTTTGCGGACAGAATTACCCAGGTGGCTCGACCTTTGCAAGTGGCAAGAGAGAATGAACCGAGCCCGTCCCCGGTCACATCTAAAAGTATGCCCCCTCTCTTTGCTAGATTGGCCCCCTTAGACTTAAGGCGTTTTGCTGGTCGTCTAGAGGACTGGGAGGGCTTTATTAATATTTTTGAGAGTCTTGTACATGCCCGGGACGATTTGACCCAGGGCCAGAAGTTAGCTTATTTGTTATCCGTGTTGGAAGGGGAGGCCCTTGAATCAGTTCAACATTTGGCCCCCTCGGATGAAAACTACCCTATTGCTAGGGATTTGATTGCCCGTCGGTACCAGAACGTACGACGTCTGGCGGACAACCATGTGGCCGCCATTTTGAATTTACCCCGCGTTGCCAGCGTGATGCACTTGAGAGTGGCTTTGTTGAATCCGCTGTTGGTTGCCTACAACGCATTAAAAAACTTAAAACTCCCAGTGGAGCAGTGGTCGTTTTTGTTACTGCACATTGTCCTGGGAAAGTTGCCGGACTCTGTTAAGGTCCGTTTTGAGCAGCAGTATGGTGGGGATAGTGCGACTTATCTGCCACCCTTCTCGGACCTCTTGACGTTCCTGGAAGGAGAAAGTAGACTGGCAGATAATTCCGCTCTGGCCGGTCCTATGGGACCCGAACGACCTGTGCCACAGAGTAGATCCCCCACCGGACCCCCCCGTAGGGGGCGTATGGCCCCTCGCGCGCCCGGCCGCTATGCCGCCGTCCAGGAGACCGCCCGCTGCTTGTACTGTCGGGAACCGGGTCACAGCACGACCCGTTGTGATAAGTTCCTCGACCAGCGCGTCCAAGGCCGTCGAGCGATCGCGCGACAACGGACATGGTGCTACTCGTGCTTGGGCCTGCACATGCAGCACGAATGTACCCAAGCGCACCCATGCCGCTTTTGTAAGGGCAACCACCATCCCCTCCTCTGCATGAACAGCCCAGAGGGCGGCGGAGCGCCGCAGCGCGTCGCTGCAGGATCACCGCGTATGGGTGGGGGTCTCGGACCCCCCGCGGTGTTTGCATCCCGCAGCAGTTCTAGTGGCCACCAGAGTGGCCCCAGACGCTCTCCGCCACGTTTGGAGCCTCAAACGGGCGGGGGTCCCAGGGACCCCCCCATGGGAAACCGATCCCCAAGGATGGGGATGAGTAATGCGAGCGTTGCCGGAGGTCGTAGAGGCCCCCCGCGACGTTTTGAGCCTCGCACGGGCGGGGGTCCCACGGACCCCCCCACGGGAAATCGGTCCCCAACTAGGGGGTTCGATTTTGCGAGCGATGCGGGAGGTCGTAGAAGCCCCCCGCAACGTGTTGAGCCTCGCACAGCCGGGGGTCCCCGGGACCCCCCCTCTGAAAATCGGTCACCGTGCCCCCGCGACTATGGGGCGACGTACACGGTGGATGATAGGCACCGATTCTCGCCGCCGCTCGCCGAATACCCGCGTTTGGAGCGGCGCCCGCCCCGTCTTCAAGGGGCCGGGAGATATAACCCGCCTGATACCGGGCGAATTGGACGTAGGCAGTATGTGGGAGATTGGGACCCCCTGGATCGCTATGAGCGACCCCCTTACCATGGGGGGACGTCTGGGGACCCCACATACTAGCAATCAACGTGTTTACGGTCGATTGTAGCCACCCCTCCAGAGACCGTTTTGTTGCCCACGGCCTCTGTGCTTGTCAGGGGATTGAATGGCGACCTTGTGGAAGTTCGCGCCTTGTTGGATTCCGGTGCTCAGGGGTGTGTTGTGTCATCTTGGTTAGTTAGGCGGTTGGGCCTCAAGGTGCACCCCCACACGGAAGGCGTGAGAGGTGTTGGCGATGTGAAAGTCCCCGGGTTGTTAGGGCATGTTGACTTCACATTTACATCACGTAATAAGTCCACGCCAGGCATTAAGACCTCGGCGATTGTGTTGGACACAGTTGTTGGCCGTCAACCTTCAGTTGACTTGGGACCGAGTATGTTGTCTTTGGTGTCTGATTCCCCACTCGCCGATCCAAATTTCTTCCGCCCAGGCCCGATTGATGCTCTCCTTGGAGCCGATGTCCTGGGGCGAGTTTTGTTGACGGGGAAGCGAGTTCTGCGGCCAGATGGCTTGGTAGCTCTGCAGACGACACTCGGTACAGTTGTGATGGGCCCTGCTCGCCGCGTTTTGGATTCCCTTGATGAGGATCGCGGTCTTGTTTTTAATGTGTCTCTCTCCGAAGTGGTGCAGAAGTTTTGGGAGGTTGAGGAACCTCCACCAGCCCCGCGGGTTGACCCAGTAGCGGATGAATGCGAGTTGTATTACCAGAATAACACTGGTCGCCTCCGCTCTGGTCGTTTGATCACCCGTCTCCCCTTTCGTGCCGGCCGACCTCCTCTGGGCGAATCCCGACCGCTAGCGGAACGTAGGCTAGTGGCGATGGAGCGTCGCATGAGCAAGGATCCGGTCTTCCGCCAGAAGTATGTTGAATTCATGCGGGAGTATGAGGAGTTAGGGCACATGTCCGTGAGCGATTTGGATTGGCGCTCCGTTGAGCACTTCTTTTTGCCGCACCACGCCGTTTTGAAATCCGGAAAGATTCGGGTGGTCTTTGACGGTTCGGCTCCCACCTCTACTGGAGCGTCCTTGAACCAGTGTCTGCATGTAGGTCCCAAGCTGCACACGGAGATCTCAGACATTTTGACCAACTTCCGGCGGCACCAAATTGTATTTATGACGGACATCCGGATGATGTTCAGACAAACGGTCATCCATCCAGAGGATAGGAGGTACCAATTGATTTTGTGGAGAGAGAGTCCTAGGGACCCCTTGTTGATTTATGAATTGAATACGAATACGTACGGTTTGGCTTCGAGCCCGTTTGTTGCGATTCGTTCTTTGTTGGAGTTGGCCGAGAAGGAGCGCTTGAGATACCCTCGCGCCTCCGCCATTTTGGCCAGTGACGTCTATGTGGATGACATTTGCACGGGCGCCTCATCTGTCTCAGAGGCGATTGTCCTGAGAGACGAACTCACCGCCCTTTTGAAGTCGGGAGGTTACGAGTTGAGGAAATGGATATCCAACTCGCCTGATGTACTGGTAGGTTTGCCCGAAGAGCACCAGCAGGACCCCCACCTATTCGAAAATGTTGATAATCCCCATGTGGTGACCGTCCTTGGCGTACAGTACAAACCGGTCTCTGACACGTTCACTTATTGTGTGGATTTACGACCACCGAAAGTCTGGACCAAGCGTTTAGTATTGTCTACTGTCGCACGTACCTTTGACCCCAATGGGTGGATTTGCCCCGTGCTGTTTATGGCCAAGTGTTTCTTGCAACGGTTATGGGCTTCGGGTGTGTCGTGGGATGAACCCCTCTCGGACGAGTTACTCCGAGATTGGTCGAGCTTCGTTTCATCCCTCCCCGAGATTAATGAAGTGCATTTGCCGAGGCTATTCCTCCCTTCTGAAAATTGTAAAGTTACTCTTCACGGCTTTTCCGATGCCTCCGAACGTGGATTTGCTGCGGCCGTGTACCTCCGCACCGTTACTGTTGACGGAGTTGTTGCTGTGCATCTGGTGATAGCGAAAAGCAAAGTCGCTCCCCTTCGGACTCGTCATACGATCCCGAGGTTGGAATTGTGTGGAGCTGCCCTCCTAATGCGTTTGTTGAACCACGTATGGCTCACATTAGGTCGATCTATTAAGATACAAGAAGTTTATGCTTGGACGGACAGTCAGGTCGTCCTTTGTTGGTTGAAGGCTCCGGCGCACACCTTGGACGTGTTTGTGGCCAATCGAGTGTCGCAGATTTGTAACTCCGACATCGAGTTGATTTGGAGACACGTGCCGGGAACCATGAATCCCGCGGATTGTGCGTCTCGGGGTTGTGTAGCCCCAACCCTAATTAACCACCCCCTCTGGTGGGGCCCACAGTGGTTGATGCGGCCTGAGTCGGAGTGGCCGCCCTCTCCAGCGTTGTCGAACGTAGCCGTTCCTGATATGCGGGCATGCGTCCTGGAGACTAACCCCGCCGGGGAAAAGGATTTGTTGTTGGATCGGTACAGCTCCTTACAGAAGCTGCTTGGTGTTACCGCTTGGATCAGACGTTTTGTGTACAATTGCAGAAACCCACGCGCGAGGCGTGATTCGTCGGTTCTCACTCCGGACGAGCGTAGGGACGCGCTCTTGTTTTGGGTCCGGAGAGTGCAAGCTGATAGTTTTGAGTCCGAGATTGAAATTTTGCGTTTAGGCCGTCGCAAGTTGAAGGGCGCGGTATCGCGATTGAATCCCTTCCTGGACGAGAGTGGGCTTTTGCGAGTCGGCGGAAGACTTCGAAATGCGAACCTGCCGTATGGAGCTCGTCACCCCCTTTTGTTACCTAAAGCCGGACATTTGACTCAACTGATAATAACAGATCGCCATGTGAATGCACAACATGCTGGCTGTAATGCTTTGTTGGCCATTTTGCAGCGTGAATTTTGGATTTTGTCTGCTCGTCGAGCCATTCGCACTGTGGTTTTCCGTTGCCTGCCTTGTTATCGATTGAAGGCCGCGACCATGCAGCCCCAGATGGGTGATTTGCCTGCTGATCGCGTCACGGAATGTAGAGCTTTTGCCGGAGTCGCCACCGACTTCGCCGGTCCCTTTACTGTAAAGGCTTCGAGACTGCGTAATGCTAAAACCTATAAGGCGTACTTGTGCGTGTTTGTGTGTTTGTCCACCAAGGCTGTCCATTTGGAAATTGTCTCGGAATTGTCTACCGAAGCCTTTGTCGCCGCCTTGAGCAGATTTGTTTCCCGTAGAGGACTGCCGTCATTGATACGTTCCGATTGTGGTACTAATTATAAGGGAACGTGTAATTATCTTAAGGAAGTAGTTAAGTTTTTTGTTGATAATAAAATAGACATTGGAACCACCCTCTCCCGGCGTGGGATAATCTGGAAGTTTAGCCCTCCAGCTTGTCCGACCTGGGGAGGAATTTTTGAAGCTTGTGTAAAGGCTGCCAAGACACACTTGCGTCGCGTGATTGGAGAAACTATTCTCACGTTTGAGGAACTTGATACGGTATTTTGTAAAATTGAGGCCGTCCTCAACTCGCGACCCTTGTGCCCGTTGTCTTCGGACCCGAATGACCTGGAAGCGTTGACCCCAGGTCATTTCTTGATCGGACAGCCCCTTTTGGCTTTGCCTGAATATCCGATTCAGGATGTAGGATCCCATCGTTTGTCGCGATACCAACTTTTGAAACAGATGTCCCAAAACTTCTGGGCACGTTGGTCGATGGAGTATTTGCATATCCTACAACAGCGCGTGAAGTGGACAGATAAAACCACCCCACCCCAGACTGGCGACCTCGTGTTGATTAAGGATGCTAACCTGCCGCCCCTATGTTGGCGAAGGGGGCGCATTGTTAAACTCTACCCCGGAACTGACGGAGTTCCTCGTTTTGCTGAGGTTTTGGTTCGAGATTCGGTTTTGAAGAGAGCAGTTAGTGGGCTCTCCCGATTACCCGTAGATTGACGTACCGTTCTTAACGGTCCGGGGCGGGGGGATGTTCGGAAAAGATCGACACTTCTGAACGCATCCCTAATGTCACGTCAAATTGACATTAGCTGTCACTTGAAGTTGTCAGTGACACTTGATTGGAATTCTTCTTGGAAAAATGTCGGAATAATTTTGCTGAATTTGTTAAAAATCGCTCGCGTTGAATGTGCCTGGCATATCGAGTTTGAATAAAATCTTAAATTATCTATGTGATCCCGTTTTGTACGACCAAGGTTTTGATGCCATCTCTGGAGTGGCCGGTCGCGGATGCTTTGAAAGATAACCTTTTCTACCACACGCGCTTGTTGTCGGGACAGTAAATCGTAATAAAAGAGGCTCCTCCGTGTGTTATTGTGTATCTATTGTTGAAACGCCCAGTGTCTTGTGAACGCTGTTATTTGTGTTGTGAGTGAGGTGACTAGTTGGTAAGGTCTGCAGAAGACGAAGAAAGGACCCCAGGGGCGCGCGCGCTCCCTTACACCACTTCTGCCTTGGAGACATTCGACACACGGACCCGTATGTAAAATCACCTTACTTCACAAATTCTATCCGCTGTGTATCGCAGTCCAATTGTTCAGTTACATCCCGGCTGAAACCTAGTTCTTGTCCGGAGTCTACTCATGATAAATCTTCCACTGCGCCATGCCGGCTCCGCGGTATAGGCAGGGGTGTACTGAACATGGCGCTTATTTTGATTCTTGAAACTACTAAGTTTTTTTTTATACGGAATAGTGAGGCGAAAACTCAGGAAAAACGAACAAGTCAGCTTCGTCTTAAGGCTTGAGCACACCAAACGCGGGTCAGGATCAGGAGCAGAGCAGGTCAGTAGCAGCGCGGGAGTCGGCGGGAGTCGGTACACTGAACGCAGCAACAGTTTCAAAGCAGTTGCAACGCGGGCCCGCGTTTAAACCGCGTTCAGTGTGACGGGTTAAGCAGGCAGTAGGCATAATACAACTCTCGTCAACTGCTTTCGACGCGCTGCGCTGCACTGCGGACGCCCTGCCTCGGTGTGCCATGCTAACATGGCCGCCATAGTTATACAACAGCGTGGGCCCGCGCTCAAACTGCTCTGCGCCGCGCCTGCGCTGCTTCTGCCCCGCTCCCGCGCCGTTTGTAGTCCGGCAGTAGCAGTGCGGCTCGGCGCGTCGCAGAGCAGTTTGACCGCGGGCCCGCGTTCAAATTTAGTGTGACGTAGTTCATAGAGTTTCTTGTGTTACAACTTGCGCGGGCCCGCATTCAAACAGCGCTGCTTCTGACCTGTGTTTGGTGTGCTCAAGCCTTTATTCGACTAGTTTATCTTTCGTAGTGTGCATCTAAGGGTGGTATTCCACTTACCAAAGATCTTGGTCTAATATTCATATTAATATTCAGTTATTCCATTGCACATATATAACATGAAAATGTTCTAAATCTACAAATTTACCTCTTCGAGGTGTAGTGGATGAGAAAATTAAGAATGATCTAAATATAATCAGGTATCAAAGTATATAAATATAAAACAAAAAACTACAAACACATTTAGTCACATTTTAGACTTATCCTAATTTTAATTCAAAATATTCCTTAATGCTGTACAACGATTCTTTTAATAATATATTTTTTAGTTCCCTTTCAAAAGTACTGTCTTGGAGGGCTTTGACATTTTGAGGTAAATGATTGATTAATTGCCATATAGTGAGAGTTATTTTTAAACAAGCTTAAATTAACTGTGGGAATAACTAAGGGTGTTTGTGCACTACACTGAATTTTACCGATCCGGCGGTCCGGTTTTTTACGGACCGATATGGCAGCTATGAAAAACATATGGGCGCTTGTGCACCACACTGAATTTTACCGTCCGGAAAAAAACGGATGGTTGTATTTTAATCATAAATCACTACATAGTATAAAACAAAGTCGCTTCCCGTCTGTCTGTCCCTATATATGCTTAAATCTTTAAAACTACGAAACAAATTTTCATGCGGTTTTCACTAATAGGTAGCGTGGTTCTTCAGGAAGGTTTTAATATATAATTTATGAAAGTTTTGTGTAAATTGGTAGAAATATAACGATAATTGTCGAAAGTTTCGGCAAACGGCAAGCCGCCCCCCGGGAGCTTGCAGCAAAAACGCTGCCTAATCCTTTCGAGGTTTAAAAAAATAATGCATGTTGGGATATTCCTCTTCTATAGATCTACAAAAAAGTCCGTGATAGCATATGTCTATCTTTTAAGGATAGCATATTATAGCCATTATTATCTCTTAAAAATGGTTACGAACAATGCGGTAATTTGGAAAGCTATTTAAACAGATACAGTATTAACCGTTATCAATCTAAATACGTTGCTTTAAGCATTCCATGCACATTATTTTACTCTTTTACACCATATAATTTAAATGAATATCTTAGGAGTTATCGCAAATAAATTAACGCACGCCAAAATAAATTCAAGCGCCTTTCTCACCAATAACACGTAATATATCTAGCACCAAAAATATGGTTGTTGAAATTTTTGTTTGTCTGTCTGTCTGTCTGTTGTCCGTGTTTCACGCAAAAACTACTAAGCGGATTTTGATAAAACTGTTTTTGTTATATAGCTAGCTGTATAGGGGGGTCAAGTAATTCGCGTCCATGGGAGATACCTACCCACAACCCCATACGTGCCCCCCGGGTGGTGCTAAAGGAATTACAACGCCGAGTCTCGGGCCTCGGGCGGCGATAAAAACCTGACTCTGAGGACCTAACAAGTCTTACGGAAGGTTAGTAGGAAATGACTGACCCCATCCGCAACCACAAACGTGATCGGAGGCCTTGGCTTGGTCGCCTGGGCTACGAGAAAGAAAATCTCTATAAAAAATCACCCTAATCCTACGGTGGGAGACGTGCCTATGGGATGTATGGCTAGTAGGAAACTAGTCTCTAGCGCCCAGGGGCGGATCTACCTAAGGGCTTGATGGGCTTAAGCCCAGGGCCCCGAGGATACACAGGGCCCCCGTTTATGAAAACTCTTTCAGTATTCAGAACTCCAGTACTTCTGAGTTGCGGAAGGAATTTAAGCGATTGAACGCGCAGTTTAATAGAATGAATTTTAACCGAATTTAACCTGCTTTTAGTTCTGTAATGCGGGAAGCTTTACAAACACAATATTAGCGTTATGAATATTAATTCCTACCGCTACTCAGACCCGGATTGAGATTTGTCCGTGTGTCATCCAATAAAATGAGGAAAGTCTTGTGTTGTCGACAAATTCACAAGCTCCAGACTCCTCTTGTGCTATCTGGCCTGTCGTCATGTATGGCTGCGAAGCATGCACGATAAAAGAGGACACCAAAGCTCGACGCCTGAAGCTCTTGAAATGTGGTGATACCGTCGAATGCTTCGGATCAGATACAAAGAGTCAGAAACGAAACTGTTTTCCAGCACGCCAGAAAGTCCAGGAAATTACTTCATTTAGTGAAAAAGCGCAAGATTGAATACCTTTGCCATGTGCTTAGGCACGAAAGATACATGAAGTACATGCTGCTTCAGTTATTGATTATCATAGTAAAAATCGAAGGAAAAAGGCACGCTTGTAGACAGAAATCTTGGCTGAGGAATATTCGAGAGTGGACTGGGATCAACTTCATAAAATTGTTATGAGTGAAGAGGCACACTTTACTGCAAGACATAATTGAAAATCAAACGAACTTATCAAGTGAAGTTCGATCTAAATTATGTGAACAGCTTTATTCCACGCGATTTATTTCCATTAGTAATCGAACACAATGCACTCGTGACAACACTTAAATCACTATAATTTGTTCTATTTAATATATTAATAAGGCTGAGAAATAATTGTTTTGGTGACAAATCGGAAACAAAACTAATTTAAATCAAAGCAAACAACAGAGCAATGCGCATGATATTGCTTTTTTCTCTCTCAGTACGTGCGGCTTGCGATCTACGTTAGGCTTATCTTATTACGTAACTTGCAAAAGCCAAGCGATAGCTAAAATCTCGCAATTTTTGCTTTAAAATTGTGAATTCGTACTATCAAGCAGCAAAAACTTGCTGCGATTTCCGATTTTAGAGCAATAATTGCGAGATTTTCGCTAACGGTTTGCTTTTACAAGTTAAGTGACAAGCCTGCCGGTAGCATAGCGCAGAAATCTCTCCTTCGTTTTGTTATGTATTTGATTTTTAACCTATGACAACTCTCTGCGGAAATGCAAGCAAAAAACACAATATGGCGAATTCTATCTTGTAATGTAAAACGGTGTGTAACAAGTGTGAAATAAAGATTTTATTCATTTATTAAGTGCATTTTCTATTATTTAAAACTGGCGACGAGTAATAAGAAAGAAGAAAATAAGGAGACGAATCTTAAGGCCAAAATAACGATGATTGGCAATATAGAACCTTACAACGGGCAAGATTTTAATGCCTACATCGAGCGGATGGACGAATACTTGTTCATAAATGAAATTGAAGACGAAAAGAAAAAAGTGGCATTGTTCATAACATTGATTGGGTCTAATAGTTATGAAGTTTTAAAAAATTTACTATCGCCCGATAAACCTAACTCGAAAACTTACCGGCAGCTCGTGGATGTACTTCAAAACCATTACGTGGCAAAAAAATCGGCAATCACCGCTAGATACGAGTTTTATCAGTGTCGACAAAAGAATAATCAAACCATAAAGGAATTCGTAGTTGAAATAAAGAGGTTGGCGTCGCAATGCGACTTCAAGGCCTTCTTCAAAGAAGCGCTTCGCGACAAAATGGTAAGCGGGTTGACAACAGAATTGACTGTGAAGAGACTGCTTACTGAGGGAGATAGCCTCACCTTCGAGAGGGCAGTGCAACTTGCTATAAGTATGGAGAGTGCTGACAGGGAAACCAGAGACATCCAACCCGAAGGAGTTTGCCAACTGATAAAGAGACAAGGCAGTACAGTACAGGTGCGAAGCAATAATCAAGAATGTTATCATTGTGGAGGAACGCATGTGGCAGCTAAATGCTTTAAAAAAGACTGGGCATGTTATATTTGTAAGAGGAAGGGTCATTTGGCAAACAAGTGCCGATACCGATCACCAAGAAATGCTATAAAAAATGTTGAGGATGAGCAAAATGGAACGATTTCTGTTCAGAAAAAGGGGGACATACAAGAACAACAGGATGAGGAAATTATTTTAGGAAGTATCATGAATGTGAGTGAGCTGGATCCCGCTGCCCAGATACCTTTGTGACTAGGCAAGGATGCCTGTGTTAACATGTTAGTGGACACCGGAGCCTGCAAATCTGTCATACACATTAACGATTACAACAGGTATTTTTCTAAGTTTAACCTAAGAAAGTGTAATCTTAAGTTAAAGTCCGTGTCGGGGGAAGTTTTATCAGTTGTTGGGGCTATTAAACTAAATATAAGTAACATAAAGCAAGAGCTGTATTTAGTGGTCATTAGAAGTGATAGGTATTTCTCTCCATTAATAGGTAGAAATTGGTTAACTGTATTGTTTCCAGGTTGGCACACAACATTTAAAATAAATACACTTTCAAATAATAGCAATATGGGCAGTAAGGAAAAGGAAAATGGTAATGACAGACAGAAGTTAGTAGATATATTAAAGTGTAAGTATAAAAAAGTGTTTTCTAGTGACCGATCCACACATATTTTGGACATGAAAGCTAGTCTTAAGCTTAAAAAAGGGGCTTCACCCATTTTTCATAGAGCATATTCAATTCCATATTCTAAAAAGAAAGAAGTAGAGGAAGAATTACTAAATTTAGAAAAGTCTGGTATTATACAAAAGGTTACCCATAGCGAGTGGGCTAGTCCTATAGTAATTGTTCAAAAAAATGATAAAAAACTTAGGATTTGTGTTGACTATA
Organism: Crambus lathoniellus; assembly: GCA_949710035.1. Classification (NCBI taxonomy): domain Eukaryota; kingdom Metazoa; phylum Arthropoda; class Insecta; order Lepidoptera; family Crambidae; genus Crambus; species Crambus lathoniellus. The sequence continues at coordinate 11,852,252 of OX453319.1, read as the reverse complement.
AAGTGACTTTAAATAAAATGTTAGATACTGATCATTACCCTTTACCTATTCCAGAAGATATATTTACAGAGCTATCAGGTGCCAGGGTATTTTGTGTTCTTGATTTGAGTGGAGCATTCCAGCAATTATTACTAGATGAGAGCTCTCAGGAGTACATGACAATCAATACCCACCTTGGGTTGTATCGACCAACCCGTTTGCAGTTTGGTGTGTCAAGCGGGCCTTGTGCATTTCAATGTGCAATGGATCAAATACTACAAGGTTTATCTAATGTATGGTCGTTCATCGACGATTTGGTCATTACGGGTACAAATTTACAGGATTGTTATAAAAATTTAGAATGTGTGTTGCAAAGGCTTAGCCAATATAATGTAAGAGTTAATATAGACAAGTGTAAGTTTTTCTGTAATGAAATTAAGTTTTTAGGACACTTAGTTAGTAGTGAGGGCATAAAACCATTTCCTGAAAAAATAGAAGCAATTTCTAACGCACCTGTACCAACATCCGTAACCCAGTTGCAGGCTTATTTGGGACTTTTAAATTACTATGGAAAGTTTTTACCTAGATTGTCAGATCACTTAGCTCCACTACATAAATTACTAAGAAAAGATGTACCTTTTTGTTGGACAACTAAATGTGATGAAGCATTCCAATTAAGTAAAAAATTAGTTATGGATCATGGGCTGTTAGTACATTATGATTGTAATAAAGAACTGTATGTAACAACTGATGCAAGTACTTATGGAGTAGGGGCAGTGTTAAGCCATCAAATTGACAGTGAACCTATATATTTTGCATCGGCTACCCTTAATAATGCACAAAAAAATTATTCACAAATTGAAAAAGAAGCTTTAGCTATTATATTTGCTGTACAAAAATTTCATAAATATTTATATGGCAGGAAGTTTGTTTTGGTGACTGACCATCAGCCTTTAAAATTTATTTTTGATCCTTTGAAGAAAATCCCAGTTACGGCTAATGCACGTTTGCAAAGGTGGGCTTTGACATTGTCTGGGTATATGTATACAATTACTTATAGAAAAGGTACATTATTGGGAAATGCAGATGCCTTCTCACGTTTGCCTTTATCAAATTCAGCTGATATTACTGATTGTATCAATTATTTTAATTTTGAAGATAATGTTCCATTAGATTTTATGGAAGTGGCTAAATGTACTCAGGTGGATCCAGTATTAAGCAAAGTGTATGAATATGTAATGACAGGATGGCCTACCTCTGTCAAGGATGATGTCTTAAAACCATATTTTATTAAGAGAGCTGAGCTGGGAACAGAGCGTAGATGTTTAATGTGGGGAAATAGAGTTATTATACCTCCCAAATTGCGGAATAAAGTACTTAACATGTTTCATGAATCTCACCAAGGTATTGTACAAACAAAAATGTTGATTAGAGAATTTTGTTGGTGGCCAAATGTAAATGATGATGTGGAAAAGGTAATTAATAATTGTGAAATATGCCAATCTACTAGGAATTTTACTAAAATATGCCATCCTACAACTTGGAAAAAATGTGAAAAAAATTTTGAGAGAGTACATGTAGATTTTTTTATAAAAAATTCAGTAACTTATTTGCTAATTATTGATTCGAGATCTAAGTGGCTGGATGTACATATTATGAATGGAACATCTGCTCTACAGGTTATTGAAAAGCTATGTAAAACTTTTGCTATAATTGGTATTCCCTTAGAGTTAGTTAGTGACAATGGTCCACCCTTTTCCTCTGTAGAATTTAATAATTTTTTGAAAGCAAATGGGTGTACACCTTTAAAAAGCCCCTTCTATCACCCAGAGTCTAACGGTTTGGCTGAACGAAGCGTTCAAACAATAAAACTGGCTTTAAGTAGATTACAGGAAGAAAACTCTAGATTGTCCAGAGAAGTTTTGTTACAAAATTTTCTTTTTACTTACAGAAATAGTCCAAATTCAACTGGTTTTTCACCAAATGACATGTTATTTAAGTATAAACCTAGAACCCGTTTTGAATTATTGAAACCTTTTAATGTTATGTCAAAGAAAATACATATTAATAATGATAAAGAAATTCCAGTGTTCAAGGAAGGAGATAAAGTTTGGTGCAAAAATTTAAGAGAAGGGAAAGGATGGACTAAAGCTGTAGTTTTAAAAAGTTTAAGTTCTTTAAGATATATTGTAAATGTGAATGGAATTGAGAAATATTTCCATATTTCCGATTTAAGATCTTGTTCTAATGAAAGTTTGGAACCTCAGAATTGTGATGTAAGTAGGAGCAGTCTCGATACCACACCCCCAGTAGTATTACCTGTACAGTCAAATGAAGCAGATGAACGAAGTAGAACAAGTTTTGAATTAGACGAAGAACAAAGAGATGTGGTAGAAAACTATAGTGCAGATTTGAGTAGAAATACATTAGAAAGTAGAGAAATAGAGAGTTTTAATGATACTGGTGGAGTGGTACCTGGAGAGACACAAAATGACTGTGTTTTGAGAAGGTCAACAAGGGTTAGTAAACCTCCTGACCGTTTAAACCTTTGAGCAATTAAGTTTTAAGTTTCTTTAACTTTAGTACCTTTTAAATTTTAGTTCCCTACATAAAGTCCTAATTCAAAAGGGGACGAGTGTTATGTATTTGATTTTTAACCTATGGCAACTCTCTGCGGAAATGCAAGCAAAAAACACAATATGGCGAATTCTATCTTGTAATGTAAAACGGTGTGTAACAAGTGTGAAATAAAGATTTTATTCATTTATTAAGTGCATTTTCTATTATTTAAAACGTTTCAGATCACTACGTACTTTTATGCTTTCTAGGGATCTGAGTAGAGAAATCATTTTTGATATGATTCTGCTCTGGAAAAAATACCTGAATCTAGATCGTTCGTAACTCTGAACAGCCGAACGGTTTAAGAAAACTTTGTGCTAATTAATGCTAGTAAACCCTCCCGCAGCTCAAAAATACTGAAGTTCTGAGTATTGGAAGGGTTTCTATTACGCCTCCCAGTCCCCAATTAAAACAATAAACGATACTTGTTTTTAAGTAAAGAAAAATACCTATTAAGATTTTAGCTGCGTTCACAACGCAATTCTGTAAGAATAAAAAAAACATTGTGATAGAAACTGACAATTAATTAATAGGACCCTGAGTAGTATTAGCCCAGGGCCCCTCAAAGTCACGATCCGCCCCTGGTAGCGCCAACCGCAGCGGACCTGGCAAACGTCGTGTGTATATGCCTTCTTGAGGGTATGGGCGTCACCCCTCTTGCGACTGAATACATCGACCCATTTTCCTAGGAATTTAATGGCAAATTCTGAAAATACTCAAACAAATAAAACAAACAATCTGATTCAACAAACTTTTCACCCTAGTATGTTTGAAAGAACAAGAAGAAACTCAATAGGAGCAATACCTAAGGACATACCAAATCCTGAAGAAATCCAGACAATTGCAAGTGACACTGATAACACAGATACAGAGGGATGGCAAAACGATAAAATGCCTAGAAGAAAGAAAAGAAAAGAAATTAGCCCTATACAAAATGATTCGAATAAAAAACTAAAGAACACTTCTGCTTTCCAGATACCCACACAGAACAGCTTCGAAATTCTCAGTGAGGAAACTAACATAAACGATAAAAAATATATACCTAAGCCAGAACCTATCTTTGTCACAGGAGTCCTTAACATTTCTTCTTTAAAAGAAAAACTAAATAAACTGATCGAAACTGATACGTACTCAATGACTACACTAAGGTCTGGACACGTAATCAAAATTATGCCAAAAGACATCCAAACTTACAAGACCATTAGAGAAGACTTTATTAAAAGCAACATCTCTCACTACACATATCAACTAAAATGTGAAAGAGCATACAGAGTGGTCTTACGTGGACTTCACGCTTCAGAAGATACAGCACAAATAACAAAAGAACTGGAATGCGTCGGACATAAAGTAAGACAAATAGTAAATATAAGACACAGAGCTACAAAATAACCTCTGCCTATATTCTATGTCGACCTCGAGCCACAGATAAACAACAAAGATGTTTTCAAGCTCAGATATCTAAATCAAATGAAAATTTCGTTTGAAGCCCTCTATAAAAAGAAGGATATTATCCAGTGTAAAAGGTGCCAAAGATTTGGGCACTCCAAAAATCAATGTTTCAGACCATTCCGATGTGTCAAATGCGGTAGTGATCATCCTACCACAACTTGCACGAAAAAGCCTGACACTGAAGCCATTTGTGCAAACTGCGAAGGGAAACACCCAGCCAGTTATAAAGGCTGTCAGATTAACAAACAATACAGGGAAAGAATCCTCAAAACCACTGATAAACCTAAAACACAAACCGGCAGGCTTATTACCGATCTTAAAGTGACAGTTGCAATCGCAACAATTAACAATTAATCGCTCCCAAAACACATATTCGTATTACGGAACGTAAATCGCTACGATAGCGCCACAAGCGGGCGATTTGAAAACTAAAATTGCATGAAAGGTACCGTACCGTACTGTACCGATTGCAAACCAACCGCAACTAGTAGCAGTCGCGTTGCAATTGTACAATTAGCAACTGGTTGCTTGTTTTGGTAATAAGCCTGCGGGAAATAAATACAGTTATTACACCATCCATTCAAGCCGAAGCATTACCGCATACGAGTACAACTAAATCAAAACAATTTCGCGCAAATAAAACCTACGCCGAGGCCGCTACACCAAAAACAACTAGCAATCAGACAGAAAAAAATACAGACCTTAACAACATCACGGAAGTAATGGAGATGTTGATTGACAAAATGCAGCACTCAATGATGACGATGATGGAAAAAATAATGGACAAAATGCTAGACCGTATGGTCCAACTAGTCATGAGCATAGTGAAAAAATGAATAAGAATCTCCGAGTTGTTACTTGGAATGCCAACGGCTTGACGGAGCGTCGTCAAGAGCTTGAAACTTTTCTTAAAACTGAGTTAATTGACATCGCACTAATATCTGAAACAAGATTCACCCCAAAAACCCATATTAACTTCAAAGATTTTACCATATATACAACAAATCACCCCTCTGGAAATTCCCATGGTGGGACTGCCGTAATTATTAAAAATAACATTAAACACTACCCCCTAGAAGAATACTGTACAGAAAAAATACAAGCAACACCTATTAAACTTGTGGACCATAAACTAGAAACCATTTTTTCCGCTGTATACTGCCCACCCAAACATAAGATATCTATACAAGAGTTCATAGATTACTTCTCTTCACTGAGTGGCCGATTTGTGTGTGGTGGTGATTGGAGTTCCAAGCATGGGCACTGGGGATCTAGACTGACTAATACTAGAGGAAGGCAGTTACACAACGCTATAGAAAAAATGAAGCTAGAACGCCTGTCTGGTGGTGAACCCACGTATTGGCCAACAGACCGAAACCGGATACCTGACTTACTTGACTTCTACATACTAAAAAACGTAAACATAAACTATGCGAATATCGAAACTCTCACTGACCTTACTTCGGATCATACTCCGGTGATTATGAATCTCTGCACAACTGTGTCTCTGGTAGAACCTCCTCCTACAGTATACAACCCTAAAACAACAAACTGGGAAACCTTCAAACAGATAATAACCACAGAAATAAACCTAAAAAGTAAAATGAATACAGTAGAAGAGATATAAGAGGCGGGGAACTGGGCCGATGAAAATCATCATCGCTCATGTTAATTTCTTTTAATTATAATACACTTTTAGACAATTAGAAATCAAACAAGAAAAATTACTTAAACTCTATTAATTAGAAAAAATACTCTAAACAATAAATCAAAATAAATCAATTCAGCAATAATTTAAAAAGCTCATTAACTCGTATAAGTAATTAAAACAATCAATCAAATTTAATTATTTCAGCAATAAATTTAAAAAGGCTAATTAATCGACTAAATAATTTGATTAAACAATTAAAATAGATTAATTCGGCAATAAATTAGTTCCTTTAGATTTAATCACTATTATTTAGCAATAAACTAAAGTTTAGATCCGCACAGTCCGAGTGTCGGAGAGCGAATGCGCTCTGGCTAGAGCTCCAGCCGGTTTTATAGGCGGCTACGGGTAGTGGGGACATGAATCATGCGCACGTGGTACGCAGGTGTTTCGCAGGTGTTTCGCAGGTGCAACGCAGGTGCAACGCAGGTGCGACGTAGATTGTGACGCACGCAGCGCTTGCGCCGATAGAGATAGAATACGAAATAGAGGAACTGAATAAGGCCATCCATACTGCTGCTAACATAGCAACAAATAAACAAAAAGGTAAAGGATCTCCTCCAAAACATAATATGTATCCAAAAGAAATTAGAGTAAAAATACAAGAACGTCGTAGATTGCGAAAAGTCTGGCATTCAACTGGCGTCTGGCATTCAACTGGCTACCCAAGAGACAAAACAGCTTTCAATAAATTCTCTGAAGAACTGAAAGGCATAATTGATAATATAGAAAATAATAACTTGCAGCACTTAATCTCCAACCTCGATACAACAAAAGACACAAACTACTCGTTATGGAAGGTAACTAAAAATATGAATCGTCCTAAAACGCACATACCCCCCATAGAAAATCCATCTAGAGGGTGGGCCAGATCGGACCAGGAGAAAGCAACAGTTTTTGCTCAACATCTGAAAACTGTTTTTCAACCACTCCCTGAAAGTAGCACAGAACACACTGAAGAAGTTAAGGACTACCTTCAATCACCAAATCAGATGTGTCTTCCATTACGTAGTACTTCACCCAGAGAAGTTATAAATGAAATAAAACACTTACAAGAAGGTAAAGCTCCGGGCTATGACCACATTGACTCAACACTGTTAAAGAAACTACCTTTCAAGGGAATTATGAAGATTGTTAATATCTTCAATGCCTGTTTGAGACTTGAACACTTTCCTGGACAGTGGAAGATAGCTCAGGTTGTAATGATACCCAAGCCTGGCAAGCCATCACAAGAAACAACATCATACAGACCTATAAGTCTCCTAGCAGTCACCGGAAAGTTATTTGTGAGGATCCTACTCAATAGAATGAAGCAACACCTTGACAGCATACTTCCGAATCACCAATTTGGTTTTCGGGAGAAACATGGTACTATAGAGCAAGTACACCGCATTATCGACATCATCAGCAGATGCCTAGAAAATAAACTCTACTGTTCCACCGTGTTCTTGGACATCAGCCAGGCATTCGACAAGGTCTGGCATAATGGACTGTTGTACAAATTAAAAAAAAGCTTCCACACAATTTCCTTCAAATATAAAAATCATACCTGGATCTGGATAAAAGAAGCTATCAGGTGAAGTATAAGGACGCATTGTCAGATCTTTGTGAGATAAAATCAGGGGTACTGCAAGGTAGTATTCTGGGCCCTGTACTGTACCTAATATTTACTGCTGACATTCCAACAACAGAATACACTACAATTGCTATATATGCCGACGATACCGCCCTACTATCTACCCACAGCAGCCCTACAACTGCTTCGCTTCTACTTCAAAACCATCTAAATGATATTGAGAAATGGTTAAAACGATGGAGGATTAAAGCGAACGAGAGTAAATCTGTCCACGTCACCTTCACACTCAGAAGAGAAACCTCTCCTCCTATCAAGCTGAACAGTAACTTTATCTCACAAGAAGACAGTGCAAAATATCTGGGCATTCACCTTGATAGGAGACTAACCTGACAAAAACACATCTGGAGCAAGCGAAAGCAACTTTTGTTTTGTATCCCAAACTGCATAAGCAACAAATATATTTACCTAGACCTCGGCATTAATACGTTCCGGCAAGAGATAGCCCACAATAGCCTAAAGTATCAGGATAAGTTAACATCCCATGCCAATACACTCGCTCAAGCACTGAGTGGGACAGGTAGTCTTCAGTTTAACCAACTGAAACGAAGAGACGTGCCAAATCTACAATATAGATTCCCAAAATAAAACATAAAGAGAGTCGTTGGGAAGAAATTTTCCAACCTGTTAAGTCTCTCGTAGATCACAAATTCAGATTTACCTATCAGCCAAATAAGTGGCTTATTGTTGCCTAAACAGATTGCCATGAAGCAGAAGACACTATAAAAAAAATTAGCTACATTAAAAAAAATAGCTGTAGACATTCGATAGTAGTTAAAAAATATTTTTTCATCCTACCTCAATTAATTGTGATTTCGGTAAAATGACCCTGTCAGGTACCTTTCACTGATAAGAGGATGAACCCAAATTCTTTCTGTCTTCTACGTCTTCGTACATAAAGCAATAAAGCAAGTAATTGTCGTCCAAGGAACTAATTATTCCTCTCGTTTAAAACGCGTCCGTAGAGTGTAGTTTCAAAGAGATCACTGCGCTGCCCCGGCCAGTAAAAAACCGGACAAGTGCACAAGCCAATCATCCGTGTTTTTCATGCCACGCCGGTCCGTAAAAAAATTGACCGCCGGATCGGTAAAATTCAGTGTAGTGCACAAACGCCCTAAGTCATTCTGACGGACGGCGGCGGCGCTGCGATACATATTGCCCTTGCTTGTCTCCTACTCTGTGAAAATATTGGGAATGTTTTTTAACCAGACGACACAGTTCGAAGATGTATAAGTACACTAGTTAACGTAAGGATTCTGAATTTCTTGAATAAAGTTCTACAAGTATCTCTTCGGCCTGCTAAGGCTATTATTCTCAAGCAGCGCTTTTGCGAAATGAACACGTTGGGTGCGTCCATCGAAATGCCCCCAAAGCGCGATGCCGTATCGTAACCAGGCCGCGGCGTAGCAGCTGCTGTGGTCCTGTGGTATGCTGCGAAAGCGCACTCCTCGTTTGTGCATTTTCTTAGTTCACTAAGTGCGTAGGTATGAGAATCGACAGAGCTTATTTGCAACTGATTCAGTTTGTAGCTTCCATGAGAAGTTAGAATCTACCATAACGACTAATTGTGAGTATGAGTCGACTACTTCTATTTTATGCCCTTCGTGATTAATGTTGATACTTGTCTCTGGGTCATTATTTGGGACACGTTTTTCAAGCGGCATCGCTTATAAATAATGGAAATCGATAAGTCAGCAAGCCATTTCTTTTTTTGCGCAAACCTTAAAACCTCTATTAACTGGGAAACTGATTATTATTCAATTATTGTCATAAATTAATATAATTAAAAAATAAAATACCCCCATTCTTTGATTTTCGTGGAGTGTCCCAAGCCCCGATCTGGTCACTTCGTAAATTATATATTATAAACTAAACGCTACATGCTTACCAAAAAAATAACACTAAGTCCTAAGAAGTTTCCAATGCTATAAAAAATTAGACTATAGTTCTAAAAGAACTACATTTCCTAAAAAAAATAAAAATGTAACTGTCCGCTGGTAGTTGGTGATTTGCGTGGATAAATCCACTAATACATCTCTAAATTCGCGGTCCTATGTTGCGTTATTCTAATTCAAGTTACAACTAGTCGCGCTCCGGCGGCCAGGCATAGAGTTTGTGTGACAGTGTGTCGAGTTATCGAAAAATAGAGGTAAGAACCTCGTTGCGTGGGTTTGGTTTCTCAAAACTTTGATTTGCGTGGTTCAATTTTCTCCAGTCTCTGTGGATTTATTTATTTAATAAAATATTATAGTGAACAAATATAAGGTAACGTAACTTATATTCAAAACACAGTTTATTTGCTTAAAAGGTTTTTGTATATTTTTAGCATAAAGGATTTATTTTGATTTACGTGGTCGTGATTTGCGTGGTTTACGTGGTAGTTTTGACCTACGCACATTAGTTTTTGACCATGTAAATGAAATAACTTAGAACTTTGTACTAGTTTATGTATATTATTTATTTAAACGAATTTGCATTTAACTAATAAATGCAAAGTCGTTTAAATCAAACTTAAAATGTTATATTCAATAGGTTTAGGTATAATCACACAGGTCACATTGAATTGGTAGGTTTTTTGGACTGATTCTGATAAAAAACGATTTCTGCCGTGGTAATCTACCTATTTTTTTACCCTAAGATAACACAATAACTTTTTTCAATATTAAGTAACATTAAGTAACTCATTTGAGTAAGTAAAATTACAATTTTCATTTTCGTGGGGTTATTTTGTGATTTGCGTGGCCTCCACTTTTTTAACCTCGGTTATCTCTGTAAGTATATCGCTCTCCGAGGTGCCTCTTCTATAAAAAATATTACTTTTACGTATATTTTAAGAATCTGATGTCAAATTAGAAAAATATTGGATTTGAAAATTGCCACGAAAGTCACCAAAGAATGCCTTACCCGAAGAAGCACCCCTCTAGTCGTTGGTATGGTCTGAATTGAATAATTTTAGTTTTGTCGTAGTTTAATACAAGATTAATATTATCTAGGAGGGTTATATTCGCTAGAGATTCCGATATATGATATGCATTTGATCAAAGAAATTGTCAATGAAACCATTCATGAATTCGTCCTTGTCCAATTTCTTTGATACAAAAAAAAATCGCGATCGAGTAAATTTTATCATTCGAGACGATACAATAGACAACGATACGCATCCTAGGTGTGCTGGCTTTAAATCGAAATGTCCTGGTACCTATTTCTACTTTCAAATCCTGGCTTTCAAAGTTTGGAGATGGCAACCCTACGCTAGAACATCGTTTCACAGCGATGCGAGTCAGTCTGTGCGGCCCGACTATTGACCGTTTGCCCGCTCCGGGCGCCCGGAGAGGGCGCCCGCAGAGCTGTGAAACTAGCCTTAAGGCGATACTCGGAAAAATAATGCTAAAGCGAGATAGCAATGAGAAAACGACGCGCGCGGGAGCGAGACCGATTTTGCAGATTAGGCAAAAAAAAACACAAAATCGCTTCGTATTAAAAAACTATAGCGATTTAAAAAAAATGCCTCTATACGATCCTTAATATTATTGGTGTCCACTAATTAAACCAATTTCCAATAGTATTTGTAACCCCATTTAAGAATAATCTTGAATTTTCGTATTTTTAGAGGTCTTTTCGAAAATAAAAAGTATCGAGGCAAAATCATAAAATCGTGTTTCTGAAACTTTATACGAATCTAGATAAAAGTATGAAGAAATATATATCTTACTAGCTGACCCAGCGCGACTTCGTTCCCGTGGCCCTACCCCCTACTCCACCCTACCCTACCCGTACACTACCTCTACCCTACCCGTACTCTGCCCCTACCCTTCCCCTACCCTATCCCTACCTTACCCCTACCCTACCCTACCTTACCCTACCCTATCCCTACCCTACCCCTACCCTACCCCTACCCCTACCCCTACCCTACCCTACCCCTACTCTACCCCTACCCTACCCCTACCCCTACCCTACCCTACCCCTACTCTACCCCTACCCTACTTCTACTCTACCCCTACTTACCCCTCCTTCCCCTATTTTCTCACCGCTAAAACCTTCCTTGGACTTCCACGAACATTTCAAGACCAAAATTAGCCAAATCGGTCCAGCCGTTCACGCGTGATGCCGTGACCAAGGGAAATAGGGATTCATTTTTATATAATAGGTCTTTACCTATGAAATTGCCGTTTTGTATGGAGATTTCTGTAATTATTTTTTTTCCATACTAACGTTTTTGTTATTATTTAACGACTAATATTATGTAAATTTACAAAATTTTACACACGTATTTATGGACATTTTAACTACTAAATGACACATTCGTTAAGACAAAAAAATTTTTTTTTCACTAAGTTACAACTAATAAAGTACGAAATTCTGGAAACAAAAATAGTCGTAACTTTCGGAATAAGTTTTTTCTATGTAAATAATCAAATATCGTGGTTATTAAATTATCAAAAGTTGCTCGATACGGTCTTAATGAAACGCAATATTAAAGAAATTATATATTTCTAATATTATAAAAGTTGTTAAGTTATATGTATAAAAGAAAAAAACGGCAATTTCATATGTAAAGACCTATTATATAGATTACCAGATTTATAACAACGTAACAGTCCTATAGTTTTATATCGAAAAGTCCATACTTTTTCCGAGTAGGTAGCGCCTTAAGCATACATTGCTTTCTTTCAGCTCATTTGTAGCAAATGATGCAATCAAAACAAGCAATGTATGCTAAATTAGATGCTGAATTTAGCCAAGTGTAATAAGACCTTAATACCTACAGAGAAAAAAATATAAAGCGAATAGGTTGGGGAAAGGTATTTATATTTATTTATTTTTGAAATTATTCATTTTAACTTAAAATGTCATTAATTTTTGTCCGTGGCCCTTCAAAATACTTCACAATTAATTTTAAAAATTCGTAAAATCGACCACGTGTTATTGTTTTCGTGACAGTCACAATGCGTCCGGAAGCCGCGGCCGTGACGTCGCTCGTACAGATCAATGGGCTTGGGATGGGAAAGGTATTTATATTTATTTAGTTTTGAAATATACCTATACTTACATTTTAATTTAAAATGTCATTAATTTTTTTTCCGTAGCCCTTCATAATACTTCACAATGAGTTTTTAAAGATTCGTAAATATGACCGCGTGCTATTGTTTTCGTGGCAGTCACAATATGACGTCATACAGCTCAAAACACCATTACACTCTCTACTACACGAAGCTGTAATAATCAAAATGGTGGTATAGTTATATACGTGAAAAAACATATTAGATGCTCTGTTTCCGAACCAACTATGCCAGGGGCAAATTTTCTATTATTAAATATTTATCCTGATATCCTCGTTATAGCCACATACAGGTCCCCTTCAATCACATGCACCACAGCCATCTCTATCGTCTTCTACAAGCCATGCGCATAAAGTTGGCAACGTAGTTTTAAACTTTCTGTTGTAAAGCCTGTTTTTAAGAAAGGTGATGCTAAAGATGTCAACAATTTCAGGCCAGTCACGCTTATACCAATTCTTTCAAAAGTTTTTGAAAAAGCACTGCTAAAACGTATAAACGATTTTTTTGAGAAAAATGGTGTTCTGCATCCACAGCAATTTGGCTTTCGGAAAGACAAATCAACACATCATGCTTGCTTTGACTTAGTGAAAGCTGTAACAGAGAGCCTTAATGACAAAACTCCAATTGCAGCCATATTTCTAGATATGAGTAAGGCTTTTGATTTTGTAGACCACACCATTCTGTTGCATAAGCTGGATAAGTATGGTATAAGGGGGGTAGCACACAAGTGGATCAGCAGCTACCTAAAAGATAGAAAACAATGTGTAGAACAAAAATATCAGAAAACATTAAGATTCCATCAAAAACTGACACTAGCTAAGAACTAACTTTAGATCTGATTATAAAGAAAACTGCTGTGGTGTACCCCAGGGAAGCATCCTGGGACCATTCTTGTTCTTAAGTTATATTAATGACATTCCCGATGTAACATCCGAAAAAACCATTTTATTCGCGGATGATACTACACTTATTATTAAAGACAAAGACCATGATAAGTTAAGAGATAAAATAACTGAATGCATACATGCTATAAATAATTGGTTGAATAATAATAATTTAATTATAAATATACAAAAAACTAAAATAATACAATTTAAGACAAACACACGAAATAATACTAAATGGGACATAACTTTTGACAATGAACGTATTTGTGCTGTAGCAACAACTGACTTATTAGGCATTACAATTGACCAGCACTGTAACTGGAAGGCACATATTGAAAAAGTGTGTGCTAAATTAAATAGATTTGTGGATGCACTCAGGCGCTTAAGGCAAACTGTGTCCATGGAAGCGGCTATTACTGCATACTATGGATATGTCGCGTCAGTACTTAGCTACGGACTTTTGCTATGGGGTAACTCAGTCGACATTTTGCTGGCTTTCAGGCTGCAAAAAAAATGCTTAAGGGCCATGTGTAATGTTTGGAGTACTAACAGTTGCAAACCCCTATTTAAAGATTTAAAAATACTCCCACTCCCCTGTATATATATTAAAGATATTTGCATCTTTGTAAGGCAGAACGCAGGTTACTTTCCGAAGCATTCTAATTTGCTAATGCGACACACGAGACACAAAGATAGAGTGTTTCTCCCAAAATGTAAACTTGAAATTTTTAAGCGAAATGCTTATATTCAAGCTATTTTAATATTTAATAAGCTGCCTGACGATATAAAGCAATTGCCATCTATATATATAAAAATGAATCCCTGTTTCCCTTGGTCACGACATCACGCGTGAACGGCTGGACCGATTTGGCAAATTTTGGTCTTGAAATGTTCGTGGAAGTCCAAGGAAGGTTTTAACGGTGAGAAAATAGGGGAAGGAGGGGTAGGTAGGGGTAGAGTAGAAGTAGGGTAGGGGTAGGGTAGGGGTAGGGGTAGGGTAGGGGCAGTGTAGGGGTAGGGTAGGGGTAGGGGTAGGGTAGGGGTAGGGTAGGGTAGGGTAGGGTAGGGGTAGGGTAGGGGTAGGTTAGGGTAGGGTAGGGGTAGGGTAGGTTAGGGGTTGGGTAGGAGTAGGGTAGGGGTAGGAGTAGGGTAGGGGTAAAGTACGGGTTGGGTAGGGTGGAGTAGGGGGTAGGGCCACGGGAACGAAGTCGCGCTGGGTCAGCTAGTATAATATATTTAAACGTAAATTGACAACATGGTTACTAGAGCATTGCTTCTATAGTGTAAAGGAATATTTAGATTTTAAATGAATGAATATTTATTGGACAATTTATATTAATGTTTCAATCGTTATTATTGACATTGTATTCACTTTAAATTTATTTTGATATTTGTCATTTTCCCGATATTTTGACATTTTTCTATTATAATGATAATTTTTGACATGCATTAATTATCCCATTCCAATTAATTTGACATGTTTTAACCTCAGCCTCTTCTTTTTATTTATATTTGCATGCTATTATTAGATGGCAGAACATGCTCGATCTGTAAACTTTTATACCACCTGTATACCATGTTTCTAGCAAATAAATGATTTATGATTATGATTATGATTAAGTGAACCGATTTGACACCGTTTGCACTGTTTGACAGGTAAACAGCGAGTAAACCTCGAGTACTGAATCCTATGGAGATGGCATATCTTCCATACATCTATACAAATAAATAAAATTGGAGTGTCTGTTTGTAACATTAAATAACTGCTTTTTACGACGTGGATATGTACCAAAATGTCATTTTTTACAATTTTTGTCTGTCTGTCTGTTTGTTCCGGCTAATCTCTGAAACGGCTGGACCAATTTTGACGGACCGATTAATACGACAATTAGAAGTAGTTAAAAATTGAATTCCAAGATTTTCTTACATTGTGACTTACTTACACCTCACTTTTTCGTAGGTATGCCACCTCCATAGGATTTAGTACTCAGAGGAGTAAACCGGTTCACAGCAATGTTGCCGTTCCGTATCATAGCATGGCTTGTAGAAGACGATAGAGACGGCTGTGCATGCACTGATTCATTTCTACACTCCATTGAGAGTATAACTTGTCTGTATCATTCCACACCTAATATCATATTGACTGGTGGCATCAATATTGATATAAAAAATGGCAATAGGGACAGGCATAGTGAAGCATATCTGAACTTAACTGCTGAGCTTGGGATGCTACCTGGGGTGCTACCGCGTAACTTTATGGATATGAACTTCATCGTTTTTGGGAACTTTAAGTCAATTTTATAAAGAAAATAGCCGCTATCAGTTCCTTGTTTTGTGACGTTCGGGTATAACGATAACTAGCTAGCAACGTTCAACAGAACAAAGCAGCAAAAATCTATCAGAGTAAGGAATTCAAATGACAGTTGAAGCCCATACCCATATCCAGATTTCTTAGCCGGTAGCCCCCCAGGTCACCTCTTTCCCACACGACTTGAAAATTGTCTGGATCACGTGACGCTTAAATCTGCCCTTTCCGCTTCGGTGTTCGTGATTGATGCTACAGTTACAGATCACAGAAGCAGCAAAAATCTATCAGAGTAAGGAATTCAAATGACAGTTGAAGCCCATACCCATATCCAGATTTCTTAGCCGGTAGCCCCCCAGGTCACCTCTTTCCCACACGACTTGAAAATTGTCTGGATCACGTGACGCTTAAATCTGCCCTTTCCGCTTCGGTGTTCGTGATTGATGCTACAGTTACAGATCACAGCTTAACTTTATTAATTCTATCTATGAAGAAAAAACTATCAGCTGTAAAAAACTTTAAGTTTACTGTTACTTCACATTGAAAAGTTAGATTTTGCTTATCCTAACTCTAACGCTGATGCTAATGAAGCGGCTAGTAAACTTGTTTAGGATCTGTATTCTGCAATTGAGCTTCATTCCAACATTAAAATTATCCCGTGTAGGAAAAAAACTACCAAACCTTGGTTAACACCGGGATTACTTCGTTGCATTCGACATAGAGACAAACTTAGTAATAAGTTTAAAAAGAATCCTGACAACAACGTTCTAGAGGTCTCATATAAACGCTACCGTAATTATTGTAACTCTCTTCTCAGGAAGCTTAAACATAACTATGAGAAATCGTTGCTAACTTCTGCAAAAAATAATAAAGAAAAATGGAATGCAATCAAATCCATCACAAACTTTAGTTCACAGAAAACATCAGCGGCATCTCTTTTTAGCTCCAATAACGCCGACAACGACATAAAGGAAATTAATAATTATTTTGCTACCATTGGCGAAAATCTTGCAAACAATATTATAAAATCAAATGGTGACCTACCAATACAAACTAAAAACATTAGATCTTAAAAAGATTAACACCTTTTTTCTATTACCCCCAGACGAAGCCGAGGTTGAGTCTCTCATAAATGGCCTTAAGACTAGCAGTGCTACTGGATGGGACTCCATTCCTGTCAAATTACTAAAGTCAGCTACACATTTTCTGGTGCCACATCTGACTAAGCTTATTGCACTTTGCTTTGACCAGGGAACTTTCCCAAAAGTATTTAAACAGTCCATCATTACTCCCGTTTACAAGGGTGGGGATCGACAAAGTGTAACCAACTATCGGCCAATCTCAGTTCTTAGCGCACTGTCCAAACTCTTAGAAAAAGCTCTTAACAATCGTCTTATGAACTATCTAGAACATTTCAACATACTTTCCGATAATCAGTTTGGGTTCAGGTCGGGGAAGAGCACTGAGGATGCTGTAAGTCATCTTGTCGATTACGTTACATCACACATAGACGCCAATAAAAAGTGCCTTGGTGTTTTCCTTGACTTGGCCAAGGCATTTGACACGGTTTCGATCCCCACACTTGTGACCAAGCTAGAGAGAGTTGGTATTAGAGATAATGCCCTTAAACTCTTTTCGGACTTTCTTACGGACCGCATACAACAAGTCAGAATTGGGGATCATCTCAGTCCTGGTGTATCGGTTGCCTTTGGTGTACCCCAGGGTAGCATTCTTGGTCAGAGTCTCTTCCTGATATATATTGATGATTTATGTCAACAACTTTTAGCAAACTGTAAGATTTTCACTTATGCTGATGACTCGGCTCTTATATTTCATGGAGATACTTGGGACGAAGTTAGGCAAGTAGCTGAAGATGGACTTCATAATGTTGGTTCCTGGCTTACGAGAAAATCTTTTGACCTTAAACAGCTCTGAAACTAAATATGTACAATTTAATGTGACTAAAATTAACCTAGCTAATTTAACTTTAAAATTTCATTCTTGTGATTTTTCAGATACTTACTGCTAAATGTTCATGTCCCATAATTGAAAAAAGTAATCAAATCAAATACCTCGGAGTGATTTTGGACGAAAACATGAATTGGAAGAGTCATAACTATTAACCTCACAGCGTCTCGTCAGCGAAAACTTATATGGGCATTTTAAAATAAAAATAAATAAAAATCATTTATTTCAGGATCGTACCCATAATCAGTTTAAAATAACAAGATTTACAATTTAAAGAGATTACGGCATGTAGCAGATCTTAACCTCTTACGAAACATCTATTTTTCACTTTCTCGATCAATTCTTGGTTATTGTATTTGTATTGGGGTGGCGCTTGCAAAACTTTTATGATTAACCTGGAAAGAGCTCAAAGGTCACTTTTAAAAGTCATGACCTTCAGCCCATACAGATTCCCTACTAAACAAGTCCTTACTGTAAGACAAATATAGGTACATTCTCCAAATACTTTTAAAACAACACAAAGTTACCCCATACGACAAAAAATACCGAAACAAACGAACTATTGTAGGTGTTTGTAACCTTCCTAAATTCCGTACTGCGTTTGCTAAACGGCAGCATGCATTCTTCTCCAAGTATCTATACAACAAAGTTAATAAAAAAGTAGATTTTTACCCATTAACACTTCATCATCATCATCATTTCAGCCGTACGACGCCCACTGCTGGGCATAGGCCTCCCCCAAGGATCTCCACAACGATCGGTCCTGCGCTGCCCGCATCCAGCGGCTTCCCGCGACCTTGACCAGATCGTCGGTCCACCTTGTAGGGGGCCTGCCCACGGAACGTCGTCCGGTTCGCGGTCGCCATTCGAGAACCTTTCCGCCCAAACGGCCATCGGTTCTCCGCGCTATGTGTCCCGCCCACTGCCACTTCAACTGAGCAATCCTTTGAGCGATGTCGGTCGTTTTACTTCTCCTGCGGATCTCATCATTTCTGATTCGATCGGAAATACCAAGCATCGCTCTCTCCATTGCTCGCTGGGTAACCTTGAGCCTTCTTATGAGACCCATAGTAAAAGACCACGTCTCGCTTCCATAAGTCATAACTGGCAACACACACTGGTCAAAGAACTTAGTCTTGAGACATTGAGGAATTTTGGACGCAAATATATGCCGGAGCTTCCCAAACGCTGCCCATCCAAGCTGGATTCGACGAGAGATCTCTTTCTCGAAGTTGGACTTACCTAATTGGATTGTCTGTCCTAGGTAGACATAGTGGTCAACAACTTCAAGTGTAATGTTCCCAACATTAACTGGAGCGGATGCAACATGGGCATTGGACATGATTTTCGTCTTATCCATGTTCATCTTCAGACCCACTCTTTGGGAAGCATTGCTGAGATCTTCGAGCATTGTGTTCAGGTCTTCCAAAGTCTCAGCCATGAGAACTACATCATCGGCAAACCGCAGGTGTGTTAGGTACTCGCCATTGATGTTAATGCCGAATCCTTTCCAGTCCAGTAGCTTAAAAATATCCTCCAACGCAGCTGTGAACAGTTTCGGAGAAATGACGTCTCCCTGTCTCACACCTCGCTGTAGTTGGATAGGATTAGAGCTCTGGTTCTGTAATCGGACCGACATGGTGGCGTTTTGGTAAAGTACCTTAGCACCTCGATGTACCTGTAGTCTATTTGGCACCTCTGGAGAGACTGCAGCACTGCCCAGGTCTCGATCGAATCAAAGGCTTTCTCATAGTCCACGAACGCCAAGCATAGTGGCAAGTTATACTCTTCGGTCTTCTGTATAACTTGCCGCAGCGTATGAATGTGGTCTATGGTACTATAACCTTTTCGGAAACCGGCTTGTTCGGGAGGTTGGAAGTCGTCGAACCTGCGAGCGAGACGATTCGTAATGACTCTCGAAAACAACTTGTAGATATGGCTCAGAAGCGAGATGGGTCGGTAATTCTTCAGGAGAGTCTTATCACCCTTCTTGAAGAACAGCATCACATCGCTTCTGCCCCATGCCTTTGGCGTTTTGCCCTCGAGGATGACAGAGTTGAAGAGCTTCTGGAGGACCTTAAGTATCGGCTTACCACCCGCTCTCAGAAGTTCTGTTGTGATTCCGTCATCGCCCGCCGCCTTGTTGTTTTTGAGCTGCTTGAGAGCCATTCTAATCTCGTACAGGCTGACGTCCGGGATATCTTCGGTATAGTGCCGGGTAAGTTTGGCTCTAGGTTCTGTAGCCTTACTTTCAACAGGTGTTTGCGTGGAGTACAACTGTCCATAGAAACTCTCAATCTCCCTCAGGATTTCAGGTGTTGATGAAATGATACTACCTGTTGCGGACTCTTTTCTGCAACCTTTTTCTATTAAAATTATTTTTTGAAGTATTACTTTTTGTCATTCATTACCATAACAACGTATATAAATAAACATGTCAGATGGAAAAAAGGTGTGAATTTTATTGCAACAGTTTAAAGTCTTTTTAATTCCGATAAATTTATATTGAAATGTTATCGTGCGCATCTTAATAGAGCGACGGTAACATAGTGGTCCTTCGCCGAACGATCCAGTGCCTCCGACCGCCCGACATAAGAACCCGAACCGAACCATGTCGCGGCCGGTCACACGGCTTTACGCCAAGAACTCGATAGATCCGATCCCCGAACCAGCACAACCCGAACTACCGACATCGACCCCTGCTTCTGCCAAACCCGTACCCGTATCGGCTAATACAAAATCTCGAAGCGAAAACAATTCCGTAAGTCACCGCACTGTCCGCTCCAACGCGAGTAGCGTTGTACTTAGAGCCAAAGAGGCCGAACTAACGGCGGCCAGAAAGTTAGCCGAAGCCACGAGAAAAAAGGCAGAAATAGAACTTAATACGGAACGAGACCTAATACAAAAAGAACTTGAAGTCGAACTCGCACGCTTGAATAGCGGAAGCCACCGCTCTGGATCTAGCCGCTCAAATTACAGTCACGTTCAGGAATGGCTGTCAACCGAGTTTCATCCACATGAACAAGAAGAACCCAGCGTCGATTCCCCGAACCCACCATTAGAACCAGAGGTACGCATTGCTTATCCCGTGCAAAGAACTAAGCCAAGATATGAAATGAGGAATGAACGCGCACACCCCGAACCAAGTGACATTCAGCTCTTAGCACGAGAAATTGCGAATCTAAGGCGACCATCTGAACCCAAAGAATTACCATTTTACAATGGAAGCGTAAATGAATGGCTATCATTTAAAGCTGCCGTCATGGAAATTCAAGCTACTGTGACCCACAATGAACTCATATCCAAACTTCGTCGTTGCCTGAAAGGAGAAGCTCGCATAACTGTTGCCTCGCTACTAGACACTCACGTTCCACCCAGCGAAATAATGGAAGCCCTCGAACTACGATTTGGCCTTCCTGATTTGATCTTGCAAGAGGAGATACAAGCGCTCAAAGACCTTCCTAGGCTGATGGACAACACGGAACAGCTAAGCAAATTTGCCTGTAAAGTACGCAACTGCATTTCCACGATCAAGGCTTTGAACAAACCGCATCATCTTCTGAACACCGAACTACTACGAACATTGAAGCAGAAAATTCCTCACCTAAAATCTAGATGGATTTCATACGCTGTAGAACACGAACACAGCGACGAACCTGAACTTGTGAAGCTATCCGATTTTTTGAAGAAAGAAGCCCAATCTGCATCGAAATACTGGTTACACGAGCCGACCCGAACTTCACTGAAACCGAACTATCCGAATAGAACCCACTTTGCAGAAATTGAAGATGACGACCAAGAACACTGTTACGCTGCGAACCAGAACAATGAACCCTCTGAAACGAACTGTCCTCACTGCAAATCGACAACACACCTGCACCTTAAGGACTGCGACCAGTTCTTACGTCTCACAAATGACGATCGATGGAAACGGGCGCAAGAAGCCAGACTTTGCTTCAAATGCCTGAAGTCGAGACATCGTAGGGAGAACTGCAGGGCCCGACCTTGCGGCGTCGACGGTTGTCGTATGTCGCACAACCGATTGCTCCACTCTTCGACGTGTCGACGACCAGAAACGTCAGCCTGCATCAATCCATCGACTTCCGATAGTCAAGAGACCCCAGAACCGATAGCTGCGAAACCACTGAACGAGATTACGGCATGCAGCGGAACCAACCGTAGATCTCAAGTTTTATTGAAAATAATACCGGTAGAAGTACGAGGACCTACGTCTTCAAAACAAACTTACGCACTTTTAGACGGAGGGAGCACTTTGACCTTAATGAAGCAAGAACTTGCTTCTGAAATCGGACTTACAGGAACCAGTGACCCGTTGACCTTAGCTGGCATAAACGCTATTACTCAAGAACCAGAATCTGAAAATGTCGATGTCCAGATCATGGGACCGTCCAACATACCATTAGAACTCTATGGTGTTCGGACAGTTAGACGGCTGCCGATTGGACCACAGACGGTAGCAGACATGGACAAATACACCCACCTGCAAGATCTACCGAGCACGGGACTTTGCTACGAACATGCGGTCCCTGAACTGCTCGTGGGACAAGACAACTGGCATGCGATAGTATCCAGGGAGACCCGTCATGGCAAAAGAAATGAACCCGTGGCCTCCTTGACAGCCCTCGGTTGGGTTATTCATGGGTTTTCTCAACCATGCCACAACACCGTCCATTTCGTCGGACATGCCGAAGAAAAGATGCATGACTTGATCATTGACTATTTCAAAATCGATTCCCTTGGAGTAACGAACAAGATAAAGCAGAGTAAAGAAGATGAAAGAGCACTCGAGATCCTCCAACGTACAGCTAGAAGAGTTGAAGATGGCAAAAGATGGGAAGTGGGACTATTGTGGCGTGATAATGAACCTACCATGCCGAATAGTTTCCATTATGCCTCTAAAAGACTGCACTCCGTTGAACGAAAAATGGACAGAGATCCGGCGTATGGCCAGAAATACAAAGAGAACATGGACAATTTCCTGCGCAGTGGCTATGCTGGACCCTGTACCCCAACGCAGTCTCCGAAGAAGTGGTACCTTCCGCACTTTGGAGTTACAAACATCAATAAACCAGGAAAATTAAGAATTGTCCACGATGCTGCCAGTAAAGTACAGGGAGTATCACTGAACGATAAATTACTTACTGGACCTGATATGCTTCTATCACTGTTAGCAATCCTTTTAAAATTCAGAGAAGGTAAAGTGGCTGTGTCCGCAGATATCAAGGAAATGTTCCTTCAGATACGTATCAGACCTGAAGATCGTCCTGCCCAACGATTTCTGTGGAGAGAATTTGACAGAAAAGGCGCCATGAATGAATTCGAAATGAAATCTGTGATCTTTGGAGCAACTTCTTCACCAGCGACTGCAATATTTGTCAAAAATAGGAATGCTGAAGACTTCGCTGAAGGATACCCAGAAGCCGTGGACGCAATAAAGACCCGATTCTACATGGACGATTACCTACACAGCTTCCATTCAGAAGAAATAGCGCAGAAAACAGTAAAGGAAGTTGCGCACATAAACCAAGAAGGAGGTTTTACTCTGACACAATGGATATCGAACAGTGAAACCGCCCTACTAGATATTAATGTTTCAAGAAGAGGCACAGGCGGAGTAAATATCGATTTCAACACCAACGTCAAGATCCTTGGTTTAAGATGGAACCCGTCTGAAGACACCTTGGGCTTCAACCTAAACCTTTCGAAGTTGCCACCAGAAATTATCGATCACACAAGACGGCCGACAAAACGCGAAGCACTGAGAGTCGTTATGAGTGTGTTTGACCCTCTCGGGCTTTTGACACCGATTTTAATACAAGGAAAGATTCTTCTTCAACAAATATGGAGATCAGGAATCGACTGGGATCAGGATGTCAAAGAAACAGAACATGTCGTATGGAAACGCTGGATTAAACGCCTCACGGCCACGTGTCTCTGTAAAGTTCCTCGACATTATGCACCAGAACCCAGTCGTTGCATCATACAGCTGCATATTTTTTGCGACGCCAGCGAGACAGCATATGCAACCGTGGCCTACTGGCGCTTTGTACGAGAAGATGGGATGATATGGATCACCCTAATAACCAGCAAATCACGTGTATCACCGTTAAACCCTGTGTCCATTCCCAGGCTAGAACTTCAAGCTGCCGTTCTGGGAACAAGACTTGCTTCTACTATAGAGAAAGATCACGATACCATCAAACCAGACAAGCGTTTCTTCTGGACTGACTCTTCTGCCGTTGTAGCATGGATTAAAGGCGATCCACGTAACTATAAAACCTTTGTTTCCAATAGATTGGGTGAAATAGCCGAACATACAAAAACTGAAGAGTGGAATTGGTTACCAACATCACTAAATGTAGCTGATGACGCCACTAGAGATTTCGATGGCTTGGATGTCAAAGACCGATGGTTTGTAGGCCCGTCATTTCTTTATCAAGAACCTAGTTACTGGCCCACCCAGCTCGACAATGACAACACAAACCCAGTGGCTGTTGACCTATTGGAAATGAAGAAACAGACTCAAACTTCTTTACCCATACACGCTTGTATTCCGGTTTTGCCCGATATTGGGAGATTTTCAAAATGGCTAAGATTAATCAGAAGCACAGCGTACATATTCTTATTCCTAGAGAATACCCGAGAAAAGAAGCGAAGTGGCCTGCGACTTGCACACTTAGAACACGCCGAGAAAAGTTGGATAAAATATTGCCAAAGTCAAAGTTTCCCAGTCGAGCTCGATAATCTAAGAAACAATAAGACCTGTGATAAGAACAGCCGACTTCGGAATATTTGTACATACATTGATAATGATGGGATGCTGAGATTGCGGGGGAGAGCTAGCGCTGTGAGCGGAATCGATAGGAATCTCATCGAACCGATTGTATTGGATGGAAAACACCCATATACAAAATTACTTGTTCTTCACCACCATGAGCAGGCTAACCATGACAATAACGAGACAGTTGTCAACTCCCTACGCCAGAAGTATTGGGTAATAAATTTACGACCTACTGTGAGAAAGGCTGCTAAAACTTGTCAAGTATGCCGAATACGTAAAGCGCAACCGATGCATTTACCCCATGGTGATTTACCGCCAGCGAGACTCGCTCACCATTTGCCACCTTTTAGCCATTGTGGACTGGATTATTTTGGACCCATGACAGTAACAATTGGCAGAAGACACGAGAAACGATACGGCGCTCTCTTTACGTGCATGACAAGTAGAGCTGTACACGTCGAACTTGCTGCTTCACTATCCACTGACTCTGTGATACTTGCTCTACGCAGAATGATGGCTCGTAGAGGACCACCTCAAGTAATTTACTCAGACAACGGCACAAATTTCCATGGTGCCAACAACGAACTTAAAAAAGCAGCTAAAGAAATAGATCAAGAGATGCTCAAGAACTTCCTGCTCAACAAAAGCATAAACTGGAGCTTCATACCCCCAGCTTCACCGCATATGGCAGGGGCGTGGGAAAGACTCGTTCGCTCTATTAAAAAGGCACTGAGCATCACCCTTAAAGAGCGATTCCCGACCGAATAAGTCTTACGCACTGTGTTGACGGAAGCGGAGTACACAGTAAACTCACGCCCACTAACTCATGTGTCAGTGCACCCAAATGACCGCGAAGCTATAACGCCTAACCACCTGCTTCTTGGAAATTCGAGCAATGTGCCGCAATTCGGAACTTTCAGTGATGTTGATATGATCGCTCGGAAACAATGGCGAAAGGCGCAAAGGCTTTGCGACATTTTTTGGAATCGATGGGTTCACGAATACTTACCGACGCTATTGCCAAGAGCACATGTTCTCGAAAGACCAGATCTAAAGGAAGGCGAAGTGGTTGTCATCGTTGACCCCGGATTACCTCGCAACATTTGGCCGAAAGGCATTATAACAAAGGTGTTTCCAGGACCTGACGGGCGCGTCCGAGTTGCAGACGTGCGCACAGCAGGCGGGGTGTTACGGCGACCTGCAGTTAAAATCGTCCGTCTTCCGACTGCACCTGAATGCGCTTAGCCGCATTGCCGGGGAGATATGTTGCGGACTCTTTTCTGCAACCTTTTTCTATTTAAATTATTTTTTGAAGTATTACTTTTTGTCATTCATTACCATAACAACGTATATAAATAAACATGTCAGATGGAAAAAAGGTGTGAATTTTATTGCAACAGTTTAAAGTCTTTTTAATTCCGATAAATTTATATTGAAATGTTATCGTGCGCATCTTAATAGAGCGACGGTAACACTACCGTCCTCAGCTTGCAGCCTCGTCAGTTGACTTTGCCCTATAGCCAGATCTCTAGCGAACACTTTGGAGCCTTTGTTCCGCTCAATGGCCTCTTTAATACGCTCGGTATTAAATTGGCGAAGGTCGCTTGTCAAGGACTTGGAGATCTGCCTATTTAGCTGTCGATAACGAAGGGCATCCGCTGAGTTCTGTAGTTTCATTTCGTTTCTCTGATCCATGAGTCGGATAGTGTGGCTGGAGAGTTTCTTTAATTTAGGCCGGTGGGTTTTGTAGTGCTTGGACCCTACCGTGCGGACAGTGTCCACCACCATGTTGTATAGATCGTCCATATCGATGCTGTTCTCAAGGGCTTCGAAGCGGTTTTGGAGCTCGAGCTGAAAGCACTCGGGGTTTTGAATTTGAGCCGGTATTGGTCGGAGCGTAGATTTTATTAGTCGAGATCTTTCCAGCTTGACGTTACATTAACACTTAGGGAAGCCAAAGTTAAAATAAGAAATTGGTTGCTGACCCTTACCTATGAGCAAACTGAGTCTTTATTATAAATTAATTACACACACATACACACACACACACACACACACACACACACACACACAAACGTACGCGCCCACACACTTACACACACACACAAACACTTCTTTCTGGTTATTGGTTGTTTGTTACTATAAGTTCCAAAGTAGAATTTTGTATGCTTTTATTGTTGATTTAATTTATTATTTGAAGTACCTTTGTAACGAAGAGGGCACTGGCCTCTGTCACTCAGGTGATAAACCTAATATAGGGGTCAGGGACTTCATCACTAACATGTAAAAAATTGTGACAATAAATATTTCTTATTTCTTATATTTCTTATTTCTTATTTTCTATAGAAATTGAATGGAAAATAATTTTGTTTTCAGTTTCTAACTTACAGCTAAATACATTTTGATAAGATAGCTAAGAAGCTGATATTTATATCTCTAAAACTGCATTATTCTGTTGATAGTTAGTAATTAATGAGTAATAAAACTACTTTGTCTTAATTCCTTTTGTTTTTCAAAACTACGGAAAACAAAAAAAAATATTTAAAAAAAATTCAATCCCGCCAATACCGCGGGATCCGCGGGATTGATGACCTCAATCCAGCAGGCTTGCGGGATCACGATTTTGATGTGGGATTGGATTCCCTAGTTGCCACCTTTTTATTGAAAAAATAAATAGGTACTTCTCCCAAAAAATGGCAAAAAATATAGGACTTATGCTTCGATATTTAGAAAAAAAATAGTACTTAAACATTTATTCTTGATTATTAAGGAAAAAGCGATTTGCCATCCTATCCCAACTAACTACAAAAGAAAGGCAAAAAGGCTCAGTTGGAAGGGAAATATTTAAAAATATTTTTTATCACATTGTTTATATTTTTACGTGCACTCGCACACATAGTATAAAACAAAGTCGCTTTCTCTGTCCCTATGTCCCTTTGTATGCTTAAATCTTTGAAACTACGCAACGGATTTTGATGCGTTTTTTTTAATAGATAGAGTGATTCAAGAGGAAGGTTTATATGTACTTTTTATCCCTATATTCCCACGGGAACGGGAACCACGCGGGTGAAACCGCGGGCGGCCGCTAGTAGGTACTAAATTGAAACACCCCATTCCAGCTATGGGTGTGCTACATTCTAGCCATGCGGTTAAATATAGTATTTTTCGTACTATATTATTTTTAGTACTAGAATATATAGTAAAATTTAGTGAAATATAGTACGATACTATATTATTATAATATAGTACAGGTGGCAACCCTATTAGAGCGCTGGAAGCACCTACAACTGGTCTGGTAGGTACTTACTTTTGCCATTTGAGGTCGTTTCTTTCGACACCTTCGTCGACGCTTTCTTAAAGCTTGAATCTGAAACAAATGGTAAGATTAGCTGCTATGGTATTTAAATTAAATAAATATAAAAAATGAATTATTTTTAACCTTCGCGTACTCGAGAGGAAAAGCTACACATATACCTACTCGCGCACGGTCTCTCCTAATACCGAGATTTGATCTCGTCTATGTTATTCTATCATTATACGTTGGCATATTCTAGCATTATACTCCCTCGCACGCTCGGGAGTCAATATTCCTTTTTTTTATTACGGGCCTAGGGCCGCAACATACCACTTTCAACCCGCATTTTAGGCAAGTTATGACCATGAAAAATAATAGTTGTGGTAATATATTCACGTTTGTTTGAGTTTGTCTATGTCACTTAAGGGAAATTAAAAAACTAATTTACTTTTCACTCCTTAGAGTAGAGACTAAAGGCTAAAGTGGTCACTTAAGTCACAGGAGTAAACAAAAACTACTACGTACGTATTACATAGAAACAGCTTCATAGAACGGTGCGAAATTATTACACTACTAAAAGCATGCTGGACATGTGTGCGTGTCCACTGGCCGCTTGTCACTGGCTTGTCATGAACGCGGCGCGACTAGAAAAAATCGCAGCTGCTCAACCAGTGGACAAGCTCAGGGTTAACGCGAAGCACGTATGAGCAGTTTTCAGGCTACCCTTTAAAGATGGCGCTAGTTAAAATTTGAGAAATATATTTAAATAAGAATTTAACTGTCAATGGCTTCTGAGTAGTTCTCCAGAAGCTCTTCAACTCTGTCATCCTCGAGGGCAAAACGCCAAAGGCATGGGGCAGAAGCGATGTGATGCTGTGAAGCCTTTGATTCGATCGAGACCTGGGCAGTGCTGCAGTCTCTCCAGAGGTGCCAAATAGACTACAGGTACATCGAGGTGCTAAGGTACTTTACCAAAACGCCACCATGTCGGTCCGATTACAGAACCAGAGCTTTAATCCTATCCAACTACAGCGAGGTGTGAGACAGGGAGACGTCATTTCTCCGAAACTGTTCACAGCTGCGTTGGAGGATATTTTTAAGCTACTGGACTGGAAAGGATTCGGCATTAACATCAATGGCAATGAAGACAATGCTCGAAGATCTCAGCAATGCTTCCCTAAGAGTGGGTCTAAAGATGAACATGGATAAGACGAAAATCATGACCAATGCCCATGTTGCATCCGCTCCAGTTAATGTTGGAAACAATACAGTCGAAGTTGTTGACCACTATGTCTACCTAGGACAGACAATCCAATTAGGTAAGTCCAACTTCGAGAATGAGATCTCTCGTCGAATCCAGCTCGGATGGGCAGCGTTTGGGAAGCTCCGGCATATATTTGCGTCCAAAATTCCTCAATGTCTCAAGACTTAGGTCTTTGACCAGTGTGTGTTGCCAGTTATGACTTATGGAAGCGAGACGTGGTCTTTTACTATGCGTCTCATACTATGGGTCTCATAAGAAGGCTCAAGGTCACCCAGCGAGCAATGGAGAGAGCGATGCTTGGTGTTTCCCTGCTCGATCGAATCAGAAATGATGAGATCCCCAGGAGAACTAAAACGACCGACATCGCTCGAAGGATTGCTCAGTTGAAGTGGCAGTGGGCGGGAAACATAGCGCGGAGAACCGATGACCGTTGGGGCGGAAAGGTTCTTGATTGGCGACCGCAAACCGGACGACGTTCCGTGGGCAGGCCTCCTACAAGGTGGACCGACGATCTGGTCAAGGTCGCGGGAAGCCGCTGGATGCGGGCAGCGCAGGACCGATCGTTGTGGAGATCCTTATGGAGGCCTATGCCCAGCTGTGGGCGTCGTACGGCTGAAATGACGATGATGATGATGAAAGCAGCTGCGATGGCGATTTTTATAAGCTATAGCATGCATGCCGCGACTTGCCGCTTCGGTCGCTACACGACACTGAAGTTTCGGAATTTGTTAACGTTTTCGTATAAACATTAATTACTGTAATACTTTCTTATAATGCTCATGTATAACTAAAACTACGTACCGCTCGACTAAATTAGTTATATTTATCGTACTTACAAAACATATTATTTAATTTAATTTAATTTAAACATTATGGGAAACCCTATGCGGTAAATAATTAAAATGTCTGACTCGTTTTCAAACTGTCTTTTGTTTTATTATGTTTCCCATATAATGTTTATGATAAAATAACACACAATAAATTTTAGTCAGAGTCGCAAGCGAAAGGTAAAGTATAAATAAAAAGACTAAATAAATATCCATGCACGAAAGCTTAAGCGCGGAGCAAGGACGGACATGACATGACATTAATTCTTTCCGTTCTTTTGACATTTTTTCTGTTAACATTGAATAGTATATTATGATACAAGTGAGCTATGGTTGCTCATTATACACGAGGCTGTGGGTTGCAGCCCTAGCCGCAGGCGAGGGCGTAAATCAGCCGAGTGTCTAGTGAGTAAGTTGCTCACGAGTTTCATACGCACTTTTTCAACACACTTGCGCGGAAAAACAAACATTTATTGAATACATAACATAATTATTATAATAACATAATATTAGCTAAGGGAAAAAGCGCGCAAGTTTTTTTTTGCACGCGCCAAATGTAAGGTGATTGATAACATACAGCCATACAGCCTACTTCAAAATAATTATAATAATAGTGATAAAATGCAAATGTTTTATAACAAATTATTGTGAATTTTAAATAATTTGATAATAGGTAATATAGGTACTTAATTATGTTTTTTAGTCATAATTAGGGACACATTTATTTATTCTAAAAACGTAAATGGATTTTCAGCCGTGTAAAACCTCTTTGTTGTTACAAGAAAAGAACTGTACCTATTACCCGGTGAAATTGAAAATGCTCTGTTTACTCGCATATAACTTGCAGTTAGGTACAAACTTAACTTTGTAGGGATACTGTATTACCCGGTTAAATTCAAAAGTCTCTGTTTACTCGCATATAATTTGCAGTTAGGTACTTACTTAACTTTGTAGGGATAATTCTATTACGCAACTAGTACTGTAATATTATTATGCACACGTGTGTTATAGTTCGGTTTATGGCCATAAGATCGATGTAATAAGGCTCACTTTATGAGCAAGTGTGTTGAAAACGATTTTGTTATACAACACACGAGGCTTAGGGCCTGTTTCACAATGTCTAAGTAGGTTCTGAGTAGCTGTTACTTGACAGATAGTCCATACAAAACTGTCAATTTAACTGGAAAAGATCAGTTATTTATTACTACTTTTAAGACTAGATCAGTTGTTGCAAGCATATCTCAAGTGCATACACTAGTACTAAGACTTTGATTTACGTTATTTCTTTAAATAATGGAGGGTTTCGTGACTAATTTGGACGTGTTATGTTTGTTAAAAATAACCAGTGTTTGACTAAGTGCCTGTTTCACAATATCCGATTAGGAGATACTGTCCAGTTTAATTGACAGTTTTGTATGGACTATCTGTCAAGTAACAGCTCTCAGAACTTAACTACTTAGACATTGTGAAACAGGCCCTAACTAAACCTTGTGTGTTGAATAACAAAATCGTTTCAATGTTAACAGAAGAAATGCCAGAAGAAGTACGGAAAGAATTAATGTCACTGTATCATGTCATTAAAGTGCTCCGCGCTTACGCTTTCGTGCATGGATGTTTATTTAGTCTTATCGTTTTAAGTGCTATTTTATTTATACTTTACCGTCCGCTTGCGACTCTGACTAAAATTTATTGTGTGTTATTTTATCATAAACATTATACTTATGGGAAACATAATAAAACAAAATTATTTTTATAAAAAAATAAAACCGCCTTCTAAAAAACCACATCAAAAAAGTAAGAAATAATTCCTCACCAAATAAATAACGTAAGTACTTTGAAGTCGGGCGTGAAACATGTAAATTTTTTTGTTGTTTTTGTTAAAACCCGCCCGACTTCAAAGTACTTACGTTATTTATTTGGTGAGGAATTATTTCTTACTTTTTTGATGTGGGTTTTTTAGAAGGCGGTTTTATTTTTCTATAAAAATAATTTTTATTTCACTCTTTTTAGTGCATCGTGCAGGCAATTTGCGTGTTTTCTGGTAAATAGGTATGTGATCAAACTCAAAACCTCCCTTTTTGAAGTCGGTTAAAATACCTTGAGGTATCCCCTTTTTAACAAAACAAGAATCATCTATATCGGTTTATAAACAAAGGAATTATGCCTAAAGATACGTATTAAATTCACATAAAGTGGTAACGAAAACGACAGTATTTTCAAGATTTCCTGAAAACTACTGAACCGATTTCAAAATTTCAAAAAATGGGACCAACTTGGAAACCAACCTGATGTAATAACGTTTGAACCATTTCAATCGGTTCAGCCGTCTTCGAGTAATCGGTGGACATACACAAAAAAAAAAAAAAAAAAGTGAAAAAACATACATACAGACGAATAGAGAACCTCCTCCTTTTTGATTTAGAAGTCGGTTAAAAAGACAGTTTAGTCTACAAGAATTTTTGAAATTTACGATTTTGAACGGCATTTAATGTAACAGTTTGACACCGGGTTTTTTTTAGACTAATTCGACCCTGCTGAGTTCGAATTTGCCCGGTGGCAGATGGCCCCATTTTTTCTAAATACTTCATTTTCCATTTTTCAAAATTAATCTACATTTAATTACCTACCACACGGTATAAATTTAATTTTTATAGGCCTTATAGTTTTTGAGAAACATCTACCCAAATATCAAGGTGTTTTATTTTTTATTTTTACTATATTTTCGCCATTTTATAGGGAAACCGCTGAATTTGGAACAAAGTGATGTATGCACTAATTAATCTTGATGTATTAACCTACAAAACAAGGCTCCATTAACAGTTGTACGAGTTTTTGTTCACGTTTGACAACTTACAGCGCCTAACTTGCGAACATTAACAACAATTAACGCTCATAAACTACCTACTTTATATTTCGTACAGGTAGGTTTTTTTTTCTAAAGATAAGCAAGCAAATCTTTTACGGAATGCTAGTATTTCTAGTCAACGATATATATGTAGGTACTAACGCACGTGCTAATTCACTAAAGTAGTTTGAGAAAGTTGTACAATAAGTAACTATGGTCTCAAAGTAGGTATTAGTGCATGTAGGGATCTGTAAAGAAAATACGCCTCAATTTAGACAATAGTATATTTTAATCGTCATAGATTGTGTCTATCGTTTGATGATACTTAATAAAAAAAAAATTAAAAGCTCTTACTTAATATTATTATGACACATTTGCAGTAACATCATTATGGCAAACAGCCAGATGTACAAGGTTGCTTCATTACGTCTCTGCGGCAAATGCAAGATGCCTTTCTACCCTGCCTTACAACCGCATGTAAGGAGGTCTTTGCAGGTCTTTTGAACAGCCTCTAAGGTTATCAGAATGGGCGTGAGCTTATCCATTTCATGTTGCCAGCCGTAATCCATTGGAGAAAGCAGTTCATTACACTTCTCCAATATGTGCGTTTCTCCAAATAAAAGTTTGGTAATGCGCTCGACGGATATGCAAGTGAGCTGCATCTGAAGTTGGTGACAGTGCTTCAGGAGATGTGGCAGAAGAAAACGAACTGCATTCAAAGAATTTTATTAATCGCCTGCCTGAACTGGGAATCGAACCCGCTGAAAGTAAAAAAAAAATATTTCTCGAATTTTATTGTACCAATCAAAAGGCTCGATTATACCTAAGCATTTCTTCTAAGTAACATAGTATCTTAAATTAAAGGAAGACGGCGAAATTTAACATTCGCACTCTTAATAAAAAAACGACCTAACTCTAAAATTTGGTAAAATGAGTTTTAATAAAATAACGGCCTAAAAAAGCAAGCTCTACAACCCTGGTAACAAAAAACACTCTTATTCCTTCATTTTTAAGGTAGAAAATTATTTGGGTCTTTATCCATCTGCCCCCGCGCGCGCCCCTTGCTCAGTCAAATACCGACCGATTCAGAGTCACGTCGACTAACGTGTTAGATGGTTCTGCGCATCAATGACCGATTTTGAGATACGTCGTTGTCTTACTAAAAACGAAGGTCAGTTTTTTTAACATGTTTTAAACAATATTGACCTATTTTGCATTAGGCCATTGTTTTACCAAAAAATAAAGAAGAGTGGTTGACTTATTTAGTATTGAGTCGATATCTTTTTGAATATTGTAATAGTTTGTGTGACCAATTTTGAGATGCGTCTTTGTAATATTTAACATCTTGAAAAATTATTTTGATATTCTTTATTAAGTCTTTGTATTACTTGACTTCATATTTTTTAAATGACGCTTTAAGAATTGAGTCTGTATTCTACTAAAACTAAATGTGTATAGGGCATAATAAGTTAAAATTCGTCGTTTTATTATTAAAGTCTTGTAAAATTACAGGGCCTATCTTAGTAATCGTTTATTTTGTTGTTGTAGAGTTTGCTCTGTAATACAAAAACAACGCATTAAGCAGTTATCCTACTAATATTATAAATGTGAAAGTTTAGATGTTTGGATGTTTGGATGTTTGGATGTTTGTTACTCAATCACGCTGAAACGGCTGAACGGATTTGGCTGAAATTTGGGACACAGATACTTTGTACCCTGGAGAGGAACATAGGCTACTTTTTATCCCGGAAAAACATCACATTCCCGCGGGATAACGTTGTGTAGTCCACGCGGGCGAAGCCGCGGGCGGAAAGCTAGTTTAACAATATAAACATAAATTTAAATGGAAGTAATAAGCCATTGGTAAGCTTTTTCTTTTATTGTAAGTCCTAATTTTACCATCGGGAGGGCGACCGACAGTCCATTGGTGGTGTCGGGTTCATCGTCCACAAGTCCCTTGTGAACAACGTGATCACTATCGGACCGAGCAGGGCAGCGTACCTGATACTCAGATTATCGAAACGATATTCGGTGAATGTTATCCAGGTCTACGCTCCGACCTCGAAACACGACGATGTTGAAGAGGAGGCTATGTATGGTGAGATCTCTAAAGCCATGCATAGCTATAAAACCCACTACACGGTTGTGATGGGGTATTTCAATGCAACGTTGGGGCAACGTTGCGGTGATGAGCTGAGAGTGGGGCAATTTGGAGTTGGGCGACGGAACGATAGAGGCCAGATGCTGGCAGACTTCATGGAGAGGGAGAGCCTCTATATGATGAACTCCTTCTTAGGGAAGCCCGTAAGCCGCAAATGAACCTGGATCAGTCCGGACGAAAAAGTAAAAAACGAGATCGATTTTATCATGTTGACGAAGAAGCACAATATTCAATGATGTCAGTGTGATCAATGCTGTTAAGACAGGAAGCGATCACCGTATGGTGAGAGGCACATTGAATATCGATGTCAAGCTCGAAAGATCGCGACTGATAAAATCCACGCTCCGACCAATACCAGCCCAAATTCAAAACCCCAAGTGCTTTTAGCTCAAGCTTCAAAACCGCTTCGAAGCCCTTGAGAATAGCATAGACGTGGACGATCTATACAACATGGTGGTGGATACTGTCCGCACGGTTGGGTCTAAGTACTATAAAACTCGCCGTCCCAAATTAAAGAAACTCTCCAGTCAGACTCTCCTCCTCAAGGATCAGATACACGAAATGAAGCTGCAGAACTCAGTGGATGCACATCGTTATCGGCAGCTCAATAGACAGATATCTAAGTCTTTGACGCGCGACCTTCGCCAATTTAATACCGAGCGTATTAAAGAAGCCATTGAGCGGAACAAAGGCTCCAAAGTGTTCGCGAGAGATCTGTCTATCGGGCAAAGTCAAATGACGAGGCTGAAAACTGAGGAAGGTAGCATCGTTTCGTCAACACCTGAAATCCTGAGGGAGATTGAGAGTTTCTATGGACAGCTATAATCCACGCAAACACTTGTTGAAAGCAAGTCTAAAGACCCCGAAGCCAAGCTTACACGAAACTATACAGAAGATATTCCGGACGTCAGCCTGTACGAGATTAGAATGACTCTCAAGCAGCTTAAAAACAACAAGGCGGCGGGCGATGACGGAATCACAACAGAGCTTCTCAGAGCGGGCGATAATCCGATACTTAAAGTCCCCCAGAAGCTTTTCAATTCAGTCATCCTTGAGGGCAAAACGCCAAAGGTATAGGGCAGAAGCGATGTGATGCTGTTTTTAAAGGGTGATAAAACTCTCTTGAAGAACTATAGACCCATCTCGCTTCTGAGCCATATCTATAAGTTGTTTTCGAGTGTCATTACGAATCGTCTCGCTCGCAGGTTCGACGACTTCCAACCTCCCGAACAAGCCGGGTTCCGGAAAGGCTACAGTACCATAGACCACATTCATACGCTGCGGCAAGTTATACAGAAAACCGAAGAGTATAACTTGCCACTTTGCTTGGCGTTCGTGGACTATGAGAAAGCCTTTGATTCGATTGAGACTTAGGCGGTGCTGCAGTCTCTCCAGAGGTGCCAAATAGACTACAGGTACATCGAGGTGCTGAGGTACTTATACCAAAACGCCACCATGTCGGTCCGATTACAGAACCAGAGCTCTAATCCTATCCAACTACAGCGAGGTGTGAGACAGGGAGATGGCATCTCTCCCAAACTGTTCACAGCTGCGTTGGAGGATATTTTTAAGCTACTGGACTGGAAAGGATGCGGCATCAACATCAATGGCGAGTACTTAACACACCTACGGTTTGCCGATGATATAGTTCTTATGACTGAGACCTTGGAAGACCTGATCACAATGCTCGAAGATCTCGGTAATGCTTCGCAAAAAGTGGGTCTTAAGATGAACATGGACAAGACGAAAATCATGTTCAATGCCCATGTTGCACCCGCTCCAATTAATGTTGGGAACATTACACTCGAAGTTGTTGACCACTATGTTTACCTAGTACAGACGGTCCAGTTAGGTAAGTCCAACTTTGAGAAAGTGATCTCTCGTCGAATCCAGCGTTTGGAAAGCTCCGGCATATATTCGCGGCCGAAATACCTCAATGTCTCAAGACGAAAGTCTTTGACCAGTGTTTGTTGGCAGTAATGACCTATGGAAGTGAGACGTGGTCTTTTACTATGGGTCTCATAAGAAGGCTCAAAGTCACCCAGCGAGCAATGGAGAGAGCGATGCTTGGTATTTCCCTGCTCGATCGAATCAGAAATGATGAGATCCGCAGCAGAACTAGAACAACCGACATCGCTCGAAGGATTGCATCATTGAAGTGGCAGTGGGAGGGACACATAGCGCGGAGAACTGATGGCCGTTGGGGCGGAAAGGTTTTCGAATGGCGACCGCGTGCCGGACAACGTTCCGTGGGCAGGCCCCCTACAAGGTGGACCGACGATCTGGTCAAGGTCGCGGGAAGCCGCTGGATGCGGGCAGCGCAGGACCGATCGTTGTGGAGATCCTTGGGGAGGCCTATGCCCAGCAGTGGGCGTCGTTCGGCTGACATGATGATGATGATGATGATTCTTTTTATTTCTCTTCGTCACTTAAAACAAAGATTAACATAGTTTTTCTTTATAATTGGTTTTATTTTCTAATGTGCCATAAGCTTTAAGCAAGACTGTTCAGTATTTCATAGGTTCAACACTTGCTATAAAAAGGTATATTAATTATTTTTCAGTAATATTTTTGTACTGATTTATTCTATAATTCATAAATAAAGTGTATTTCAAAATTAAAGTAAAATTTTATTTTATTACCTAAATAAGTTACTTTATTGTCCTAATCGAAAATTACAATATTTTTAATAAGCCACCAAAATAGATAATATTTAAACTGAAAACTGACCTTATTCATTTTATGTCTTAAAAGCTTTTGATTTCGCAATAAAACAGTGGCTTATTTCAAAATGAGCCAGTAATAGTCATCTACCACATCATAATGTAAAGACACTTTTTCAGATAGGGCACTAATGGTTCAACACTTTTTTGTAAAATAACGACCTAACTCTAAAGCATATAATAATTGATAGTATTTTACTGAAAATAAAAATAAATTATTATTATTTTTATGATAAAATTAAAGTAAATATCTTTAAGATAATATAACTAGCTTTACTTTTGTGATACACCTAATAGATAAAAATTTATGGAGATTTATAAAACAAACACAATTTCTCAAATTACTTTTTCGTCGATTCCCGAAAGTTTGCAATTTCGTGATCGGTCGTTGTTTTATTACGAGTGCGAATTTAATGTTGAATAACAAGTTTGTGTAGAGTTATGGATATCCTTTTCTGTGACTGTCGATGTCGTGCTCAAAACTTTAACATTCCAATGTATTACTAATGAGTGAAGATAGGAGTAACTAATTATACGTAATTTCCCTATCATAAGTATTTGATAAAGTCATAATGTGTTAAATAACACCAGCTCGATTGGTTTAAAAATGTTTGAATAATTTACTCAATACTCAATACTCAATAATTTATTGCATATCACAGTGTATAAAGGATCTTACATGAAGGGTAATATTTAAGAATCACTATGGACCCTATCGGGCACAACAATAATAATGGATTGGAGAAGAGGAACACTTATTTTATAAGTAGTAAAGTAATTAGGTGCCTATGTTTTAAATGAGATCAAATGATCGAATGAGATTTAGTGCGGTCTATTCCACCATTCGGTATAGTCGTGGGACGCCCCAGGGCGTCCAATGACTATGCCACATCACCATGTGGCATA
The DNA here is from genome assembly GCA_949710035.1 of Crambus lathoniellus. Classification (NCBI taxonomy): domain Eukaryota; kingdom Metazoa; phylum Arthropoda; class Insecta; order Lepidoptera; family Crambidae; genus Crambus; species Crambus lathoniellus. Next base: position 11,813,821 of record OX453319.1, on the reverse strand, counting down.
GCCATAGTCACCAGCATGGCAGCACCAGCACCAAATACTGTAGATAGAAAATATTATTGAAATAGGACTTTATTTTAATTTCAATAACAATACGAACTGAATTAAAATATTTTTTAAATAATAGCACGTCCAAACCGAGAATCGAACCCGCACCAAATTATTTAAACTTTTTTAAACCAATCGAGGTTATGTTACTTATCACATTATCAAAGACTAATGATAGGGAAATAAGGTATAATTGCTCCAATCTTCACTCATTAGTAATACATTTAAATGTTAGAGTTTTGAGCACGACAGTCACAGAAAGGCTATCCGTAACGCTGCACAAACTTGTTATTCAACATTAAATGTTAAATTTCGTAATCTTTCTATTATTTAGGATGCTATGTTACTTAGAAGAAATGATTAGGGATAATCGAGCCTTTCGATCGGTATAATAAAATTAAAGAAATATTTTTTTTTACATTCAGCGGGTTCGATTCCCAGTTCAGACAGGCGAATATTTGAAAGTCTTTGAATGCAGTTCGTTTTCTTTTTAAAATAAAAATGAAGTCTCCTTTCAGTAAATTTTTATATCTTCAGTATTTCAGGTACTTTCCCTCCATGTGACATAGTTTTGGGACGCCCTGTATACGAATCGTATGTATAATCACTAGCTTAGCTTATAATACGATACATATATCTACCAAAATAACGTAAAAACGATCACGTAATCACGTAGTCAATAACGTAAAACCCGTCAAAATCGGTCCAGCTGTTTCAGAGATTAGCCGGAACAGACAGACAGATAGACAGACAGACAGACAAAAATTGAAATTATTTAATTTTTTGTAATTTTTGTCTGTCTGACTGTCTGTCTGTTTGTTCCGGCTAATCTCTGAAACGACTGGACCGATTTTGACGGGACTTACATTACACTGGCAGGTAGCTGATGTAATAAGGAGTAACTTAGGCTACTTTTTATCCCGAAAAAATATCACATTCCCGCGGGATAACGTCGTGTATTGTATTCCACGCGGGCAAAGCCGTGGGCGGAAAGCTAGTAAGTTAATAAGTCAACCGAGAGACACGTGATTGGCTACTTCAATGACAGTGACAGTAACTTGTACCACTAGATTCATTGGTCAGCAGCACTGAAACGAGTGACGGACGTTGACAATGACAAGCATTAGCATTAGGCTTATCAGTGATAAATCATAGATGTTTGGCGACGGTCGGATGCCCCAAATCTATTGGTGGTTATCCGTGGTTAAGGTTCCTTACCTGATACTGCGCAATGGTGATGAAGGTGTTATCCCGGTTATTGATTATCTCGATCGGTTCTCCGCAGAAGTACGAGTGGTACCAAGGCGCTCTGATGGTTGTGGTAGTGCGCCCCACCTCTTCGCCACCTTCGTAGAGGACCACAGAAACTGAAACATTTAATGTAGATATACAGTGGCGGTCACATAATTAAAGATACCAGTCGATTTTGATACAAACGAGGTAACTTTGAAGCCTTGGTTCTCCGCCAGCGATTGACCTAGCTGAGATCAGATGATTGCACTCTAGGGAATGATTGGAGGAGATTCAGATCGCTATACACACCCAACTGTTCTGATCAGCATTCTAAAAGATATAAGGATATGTTTAAAAAAACCCGCAAAATTTGCATAAAATTGTATGGAAATCCAGAAACTGAAAAATCTGACAAAGTAACATTTGAAAAACGATAGCGAAGCGATAACGAAGTTCGAAAGAAATTCAAGGTATAGGATTGGCGGATTGGTATAAGCTGCGCTAAATCACGTGGTCTTGCCGCAAGTTGATTGGAGCATAAAGACGATAGCGATAGCGATTGTCGTTTCGCCACATAACGATGTTACTTTGTCTAAGCCCCCTGATCAGATTAGTTGTTTGTGTATAGCGATCTGAATCTATTTCCCTTGGTCACGCAATCACGCGTGAACCGCTGGACCGATTTGGCCTTGAAATGTTCGTGGAAGTCCAAGGAAGGTTTTAACAGTGTGAAAATAGGGGAAGGAGGGGTAAGTAGGGGTAGAGTAGGAGTAGGGTAGGGGTAACCCCTCCGGGGGCGGACATGTTGGTAAACGGGGTCGTGGTCCCCCTGACACCCAAGATTAAATATTTAGGGTTGGTCCTCGATGGTCGCTGGTCTTTTGGCGACCATTTTAAGTTATTGGCCCCCAGGCTTGTCAAAGCGGCGGCCGGCGGCCCTGGGACGGCTTTTGCCGAATCTCGGCGGTCCTGACAACAGTTGTCGGCGACTCTTTGCAGGGGTCATACGAAGCATGGCCCTTTACGGGGCTCCAGTATGGGCAGACGCCCTTAACGAGAGGAACAAGGCTGCCCTCCGTCAGCCTCAGCGGGTGATTGCGTCCCGTATGATCCGGGGCTACCGAACTATTTCTTTTACGGCAGCATACGTTTTGGCTGGCACACCTCCCTGGGAACTTGAAGCCCAGGTACTTTTGGAGGTGTACCAGCAGAGGAAGGAAGCCATTGCACAAGGCACCCGGCTAGCCCCGGAGGAGCGATCCGCCGTCCGGCGGGCTGCTGAGGAGAGATGCCTCGACAATTGGGAACGGCAATTGCAAGCCCCAGTCGCAGGTCTTAAAACTGTTGAGGCTATACGCCCGATTATTAGGGAGTGGCGGGCGAGGGCCCATGGTGCACTCACCTACCGACTGACGATACTTACCGGGCACGGCTGCTTTGGTAGGTATCTGTGTCAAATATAGAGGGAGGAGTCCCACGCGTGCCACCACTGTGGCGCGCTACAGGACACCGCACGCCACACACTCGAGGAGTGCACGGCGTGGGCGGTGCAGCGCCAGGTGTTGGTCGCTGCGGTTGGGCCGGACCTTTCGCTTCCCAATATCACAGTAGCGATGCTGCGAAGCGAGGGGGGATGGCAGGCCGTGGTCTCCTTCAGCGAGGTCGTCATCTCGCTGAAGGAGGCCAGCGAGCAACTCTGACATGCGCGGCCGGGGAGAACGGGACGCCAACGAGCGCGACCCGATCTCCCCGCGTCGCAAGGGGGGGCCTTAACGTGCCACCCTCCCCGGGCAATGTGGCGCGTGTCAACATGACCCCACATACCCGGCGGTAAGGCGCAGGTCTTCGAGAGGAGTTAAGTTGGTAGTGGTGCTTCCTCCTATTCGCCCCACCTGGCCTGCCCCCACGAGTGGGTAGCTACGTGGGGAGCTGGGGAGGACGCTTCCTCCTTCTGCCCGGCCCCCTCTCGAGCTTTCGAGCTCGTAAGGGGGCGGGGCAGAGGTTAGAACCACCCAGCCCTGACGTGAAGCCTATTGGCTTTGCTTTGTGGGAGGGCTGGGCGCGGCGAGGAACATGCCCTAGCTGTGACCGAGTCCAAACATGCCGTTTGGTATGCCTAAAGATCGCATTCTCCTCTTGATACAATAAAAAAGGGGTGGGGTAGGGGTAGGGTAGAGACAGGGGTATGGTAGGGTAGGGATAAGAGTAGTGGAAGGGTAGGATAGGGATAGAGTAGTGGTAGGGTAGGGGTAGGGTGGAGTAGGGGGTAGGGCCACGGGAACGAAGTCGCACCGGGTCAGCTAGTGAAAAATATTTAAAAAATACATACCGACTGACCAATCCACTTTTCCTAATCTGAAATTGAACCTAAGCTCAAAGTCAGTGTAGTCCAGCTTAGTGGTCAGCGTTTCTGCGGTCCACTCCAGGTCCGTCGCGCCGGGGGCCCTTTTGTACGTCACACGCGTTGTGTGCAAACTTGCGTAAACACCTGGATCAGAAACAGGGAAGTTAAACGCGTACGTATCTAAATACCTAAAATCAAAATACCTAATGTTTTAAAATACCTAAGCAAATAACACCTAAATAAGAAACACCTAAATTCAAAATACCGCTTGGACTAAATACCTAATGTTTAAAATGTCTAATAGCTATAACACCATAGTTTAATTCACACACATTTTAAATACCAAATGGTCAAAATACCTAAAACTAGCCTAATATTTGAGTGGCTCGGAAGTCCTGTAGAACACGTGATAGGTTAAAAATTTCGTGGTTATTTTTTTTGTATCAATACTATCCATAGGTTGTATACCCTGCCGTGTGTGCCCTGTAATTTAGTGTCAAATATTTTCAGGGCTTAACATACAAGTCATACTAAAGAGGTCCGCAAAAAATGGGGTACTCTTTGTAGGTTAGTTTGCGAGATAATATGACAAACAACTTGGGTTACCTAATCACAAAAAACATCACCCTAAATAGCTGAGCAACCACTACTTTTGCAACGACTTACTCACGAGCGTACACATGAGCGGGCGGCGCTTTCAAACACAAGCACACAAATACACGTGTAAAGTCATGGCCCGCTATTATTTCTCGGCTGCTTGCGCTCCTACAGGCAGGCCATGCTGCTCGGATTGGCAACGTCATAAATGTCAATGTCGTCTACTCCTAATTTCTTGTATGCATGAGATGAGATGAATTCCTGATTATAGCGCCTTAAAATCAAATAATACGCGTACATAACTAAGGGTTGTTTTATTTTAACTATATCACAGTCACGAAAATGTTTATTAAACACTCCTACTGATGTTGTAAGCTCCCAGTCGGCTCGAGCTATCGCCAGGGGGGGCACACTTAGAACATAAATTTTTGACAGCTTTGTGTACCAACCGTTTTGACAGATTGGTGGTGGTGTACCAAGAGGTGTCGTTTTGCCGCGATAGATGGCTATTGTGTTTCTTTTTTTTATTCTGTGGAAAAGTAGTAAAGTATAGAGAGTATTCTAGTTTAGAGTTTATAAACATGATAAACACGAATAGAAAAAAACGTACAATACAAATCTATCATATTGTATCTAGATTAAGAAGGGTATTATGTATAATATTATTGCAAAATGATTTAATAATCAAATTTAAAAAAGCAAGTAATAATTCCTATAGAGAATATATTTTTTGTGAAGCACTGGCTGAAAAAAGAAATAATAATAAAAAGAAGAAAAGACAATAATCTCAATTTTATGTCAAATTAATGTCACTTGTCAATCTTGAATTTTATGCAAAAGTTAGCTGCTAAAATAATATATTTTTGTAAAAGCAGTGCTATATTATGTTGAAAACATTGTGAGGCAAGTTTGTATTGGTAAATCCGTGTAATAATTAAGTACATGATAGTGATATACATAATACTGATGACGATGATTTAAAATCACAAATTCTGGAAGTTGCACAGACCTAGGTGTTATTATTGTTGATCGAAGGTTGCAAAGAAGATATCAAAAGACGAGCTGCCCTAACCTAACCAGATCAGCCTTTGAAAAGCTAACGAAGATAATTATATGGAAAGATCGCCGCATAATCAAAAACACCAAGGTTCGATTCACGAAAAGATTACTATTCCCTATCTTCTTATTTGGAGCTGAAACATGGACGCTCCAACAAAAGTACCACAAGAAGATTGATACCCTTGAGATGTGGTGCACGATGATCTAACGGACTGCGCGTCGCACAAATGTTTCCACTAAAAAGGAGCTTCGGATCAAACAAAGACTTTCGACGATTGTGCTAGTGTGAATTCTAAGAATGTTTGAACTTATCATCCATAACGCAAGCTCCTTGGAGTGATTCGATTGAAGAAACAAGGAAGAGTCAACGTTTTCGCGGCCGATCACCCACAACATGATCAAGTCAAGTGTGCCCTTACAGAATGCACACGCAGTGGCACAAATAGAGAGATATGGAAGAGCATCGCAAAAGCCGCTACCAATTTAGGGGACCATGACCACAACCACTCTATAAACCTTAGTCTTAGAAAGAAGATGTAAATATAATAAATACACACATATAATTATACAATAGGTAATAAAAATCCAAATCAAAACTGGGTGTTTTATTTTTATCGCCAACTCCTTAAAATTACTAGAACTACGATGGTTGTCCTTTCGCTAATTCAAATGGAAGTGGAAATTACATCCACTTTTCATTTGAGCTAGCAAATAGGGCCATAGGGCCAGCTGGGTAGCTTTAGTACAGGCTATTATGAGTGAAACCAATTTACAGAGAGCAGCACGCGCGACAAGATGGCGGACGTTCAAAATGAGGTGACAAAAATATGTGTCGAGTGGGCTCTCTATTACTATATATATTTATCTTTCTCTATGGGTATCGCACGAATCCATCGCTGACGCAGTGTTCCTCCTTCGGGAATCCAAATCTTTCGAGATCCAAGGTTTCATAAGTAATTTCCAACAATGATCACGTATTTATATGCACTAATGAGTCACACCAATGATTTTTGTTATCAGCATATCTAAAAAATATGTAACTCGAGAAAAAAGAATCTGTTTTTATTTTTTTCCTATCTTCAAAAATGACTGAGATATTAAACGTTAAAGTACGGCCTCCGAGGAAAATTTGGGTGAACCAATGGCATTAACGTGTGACGTCACGTCGCACTTCCGTATACCTACATAGAATCCTTTGGCTATACATATAGACCTGTAGCCCGTGGACATTCAAATTACGAAAAAGGTTACCGTTTGTCTTCGTGAAATTGTTATAGATTTCGCCATTGTATATGCTATAAGCGAAGTCTTAAAGATCGTAACTCGCCGTTACCATAATAGTGATAAGTTTAAAATCTCCAAATATGTTAGTTATTTACATTTCTAGGTTACCGCATTGTTTCGCTATTGTCATGTTGTACAGCTTTGTCCAATTACCATACGTAATAGTAAGACTATGGAAAGTTGCCAAACACTAATTTAAGACCAGATGTAGTCCGACCATTATGATCATAATTTAGATTTTTGAGTTACCGTTTAAATTTTATACATCTGTTAGTAGGCCCTCTGAACAAACCATATACTTGTTTTAAGACTGTTTCTGTGGCCGGTTTAGATTTTAAGACTCATTTGGTCCATAAAGAAGAAATGCGAAAATGGCGTAAGTAAAAGCGCATTGAGTCAACTTACTTCTGCAAAACATAATGGAAGACTTAAAACTTGAAGGCCAATGAAATCTGGTAACTGCCCCCCTGTCAGATAACTATAAATAAAGAGGAAATGCTAGTTCCTAATATTTTATCTTGTTTGTTATGTCAGCTCTCTCTCGGGGTGCGAGCTAGATATCCTCCACGCGTGCTCACCTGCTGTTTGTCTCACTCTTTGTTCGCATATGCTGGGAAGAACAGTATGAGGGTCGGTGCACCCTGGGCGCCACTGTAAGTAATTTTCTTGATTGTAAGTAATTACTTACAGTGGTGGCAGATAATCTAGCGAAACCCAATCCAAGCTCCAACAAGCAAAATTATCCTGGAACGCGTTTTTATAAGTCTATGTGGACTTGTAAGCCTCCTAAAGTGGCTCTAAATTTACCGACTGCGCTTGTAACAGCATGAGCAAATGCTGTTTTTACTGGAGTACATTTACTACTATAATTTTACCTTGTAAACGACTATAAGATCATTTTCCCTGACCATTACAGGCTCAAGACTCCTATACAAGCATAATTCAAGAGTAATTGCACTGAGGAGTAATTAGTTTAGTAACATAGACTTATAAGTGCATATAAGAGGACATATTCATGTCATTATAATCGTAGACTCCTATAAGAGCCTATACTAGGAGTATATACTCCTATAAAACTGAGGAGTAATTACTCCGATTACTTTGTTTTGTAGGCGTTTAAAAGAGAACATCTGCGTGCTGTTATAGTCTCACTGCTCTTATAAGAGCTAGTGTTAGGAGTAAATACACTCAGGACTAATTACACCTATTACTTAGGCTTAAAAGCGATTATAGGATAACATTAAATGGCCATTATAAGTAAAAAAAACATGGCGATTTCTTCGGTTTTGACACATGCCTTTATAAAACTAAATATCCTATAACAGTATTATAAAGCATTTCTAAATGCCAGCTGCAAAAATGACAGCTGACTCGGGTATTTCTTAAAATCTATATATATAAAAATGAATCCCTATTTCCCTTGGTCACGACATCACGCGTGAACGGCTGGACCGATTTGGATAATTTTGGTCTTGAAATGTGCGTGGAAGTCCAAGGAAGGTTCTTACGGTGAGAAAATAGGGGAGGAGGGGGTAAGTGGGGGTAGAGTAGAAGTAGGGTAGGGTATAGGTAGGGTAGGGTAGGGGTAGGGTATAGGTAGGGTAGGGTAGGGGTAGGGTAGGGGTAGGGGTAGGGGTAGGGTTTAGGGTAGGGTAGGGTAGGGTAGGGTAGGGGTAGGGTAGGGGTAGGGTAGGGGTAGGGTAGGGGTAGGGTAGGGGTAGGGTAGGGGTAGGGTAGGGGTAGGGTAGGGGTAGGGTAGGGGTAGGGTAGGGGTAGGGTAGGGGTAGGGTAGGGGTAGGGTAGGGGTAGGGGGTAGGGTAGGGGTAGGGTAGGGGTAGGGTAGGGGTAGGGTAGGGGTAGGGTAGGGGTAGGGTAGGGGTAGGGTAGGGGTAGGGTAGGGGTAGGGTAGGGGTAGGGTAGGGGTAGGGTAGGGGTAGGGTAGGGGTAGGGTAGGGGTAGGGTAGGGGTAGGGTAGGGGTAGGGTAGGGGTAGGGTAGGGGTAGGGTAGGGGTAGGGTAGGGGTAGGGTAGGGGTAGGGTAGGGGTAGGGTAGGGGTAGGGTAGGGGTAGGGTAGGGGTAGGGTAGGGGTAGGGTAGGGGTAGGGTAGGGGTAGGGTAGGGGTAGGGTAGGGGTAGGGTAGGGGTAGGGTAGGGGTAGGGTAGGGGTAGGGTAAGGGGTAGGGTAGGGGTAGGGTAGGGTAGCGGTAGGCTAGGGACTTTACGGTTACGGTTACGGTTTTACGGTACGGGCTTAGCTCTACGAGTTACGGGTAGGGAGGGCGACGTAGGGGTAGGGGCCACGGGAACGAAGTCGCGCTGGGTCAGCTAGTAATTAATAAATATTAATATGTCAAATTGCAAAATTTATGTGGCGCGTTAAAATTTTAACTATAAACGTGATAGGGTTTTACACAAAATTCAAGTTTCCCGACGAAAACATGGTACGTAGTTCAACAACACACTAATTTATAGGTCACCTCCTCTAGAAGAGATAATGTATTACTCTCCCCATTACTTATTTTTCAACCTGTTTTAATTAAACAGAACCACTTCGTGACGATTTAGTTTGCATCTCGCGACTTGCCAGAAATAAACTTACAAAAGAATTTGCCGAGAGCTTTATAGTTTCATTTTATACTGTACTAGCGGCCGCCCGCGGTTTCACCCGCGTGGTTCCCGTTCCCGTGGGAATATCGGGATAAAAAGTACATATAAACCTGCCTCTTGAATCACTCTATCTATTAAAAAAAAACGCATCAAAATCCGTTGCGTAGTTTCAAAGATTTAAGCATACAAAGGGACATAGGGAAAGAGAAAGCGACTTTGTTTTATACTATGTAGTGAAGACACTAATAGTAGATACCGCAAGTCTGTTTGGGTTGATGTGGCTCTTAACTAGGATCACTGTTGGCGTAAATGGCATATTCACGGACCATTATAAATACCCTACAAGTGCAGATAGACTTATAAAGTGGGCCCTTTTCCGGACTTATAACTGGTTATAAATCCTTTATAGTCCTGATAAAATATGGTTCTAGGATAATTATAAAACCGTATTTTGCTAGTAGGTGTCAGACGTACCGTCGCCGAGGGATGCGTGGCCAAGGGGGAGCTTGGTTCCGAACGGTGTCTCCCCAAGGAGATGGCAATCCAGCCGGCCTAGCATGAGCGGCTTATAACGCACGATATGATATGGTACGGCATGCCGTCTTGCTTACACCTTAGTGGGGTAAGCAAGACAACTTGCCGTACCATATCGCTCATTTGCTGCAAGGCTGGCATATCTCAAAATTGGCGAGTTTTTAGTTAATAATGTAGTTATGTTGAAAAAATGGAGCTCTGTTTACTGTAAAAACGCCATTTCTCTAAACTCTATAGTAAGGGAGAGAGAGCTACTATTCACAGTTGTGCTGTTATAGCACTGTCTCTTTCGTTCCGGTGACTCGCGGCAACAACGACATTATTTAGTTGCGATGTAACAGTGCGAGCGGAAGGTTGTACTTGTGCTCTTCAAAAACGTCATTTTTTAAGTAACAGCGCTCTTATAGGTAATATCTTTTCAATAATAACGTGTTTAGTATAAATGTGTCGTGAATGCAGATAATATTTGAATAAATCAGTATACGCATATTTTGTGTTAAGACGATGTTGCAGAGATAATCAACAACAGTTAAACGTATTATTACGAATTATGACGTTGTTGTCAACAAATGAAATGATGAATTAATATTACGAGAAAAACTATCTTCACTTATGTCGTTACATTTAAAAATATGTATGGCAAAATATTACAACATTTTGTGATAAATCGTTTAAGGCAATAATTCAAGACACGTTTTCTTACTTATGCATTTCAAATAATTTACAACTTTTTAGCATTTTAAGTGACAATGGAGTTCCCACGTGCTTCCAGAAGCAAAAAATTTTTAGCAATGGTTGACAATCATAATAACTCCCCAATGAAGAAGTTACGTCCAATGAAACTAGTATGTACTTACTAACTTTTGTTTTCTTTTGTAATATAAATATTTTATCCTCAAGTATCTATAGAGAACTTACCTATATACAACTTTCCAGGCAGTGAAAAAGCTAATCAAAATACACAGTTGAAATCCAATGAGAGTAGTTCTTCTCCCAGCTCGTCATCTGATTCGGATTCATCAGATGATACGTTTATTGAATGTAAGTTATTTCATTATTGTAGTGATACCGAATAGGCAAAACAAGGAAGAAAACGCAAAAGGAATGAAGCAAATTGGAACAGAAATGTGAAGAAAATGCTACGTAATTCTGGAAAAGTTTATGTAACTGCTAGCAAGAAAATAAAAGAAGAGAGAAAATGAGGGAGCCATGCGGGGATAAATGTCGGGCATTAGGAGGAGATAACAAAAACAATAGGAATACATTTCAAAAAGTATGACGATCATCACAACAAAATATCGTTACATTCGTGAAGGAGGAATAAAGAATCACGCATTTCATTTTAAGCTGCCTGATAAAACGGTAAGAGTGTGTAAAATTTTCTTTAAGAATATCTTAGGAATAAACCATTATTCCTAAGGTATTCTTATTTATGGGAGTAAATTTGACGAAAGATGAAGAAGGAAATTCAGTTAAGATTGGAGATATAAAAGTTTTTAAGGCTGAAAAGGATAAGCCACGCCACGCGTATTACTTTACAAGAACTCTTAAGAGAAGAAGAATTTAAAGAAGCAGAATTTATCAGAAAGAAAAAAAAGAATCGATGCAAACGTCAAGAAAGCTTATGATCGTAAACCAGGTTAACGGACAGAAAGAAAGCAGATTTGCTAGAATTGTTAAAAAAAAACCTAATTCCACAGTTCTATGCTCCATTTTACAATTCTTTGTAAGATACCTATGTTTTTATCGTTATTTTGAAAACGAATTTCATTATTGATACTTATTTTGTGGTATTTAATTATCTTATAACTTAGTTCTCAAAAGTAAGTAAGTATGAACCTAATTTATTAAAGCTGATTTGTGATATTTTTTCTGTAAAGATAATTTTAAATAATGTGGAATTGCGTTGATTTATACGGCTGTTGGTGTACCATTTCAATATGATGCTTAATTAGATGTAAGTGCAATACCTTTTGTTGATTTTATAATTATTATTAATACACTTATGATTTAAAAATATTTTTCAAAATCGGCATAATTTGTTATTTCAACTTTAAGTTTACCTTAAACTTAAAATAATTATTGAGAGTAACGTCATTAATCAAAATACTACAAAAATGTGTATATTATTTATCAGCAACAATGACATAAGTGTTTCCTTGCTGTGAAAAAAATAGCACAGTATGTCATGTGTACTTTATACGCAAGGTTTAATGCTTTTACACATAAGTATACCAATCATACAAAAGTTTTGTCTAAATAAGTTTTCTAAAAAATTAACACTTACGGTATAATTTTAACTTGAAACTTTAAAATCTCTCTCCTGTAAAATTATACTTTTTGAAAAATGTCAACCTTGCTGCAAATGAGCGATATCATATCGCGCGTTATAAGCCGCTCATGCTAGGCCGGCTGGATCAGTAATTTCGCCTAACTCGAGCAATCGGAGCTCCGCTCGAGTGGACCTGTTCTAACGCCTAGCAAAGTGGCAAGTTGTACTCTTTAGTATTCTGTATAACTTGCCGCAGCGTATGAATGTGTGGTATGTGAGAATTATTTTGTTACGTGAACAATAGGTAATATTTCTAGTGCGCTGTGTAGTGCCGGCACATAAAAAGAATAGCACTACCCCCTCTCTTCTCGTGGGTGTTTTAAGAGGCGACAGAGAGAAAATTGCATATCGAGATGGGCAGCGCGCGCTGCCAAGACGGGAAGCGGTCACCGCATGGTCAGAGGCACATTGAGTGTCAACGTTAAGCTTGAAAGATCGCGGCTGATAAAATCCACGTTCCGACCAATACCGGCTCATATTCAAAACAAGTGCTCTCAAGCAGCTTAAAAACAACAAGGCGGCGGGCGATGACAGAATCACAACAGAGCTTCTGAGAGCGGGCGGAAAGCCGATACTTAAAGTCTTCTAGAAGCTTTTCAATTCAGTCATCCTCGAGGGCAAAACGCTAAAGGCATGGGGCAGAAGCGTTTTTCAGAAAGGGTGATAAGACTCTCTTGAAGAAATACAGAACCATCTCGCTACTGAGCCATATCTATAAGTTTTTTTCGAGAGCCATTACGAATCGTCTCACTCGCAGGTTCGACGACTTCCAACCTTTAGAACAAGCCGGGTTCCGGAAAGGCTAGAGTGGGACGAACAGCAGGTGAGCACGCGTGGAGGTTATCTAGCTCGCACCCCGAGAGAGAGAGCTGGCATAACAAACTAGACAAAATATTAGGAACTAGCATTTCCACTTTATTTATAGTAATCTGACAGGGGGGAAGTTACCAGATTTCATTGTCCTTCAAGTTTTAAGTCTTCCATTATGTTTTGCAAAAGTAAGTTTACTCAATGCGCTTTTACCTACGCCATTTTCGCATTTCTTCTTCATGGACCAAATGAGTCTTAAAATCTAAACCGGCCACAGAAACAGTCTTAAAATAAGTATATGGTTTGTTCAGAGGGCCTACTAATAGATGTATAAATTTTAAACGGTAACTCAAAAATATAAATTATGATCAAAATGGTCGGACTACATCTGGTCTTAAATTAGTGTTTGGCAACTTTCCATAGTCTTACTATTACGTATGGTAATTGGACAAAGCTGTACAACATGACAATAGCGAAACAATGCGGTAACCTAGAAATGTAAATAACTAACATATTTGGAGATTTTAAACTTATCACTATTATGGTTACGGCGAGTTACGATCTTTAAGACGTCGCTTATAGTATATACAATGGCGAAATCTATAATAATTTCACGAAGACAAACGGTAACCTTTTTCGTAATTTGAATGTCCACGGGCTACAGGACTAATATACCTAGTTGCGCTCTCACGGTTTCGTAATAAATTTATTTATTTTTCTTATAGTCGATCAATGAAATGTTTAAGAAATTTTGTATTGAGCCCATGTGAAAAAACACCTTCAAATAATGTTTTATTTTCGTGAATAATAAATCAAATCAAATTTCGTAATGGCGGGCGGGATTCTGTCAATACATATAGCAAAAGTCAAAACAAAATGTAGGTACTTACAACCTTAACTGACTTGGTAGTTAAATATGCACCCTAAAAACTGACAGCCATTTCGATAATTTTATACTGCTAGTGGCGCCTCCACCACTGGGTCAGATAAGTTTGTGGGATAAATGTCTTTCGGTATCGACAGTAGGTGACAGTTTTAGAGTGCGCCTGCGCGCGGTCGAAATTGAATACTAATCATTTACCATAACCTTAGAACGAAGAAAATGTACTGTAACTAGCATGAAGCTCGACTTAATACTGAGGTAACTGGAGAGTGCAGTACGAACAATTTTTTTAATACCACAAATAACACAGTGGCTGTCTTCCGTCTCACCTACACTTTAAAAAAATACGTATGGTCATATGAGACAACTGACAGCCACTACCTGCCACTCAAGGAATTTATATTACAACAGGAAGGTGCACTCCGTATTTCTGTGTATTTAAAAATACACTTTAACTTGAAAAGATAAGGTTTATATTTCAATACAAAATGTCAACGGTCCAGCTGAGACCGCAAGAACGAGGTGAGGGTGTCCCTTTCTTTCAAATTGCCAGCACTCTTAAATAACAGGTTTAGTAGATTTATGGTACACAACTTTCGTTATGAAAATAAAATTTTCGCTTCGTATTATTTTTAGTCAATAGAAAACATCGTATATTAATTTAGGTATTAGCGTATTATGCATAAAAATGTATCAGGTCGTTCAAGTTTTTTACGGCTTATCCTAGAAAAAAATTGAATGATAGATTTCAGAATTTTAAAGTGGCAACATGACAAGCTGAATGACATCTTCCGTCTTCGTTGTGTCAAGTTGGTTATGCGTAAATATTTTGCCTTGTGGTGGTGTTTTTTGCAATATCGTGAAAAGGTGTTGCGTTAATAATTATGGGCTGTGGAAATGAAACATTTGCTGGTTGCAATATTTCTTTTCACAGGTGAGATAGAATTTATTGAAAATGACACGAGTTCTTACTATGGAACAATTAGGGTGACAACAAATTTCCTTTTTCTTTTCATTTGATTCTATAAAACGTTTATACCTAAAATTATTGTCTGATTCGTATCTTACAATTTTATTCAGTAATGTATTAGGTAATCATGTTTTGTTAAACATCTGTGTAACAATAAACTATTATTATGATTTATTTCTTTTATTTACTGGCACCTATTTCCTGGCATCCCTACTAGTTTAAAGTCGGAAACACACTTCTGCGGTGTGGCGCGACGCCAGAATGTCTGTTTCATGCACTTAGTATGGACGCGACAGAGACAGAAAGAGTTGCGCCACACTGCATAAGTGTGTTTCTAACCATATACCTTGGTACTATTTTATACAGGCTGACGGGGAAACTCGACCTATTTCTTGAAAGGGGTTATACTAGAGGTCATTAGCAACAAATTAAGTCCAGTGAACCAGGGGTCAAAACTAGATGGTTACCGAGCTGTGACGGTTCTTCGATTTCTTAAAATTTTTCTGAATTGTTACCAAAAATCATTGATTGTGAATAAACTACTCTACTCTTAACATTGAATCAATACTTTTCTGAAAGCTGAATAATTAGTGATCATTTAAAAAAAACTTACATAATCTCAGAAATAAAAGATTTTTAGTAACAATAATTTTAATTTTTTGCATTTTTCTCCAACTTCGCCCTAAATTATTGGAAAAAAACTGTATGGAAGTTGGCGTACATCATCATCATCATCATCATTTCAGCCGTACGACGCCCACTGCTGGGCATAGGCCTCCCCAAAGGATCTCCACAACGATCGGTCCTGCGCTGCCCGCATCCAGCGGTTGGCGTACAAATAAGTAAAATGTCTAACTAGTTTCATAAGCTTTCCAAAAGGGTACAAAAATTATTAGGTTACCTAGCTGTTTTTAAAAAAATCAACAAAAGAGCGCAGTAGGGCAATTTTCCTTTTAAATTTTAAATTTAATTCAGCCCAAAAAGTGGCGAAGCGATGGCTGGCTTATGCGTCATGCTCGTGAACGAGTGCTGCCAGTGGAAATGGGTCTGCTCTTCTCTGCTTGCCTTAAATGTGTTTTTTTTGTTTTTATTTCTAATGCGGTGGTGGCGTGTGACCGTGTGAGGCGGGTCGTTACGTTCCCTAAAATATGGTTAAGCGAAGCGATGGCTGGCTCATTCGTCAAACTCGTGAATGAGTGCTGCCAGTGGGAATGGCCAAATGGGGCCGGAGAATTAGGTATATAAGTAGAGAATAATTATTACCGACGTCGGCGTCGGTGGCACTGACTGTTTATCAGAGGTCACCAGTCGCAGGCACGCCGGATGTCGCTGCGAGTCGGTGCGACCGTATACGCTGCACGGGCCCTTACGTGATGCCACGAACATCCAAGTTGTTAGTATTGTTAATCTAGTGTGTTATTTAATACATCCGTATTACGTAAATATTCGAATGCTATCGTATTTTAAAAATAAAATATCCTATAAGTATTCAATATTCTGACAATTTATTCATGGATCAAATTTCATCAAAATCGGTTCACTACACGAAGCGTGAAAGCACAACCGAAAACCACTTTCGCATTTATAATTTTAACCAATTATAACAAATTGTAAAAAAAACAAGTCTTTTCTTTTAAAACTTATGGTCACCCTAACGGCCTAGACACGAACATGCGCGACGGCGGTGGCGACGAGCGAATTGCGCATCAGTTGGTGCGTCTCATTGACTTATTTGATTAGACGTCTTGTCGCGAGCGCGCAATGATTCCGCAATTCGCTCGTCGCCGCCCGCCGCCCGTCGCGCATGTTCGTGGCCAGGTCGTAATGGAATAGAGTGAGATAAACTGACCTCGTTCTGACTATCTCATTAGGACCGTTTTTTAGCAGCAGTGCACCTTCCTGTTGTACGTAGTACTTATAAATTCCTTGCTGCCACTACATACATAAATGTCAAATTTGCTGGCGACACTTTTTTATTCAGGGTGAGAGCTCCAGTTACCTCAGAGTATTAAGTCAAACTTCATGGTAACTAGCGTCAAAAACGCACGAGTTGCGCGAAGATTGCGCACAGACGAACTCTATTTAGGTACAGTTAGACGGAAATCACCGGCAACAGCCGCAAACGGAGATGTCAGTGCGACATGACGTCATCGCAATAGCGCGCAAGGAAAGCAAATTTTCAAAAGCTTGTAAAACTTTACAACGCTGTATCTTTGGAAATCCTGGCCTGATTTCGATGAAACAAAAGCTATTAGTACTTGCACGAGTACGCGCATTAAATGCAGTAATTTTTATAGACATATTTTGATGTGTTGGTGTGACTCATTATACAATAAATATTGTATTAAAACACCCACAAAGCAAACAAGAAAATTAAACAGCAACGTTTCTTGACATGACCAAAGAGTATTCCGACTTGCCACATCCAGATAAAAAAAATATCCAAAATGTGCAAAAATAATAGATTTATCTTTTTATTTTGTAACAAGCAAATTTAACCAAGTTGTTAAATAAATGTGTACAAAATCCGAGAAAGTGTTTTATTTAAATAAATAAATAAATAACTTCTTACATTCACACCAATTATCTAAGCCCATGTTAATTTCATTAAGAAACTGTATCATGGAAAACTTGATAACGGATAAATATATACTTAAATACTTTTTGTTTCTAAATACATACTTAATATACATAGTAAACACCCAGACCAAGACAAATAGACATGTTCATGCACACAAATATTTGTCTTGTTCGGGAATCGAACCCGAGACCACTGGCGCAGAAGGTGGGTAGCCTACCCCTGCGCCAAATCGGTCGTCAATGAACAGTTCGCGCAGAAATCTAAGATGTGAATTGAATTACGGCGAAAGTTATTTTTTTTTATTATATTATATCAAGTTTAGCCTAGTCAACGAAGAGATATAGAGGGAAATGTTTGGAACACAATTTTTGACTTTGGAACTTTGTTTGGGCTAAAAGTTTTGTATAATACTGTATAATATATTTTACCGGCCAAACCCGATTTCAGGACAAACTAGTTTTTCCTAGGCCAAACTAGTTCATCGCGTTGACATTTCAGAGAGCGAGTTTGCCTCGGAAGTCCTGCTGTAGAACAGTGATTGGTTAAAATGGTGGTTATTTTTTTTGTGTCATGTTCTACATCTACAGGTCTTCCGAGGCAAAGTCGCTCTCTGAAATGTCAACGCGATGAACTAGTTTGTCCTAAAATCGGGTTGAAAAAAAAATGAGACCTTCAAGACTTTACGTACAGCTCAAATCAGCTGTCGAGTTTACGTGAAGCTGAAGGTGCTCTACTCGCGGGCACATGAATAAATATTTGTGTCCCGGGGCAATCACACACACATGCACACTTTTTTTGCACGCGTTTCATTGCGTGTCTTTGAAAACACCCGTTTTTTAATACCTAAAAATTAAAGTAGTTTTCCAGCTATTATTTTTACTGAGTGTTTCTTAGTTTGATGTAAGTACTTACACTATGTGTATTTACGGCTTCGTTAAGCTTCTTTTCATACCCTGTATGTTCAGCCCTGAAAATATTTGACACTAATTACAGGGCACCTTATATAAATGTAGGTAAACTACAGGAATGGGTCGATGACGGCGTTTTTCAGTGGCCCGTATGTCTGTGGTGGCACCGACGATGCTAAATGATGCAAAGTTACCTTTAAACCTAAACAAGGCACCGTCTGTCTCGACCATAGGTCCATCAGTATCGGCGGTCTCTTTGTCAGTCTCGACAGGCAGAGGTACAAACTCTATTTTCTCGACACGTACATAGTTGAATTTGCCCGTGTAGAACGCTAGCACGGGCCCTTCCACCAGACCCCTAACCATCGTATACACTTCCCTGAAATTAAATATTTAACTTTTTAAACTTTCATGGTCATTAACAGTAACGGTACGCGTACCTACCCCATAACCGTTATCGGCCGATCTTTACTCGGGCGAATACGGCCGAACTCGGTCGAATACATCCGAACTCGGGCGAATACAGCCGAACTCGGGCGAATACAGCCGAACTCGGGCGAATACAGCCGAACTCGGCCGATCAAATCAAACGTATGTTAAAGAATGGGAGCGCGTAAACTTGATAGTTTTCGTAAACGTTGACAATTAAAATCCACTCATACTAAGGGTAGGTACAGCCACAGATAACTAAATAGTGGTACAGCTATCCCCATACCAAAATCACGTCGATCCGTTGCTCCCATTTGACGTGCAAGACGAACAAACAAACACGCACATATTTATAATTTTAGTATGAATATTGTTACTAACCTCATTATTAAATCGTGCCTTCTAAGAGTTTCGACTCTAGTTTCATTCTTCTCATCTCGAAAGTACACGTAAAAATGCTTCAGCCTCCGATCGAAGTTCTGCAAATTCAGATCTGTACCTTCGCCCAAATGGAACACGTTGAATGGCTGTGGTTGGAACATGTGCGTCAAGAGCTTGTATGGTTCAATAACTTTTGAAAGAAAGAAAAATATTTTATTCATCATCATCATCATCAGCCATTTAATATCCCCACTGCTGGGAAGTGTCCCCGCAGTGGGGATATTAAATGGCTTTCCTTATGGATGGATAAGGAAAATGAGCCAGGACATGACCCACCACGCAGGTAAAACGACTGCAAATGCAGCTGGACTAACGGGCTTGCCTCCCGAAGGACGGAGGAGTTCGAGATGAAGTTTTTGGTCACCCATCCCGTGGCCGACCATTGCGAAAGTTGCTTAACCTCAACGATCGCGGCCGAGCGCGCTGACCACTGCGCCACGGGCTCCTCAGCGGGCAGTGATGTAAGTTGGACTAATCAAGCGGGCGGGACGTGAAATACAAGCATCCGTTTTTTCCGGATCGCTAAAATTGGGCGTTTGTGCACTACACTGAATTTTACCGATCCGGCGGTCCGGTTTTTTACGGACCGATATAGCAGGCTATGAAAAACATATGGGCGCTTGTGCACCACACTGAATTTTACCGTCCGTCATTTTACTTTTCCCCATTCCGGACTGATTTTTTCCGTTCCGAGATGACGGCAATGAAAAACATATGTACGCTTGTGCACTACACTGAATTTTACCGTCCGGAAAAAACGGATGGTTGTATTTTAATATCACTACATAGAATAAAACAAAGTCGCTTCCCATCTGTCTGTCCCTATATGCTTAAATCTTTAAAACTACTCAACAGATTTTCATGCGGTTTTCACTAATAGGTAGCGTGGTTCTTCAGGAAGGTTTTAATATATAATTTATGAAAGTTTTGTGTAAATTGGTTGAAATATAACGATAACTGTCGAAAATGCCGGCAAACGGCAAGCCGCCCGGGAGCTTTCAGCAAAAACGCTGCCTAATCCTTTCGAGGTTTAAAAAAATAATGCATGTTGGGATATTCCTCTTCTATAGATCTACAAAAAAGTCCGCGATAGCATATGTCTATATTTTAAGGATAGCATATTATAGCCATATTATATCTTAAAAAATGGTTACGAACAATGCGGTAATTTGGAAAGCTATTTAAACGGATACAGTATTAACCCTTATCAATCTAAATACGTTAGTTGCTTCAAGCATTTCATGCACATTATTTTACTCTTTTACACCATATAATTTAAACGAATATCTTAGGAGTTATCGCAAATAAATTAACGCACGCCAAAATAAATTCAAGCACCTTTCTCACCAATAACACGTAATATATCTAGCACCAAAAATATGGTTTTTGAAATTTTTGTTTGTCTGTCTGTCTGTCTGTTGTCCGTGTTTCACGCAAAAACTATTAAGCGGATTTTGATGAAACTTTTTTGTTATATAGCTAAATAGCTAGCTGTAGACATTCGATACCTAATAGTTAAAAAATATTTTTTCATCCTGCCTCAATTTATTGTGATTTTGGTAAAATGACCCTGTCAGGTACCTTTCACTGATAAGAGGATGAACCCAAAATTGTTTCTGTCTTCGACGTCTGACGTTCCTAGGAACTCATTATTCCTCTCGTTTAAAACGCGTCCGTAGAGTGTAGTTTCAAAGAGATCACTGCGCTGCCCCGGCCAGTAAAAAACCGGACAAGTGCACAAGCCAATCATCCGTGTTTTTCATGCTACGCCGGTCCGTAAAAACACGGACCGCCGGATCGGTAAAATTCAGTGTAGTGCACAAACGCCCATTCAGTGTAGTGCACCGGCCGCGCTCTATACCTACACTTCGCGCGGACCCAGCGGCAGCCGGCAGTGAACTGTGAACTTGCGAGCGCCCCACGAATCGAAAATCACTTAAAATTCAATTAAAAATTAAATAATAAAAAAAAATATTTATGACGGCCGGAATCCCTCGGCTATTCAAAGACAATTATTTTCAAATGTTTTCATTAACTAAAACCAAGTAAGTATACTTCAAGTAATATGATATTTGAATTATTATTAGACGGATAAATGTTTGGGATTTTATTTGACACAGTAAAATATCACCAATCGAAAAAAACGGCCGGAAGCACTAGATAAATAAATGTAAAATAACATATTTTTTTTCCAAATTTTAAATACTTGTTATTTGCGAGTAATCAATTATTTAAAGTACCTACACTATTTTGGGGAATCGGCGCCTTAACTAACCTTTTGGATAGTATTTAGCCTTTCCAACCAACATCGCCTCTCGCAGGTTACCGAACGGCGTGCCCAGAGCATCCTTGCCACTAACGTCTTCCGTTGCAAACTTCTCTTCAAGGAAAACTATCACAGTATCCCCCGTTTTAATCGAAGTGTAAAGAATGTCAGCGAACTGGGCACTACTCATCTTGTGGAAAGGATTCGTCGAAATCTAAAAGGGAATTATAGGTTAGAACGGGCACGTATCTAAATGTTTAAAATTAAAATACCTAACGTTAAAACACATAGGTACGTTCAAAATACCTAAATATCTAAAAACGTTTGGTTGAAAAGTCCTGTATGTCCTGTGTATTTTTTTCCACAACGGGATTGCAATCACCCTTTATCACATCGTATGTTTAGTGTAGATAAGGCTGAAGGTAAAAGTGAACTACTCTCAGAATCCTTGAGGAACCACTGAGGAACTGGCTATCAACTGCCGAAACACAGCAATGCTGAAAACATCGTTGTTATGGCATCAGACTTAGATAAGATGGTGGTAGCTAGCCAGGTGGACTTTATACAAGCCCTACACAAACCATTTACGTACGTGTAACATTTCCATCTCTCGTTTACCTTTGTTGAAATGTTTAACGATAGACATCGTGCATGACATGATCGATGTGTAATTCGAATAAAAAGTTAGACGTAAACGCTAATTAATTCGATTTTAAAATCAGGTTGTAACAAAACATCGAGCATCATGTTCGAAGCGCGGTTCAAGCAAATAACTGCAAAATATGCTCTCTTTAAAGCCCGTACCTAGTGTAAAGGTGTGAAGGGCCCCACTGAATCAGTACCCTTAAGGCCTAAACTGCGTTAAGCGGACGCCCCGCGAGTTTCCATACAAAAGTGCTCCGACGACGGCGACGCGGGCAACCGTCTCGCGGGGTCATGTTGCGTAGTGGCGCTGCTAGTTACTACAATAGTATAGTGGCACGGAGAATACTATTAGTGGCAGAGTTTGGCAAACTGTATTCGTAATCGAAAGAAAACTATCGCTCTATCTCTTTCATGTCCTTTGACTGCTTTACCGACATGAGCAGTTCGTCCGAGTTTTCGTAAACGTTGACAGTTCAAATCAACTCGTATTAAGGGTACTGACAGGCCGTTGCCGACAGGCGAACTGATACATCTGTGGTGCGCTTAAGAGCACAGTCCGATATCAGGCAAAACGGCCTGTCAGTTGGCCGTTATCGGCCGGATACACTCGCGTTGTACTTACACTTCGAGCGTTTTGAATGCTCTAAAGGACCACATCCTGCCTGGCGAATGCGCCACGAATGTGCCGCGAATGTCGCCAATTCGCTAGCAGTAGGTATTTACACAAATATTATTCTGTGATATTACGCAGCTGAAGTGGCAATGGGCGGACCGCCGGGACACATAGTAGCGCGGCGAACTGAACGGGCGCGCGGTTGGGGAGGAAATGTTCTCGAATGGCGTTCCGTGGGCAGGTTCTCTAACAAGGTGGACCAACGATCTGGTGAAGGTCACGTTGCGCCGCTGGATGCGGGCAGCGCAGGACCGATCGCTGTGGAGATCCTCAGTCGATCAACTTGGCTTCAAATCCGTTCAGCCCAATACTGCGCCACACGTACGGCGTTCTCAGTGGCGTTATATACCTAGGTCTTCGCGCGTGCAAGATGAAGGGCACGAGGGGCAGGACATTAGATGTGCCATAGTTTGGGAGGAAGCACCACATTCTCATCCTTCGTTTGTGGAATAGCCCCACCGGCAAAGATTATGCTTACATCGGCCCACCTGGGTCCGAAGTCTGTTCAACGACTTCCAGGTTAGCCACGGTAACCAATGCCCGGGGGGGCAGACTTTCCTTGATGGTATTCGGTGTTGCTGTTGGATGTTTTTCTTGGAAATGGAAATGTAATCATAAGTAATCATTACTCACCTTTATGTCGGCCAAAACACCGTAGTAATCCATGTGAAATACAGGAATTATGTTCTCGTCACTATTTATCCTTACAAACGATATGGAAAACACCAGCAAAATATGTAGCCACATTATGGTGCTTCAAGAAATTAAACTTATCTATTCACATAAAATTCCTTTACTCAAATTATATTGAAAGGATTTTTTTTATCCCATATCGACGACACCATACGACACGACCATGACACGACAGTCGAAAAGAAAGAAAAAGAAACAAAAGAACACCAAAGAACACGAAAAAGAAGAGAAAGTGGTGCAACGGTGCAACAAGCATTTTTGTTCCGGTGATAATCTTTGGAACTAAAGTTTTCATTATACGACACAGTCCATTTTAACAGCTAATTTCGTATTGCAAGTGGCTCTTCCATTCCTGGGCTCTTCTGTCACGGCTGTCACCGGAATAGACAGAGGCTTACCTTCGTGCTCTCTGTATTGTTCTAGCAAAATTTTCATTTTGAGTTTCTATTCTTATGATAAACGAGAATCATGCTAAAAAAAACTCAGCTGCGACGGAAATGAGATGCATCTTAAGGCGATACTCGGAAAAATTATGCTAAAGCGAGATATTAATGAGAAAACGACGCGCGCGGGAGCGAGACCAAACACAAAATCACTTCGTATTCAAAAACTATAGAGATATTTTAAAAATGCTTCTATACGATCCTAAATATTATGTATATGTATCCCCATTTAAGAATAATCTTGATATTTCTTATTTTTTAGAGGTATTTTCGAAAATAAAAAGTGTCGAGCCAAAATCATAAAATCGTGTTTCTGAAAAAGGTATGAAGAAATATATATCTTATTACCAGATTTATAACAACTCTGACCGTCCTATAGTTTTATATCAAAGAGTCCATACTTTTTCCGAGTAGCGCCTTAAACAATAATCTCTATTATACTTACCACAATAAATAGAGGTCAGTGATCTTAAATAATCAATATAAGTACTAACAGCGTAATAAAATAAGAACCGGTAAAGATCACGATCCTTACTTGCAAACATATAAAAGTTGCTAGTTTTATTACCCAGGCGTCGATTGTGTTTTTTTTTGTGTATTTTTGTTTATATAAGTTATGTCCATGTCCACTGTCTGTGCCAAATAAATGTTATGATTTGATTTATGATGATGATTGTTATCTACCTATCTATCTTTTTATCATCCAGTAAGCCTAGCATGACCACCCTAAACGTGATATGTATCGCATGATAGAGCGACTTATCGACATTCAAACGTCAAAACCTATAGTCTTTTTACAGTTAAACCGGATAACTTATCATATCATATCGAATTTTGTTGGTCAACATTTATGAACATTGAGACTGCCCCCGCTGAGAAACGGACGGTCCCGAACAAAAACCTTCTCCTAAATGTAACAAATACCTACCTACCTACTTTTCTGAAAACTGCATCTCGCGGACAAACATACCTACATATAAGTACAAACGGGTCAAACAGAGAGCCCTATTTTTTAAGTCGGTTAAAATACTTAAATCGTCTCCTAAATGTAAGAAATCCTTTTCTGAAAAATAATTAATTAAACTATTTTTTTAAATCGACGCATGGGTAATAAAATTAGCAATTTTTATACGTTTGCAAGTAAGGATCGTGATCATAATAACCGGTAATTATTATATTAACGTATTTATTGATTAGGTATTTGAGATAAGTACATCTCCTTTCAATCGCATCTGGGTTTTTTTTTCTAGGTGCCTGAGCATTCTCGTTTTCTATCATAAACATAATAATTTAAATTAAGGCTTGCGTCCACTACACTAATACGCGCGCCGAGTCGAATCGAATTGCAGTAAGTCGCCTGCTATATAAACACAATACACCTCTAAATATTAATTATTCAATTCAATTCAATTTATTTTTGCAAGTCACAGGTTAAAAAGTTGTTACAAATAATAAAAGAACATGTGACGCCCTGCTAGGGCACAGCAAACATTATGGCCAGTTATTGCCATTTTACTTATAAATTAAAATTCTTAAGACTAGCATTACAAACTTAAAAAATAAATAATTCCCATTTTAACATTATTATTAATTCAAAATTTACAGCAAACATTAGGGCCAGTTATTGCCATTTTACTTATAAATTAAAATTCTTAAGACTAGCATTACAAACTTAAAAAATAAATAATTCCCATTTTAACATTATTATTAATTCAAAATTTACAGCAAACATTAGGGCCAGTTATTGCCATTTTACTTATAAATTAAAATTCTCAAGACTAGCATAAAAACTTAAAAAATAAATAATAAATAATTCCCATTTTAACATTATTATTAATTAAATATTTATATTGCACTTCTATTTGATTTTAATACCTGTAATTATAATTTAAAAACTAAATTTATTGCATACTTATTCATTATACCTATTCATTATACCAAATGGAGACATTGAAGTGTGCTTATTTATTGTTGAGACGGTCATTAAAGAAATCAGATATATTGTAATAGCATTTATTGACTAGGAAGTTCTTGAGTTGCTTATAAAATATAGGGTACTTTTCTGTATTTTTTATATTGTTGGGTAAATGATTGTATATTTGAATGGTCATGTGGTGTGGACTAGTTGCGACAAGTGTCATTTTGGTGAATGGTTTATTTAGCTTATTGTGGTGCCTATTGTTTCTTTTATTCTTGTTCTCCATTTGAGTGTATAAGTCTCCATGCTTTCTTACAAACTTAGACGCTTCTAAAATATAAATGGATGTTAGGGTAAAAATTTTGTGTTTTATAAAGAAAGGTCTACATGATGTCATTTAGTATGTACAAAGATTTTAGGGGATGATAGTGTGTCCATTAATACGAAAAAAATAACTACTATGGGGCCAACCACATAATCGCGATATAAAAATCTGCTGTTCCATACATTTCAGTCGAGTCGATGTTGTACTTTTACGTAGGTATGCAACAGCTGATTTTTTTATCGCGATCGCGAGGTGAGTAGAGTACTTAACTGTCCGATTTTCTTGTGGGATCCGGTGTAATGTGTAATGTGAACACCTCTGTCCGGTTTCCGACAAATATGTCGGTCCGTCGTGATGATCCGCAGGCTTATTACCAAAACAAGCAACCAGGGGGCCAAGTCTGCTAACGTTAAGTCACAATCGTGTCTCAATCTTTATGACAGTATGATGTGATGTGAATGTAGTGTGTGGTGTGACCATCAGAAGTATTGTGAAAAAAGTACACATTTCTTGTAACTAGTGTGTAAAAAAGCACTTCAATTGAACTACAATTGAAACACGATTGAGACACGATTATGACTTAACGTTAGCAGGCTTGGCCCCCAGTTGCTAATTGTACAATTGCAACGCTAGTTGTGGTTGGTTTGCAATCGGTACAGTTCGGTACGGATGTATTATTCTTCTCTTTGCGGTACGGCACCTTTCATGCAATTTTAGTTCACAAATCGCTCGCTTGTTTCGCTATCGTAGCGATCTACATTCCGTAATACGAATGTGTTTTGGGAGCGATTAATTGTTAATTGTTGCGATTAACTGTCACAAGATCGGTAATAAGCCTGCCGGTGTAGTATCCGGCGCGACTGCTCGCGACACATGTCGAGCGACTTTGTCCCCTAGTGAATACGTGGCTTTAGCCTTTCACACCTGATATTAAGTGATGATAAGGCTGAATGTGGAAGCGCACTACTCCCGGAATCCTCTATCACTGAGGAAGTCCCGAAATCCTCTATCACTGAGGAAGTGGCTATCTTATCTCCAATTGTCGGAACACAATAATATTGAAAACATCCTTGTTTAAGGCATCAGACTTAGATAAGATGGTGGTAGGTAGCTAGCCAGGCGGACTAAGAACAAGTGCTACCACCAACTAACGGGAACCACTGGGAATGGAACCCGGGACCTTTGGGTCTGAATTCTGAAACAAGTGGTGTTTGTTCTAAAGGGCTCAAAATCTTTGATAAAGCTAATTTTTACATTAAATTTCGAAGTAAGTAGGTAAATGAAACTAAACTTTAAACAAAAACAATTTATTTACATTTCTTTACTATTCAAGCATTGCTTGGTCCCAATATTGGCAATCTAAACATGTAACAAAATAGTGCATAGGTACAGTGAATATGTACAATATAAATAATATACTTAGGTAATATAATTAAAAAACGGGCGCATAGTTTATATTCTTATGCGCATACTTTTTTTATACAATTTTTCTTAGTAAGTTTCACATCTGCAATAAGTGTAATCTGTGTCAAATGTGTTGGAAAAAATATTGTTTTCCGTTTGATTTTTTAAATTACTTATATTTTATTTAACTTTGAAAATCTCTTCACATTACCAAACATCAAAAAATGTATAAGTAACATTAGTTGAGTTTTAATGTTTCATAGAACAATACAATGTAAGAAACTTTCAATATTTTTCTGCTGTGGGGAAACCGTTTCCCCACAGCGGAAAAAGCGAAAACGTTTCCCCACAGCGGAAAAAGCGAAACCGTTTCCCCACAGCGGAAAAAGCGAAACCGTTTCCCCACAGCGGAAAAAGCGAAACCGTTTCCCCACAGCGAAAAAAGCGGTTTGTTATTTTTTAGGAATTTTTCGAATGACGAGTCATTTTGCATTTTGATTATAGTGATGATTTTGATCAGCTTTAAAATAATTTGTTTTCATAAAAACATGCTCACTTCACGTCTATTTCAGATCATCTACTCGTTATTTCTCTGCACTATCACTAAACTTGAGTCGCGCTTTCCCGGGCCGTAGGGGCGGTGTCACTATGTTGAGCTGACGGAGCAATGCTTCTTCCAGTAGAAACACCATCGTGTAACATTGTTACAATGTGGAAGACCCGACTATGACGTTGAGCCGCGCCCTCCCAGGCCGTTGGGGCGGTATTACTATGTTGTGTTGTCGGAGCAAATGCTTCTTCCAGTAGAAACACCATCGTGTAACATTGTTACAATGTGGAAGACCCGACTATGACGTTGAGCCGCGCCCTCCCAGGCCGTTGGGGCGGTATTACTATGTTGTGTTGTCGGAGCAAATGCTTCTTCCAGTAGAAACACCATCGTGTAACATTGTTACAATGTGGAAGACCCGACTATGACGTTGAGCCGCGCCCTCCCAGGCCGTTGGGGCGGTATTACTATGTTGTGTTGTCGGAGCAAATGCTTCTTCCAGTAGAAACACCATCGTGTAACATTGTTACAATGTGGAAGACCCGACTATGACGTTGAGCCGCGCCCTCCCAGGCCGTTGGGGCGGTATTACTATGTTGTGTTGTCGGAGCAAATGCTTCTTCCAGTAACAGCGGCGAGTGAAACACGAGTGACAGACCTCGCATTCGAACCTGCAATATAATCATTGAAGACATCAGATAATAAAGGCACTTTGTATCAGTAAAAAAATTAGTAAGTAGTCCTATAAATAAAAAAATACATCACACCAATGATATAGCTCTTATAAGTAGTTTTCATTATGAAACTGTGTTATGGAATTATTTAATATACATCGATAACACTCAGGCCAAGACAAATAGACTGTCTGTACACACAAAATATTTGTCTTGTTCGGAAATTGAACCCCAAGACCCCTGACGTAGAAGGCAGGTATCCTACCACTGCGCCAAATCATTTGTTAAAAGTGTAATGTATATTACTATATATTCTTAAATTTTATTGACCCTTTCATGAGAACTTGATGCCTTTATAATATGGAAAATCTATTGTGTCTCATTTCTGGGGCGTTGAAGGAATAAACGAGAGCATTGAAACTTCAAAATGAAATAGATCCTTATTCTGCGCGTGACTGGAGCGTTTTTGGCGCTAGTTAAAGTACATTTTTTGTTCTTATGATATATTAAAGATTAGTTTTGATTTTTGTTTTTTTCGAAACAAAAATAATGAATACTTATCTACGAAAGTATATCGTTTTCGAGATTTTACCAAAATATATTTTTAGTTTGTATGAACTTTGTCTATCCATTGCCACATGTTTCATTACTGGCCACCATATTTTAATTTCTCCATAGTAGGGCTCTCTTGGGGAAACTTTAGGTATACCAACCATATTCCATGCTCTTTGGCATGTATGTTCCTTGGGGAGTGTAGAGCAGCACTAAGAGAGGATTTTTGGAAATTCCCTCTCTAAGGGCATAAGGACCGATCGTTGTGGAGATCCTTGGGGGAGGCCTATGCCCAGCAGTGGGCGTCGTTCGGCTGACATGATGATGATGATGATGAAGGGCATAAAGGGGGACCCCCTTAATGCCCTTAGAGGGGGAATTTCCACAACGCAGACCAAGTCGCGAGCGGAGCGCTAGTATAATTATATATATGTATAACAGTATAAATTGATTCATATACCTTTTCACGTTATTGTGGGAGTCTATATGCCTCGCACATTTAGTGCGATCAAAGAATTTTTTCCCGCACAGTTCGCACGAGAACTTTTTCTCTTTAACATGCACATGTCGTATGTGGCTGGACAAATTGGACGATGTATGGTATGAAGCCGAGCAATGCTGACATTGAAAACGTTTATCACCTAAAAAGAGAAGAGAAAACAAGGTTTTTAATAAAGAAAGAGAAAGAAAGAAAGATATACAGAGTTGTTTTGAAACCACTGGCCAAATTTTTAAGTTCGACTCAGAATCGGTAAGTGAACAACTTTCTCCTAGAAACATGGGTCGAAATAAGACTATTTTTTTCTGACTTTTTATACAAAACACACTGATTACGTGATCGATTTAGTATGGGAAGTCCAAAAATTTTTGTCGTATTTCGACCCATGTTTCTAGGAGAAAGTTGTTCACTTACCGATTCTGAGTCGAACTTAAGGCGATACTCGGAAAAATTATGCTAAAGCGAGATAGCAATGAGAAAACGACGCGCGCGGGAGCGAGACCGATTATGCCGATTACGCAAAAAAAAACACAAAATCACTTCGTATTCAAAAACTATAGCGATTTTTTAAAAATGCTTCTATACGATCCTAAATATTATTGGTGTCCACTAATTAAACTAATTTGCAATAGTATATGTATCCCCGTTTAAGAATAATCTTGATATTTCTTATTTTTTAGAGGTATTTTCGAAAATAAAAAGTGTCGAGCCATAATCATAAAATCGTGTTTCTGAAACTATACGATTCTAGATAAAGGTATGAAGAAATATATATCTTATTACCAGATTTATAACAACTCTAACCTTCCTATAGTTTTATATCAAAGAGTTCATACTTTTTCCGAGTAGCGCCTTAAAAATTTGCCCAGTGCTTTCAAAATAACCCCTGTACTAACGGATACTCGCGGTTTTACCCGCGTGGTATCCGTTCCCGTGGGATAAAATATAGCCTATGTCACTCGGTAAGAATGTAGCATTCTGATGGTGAAAGATTTTTTAAAATAGGTCAAGTATTTTTTGAGTTTACAATAAAATGAAATCTATCCTCTTTATAAATTCATACTAATATTATAAACTAGCTATCCGCCCACGGCTTCGCCCGCGTGGACTACATGACGTTATCCCGCGGGAGTGTGATATTGTTCCGGGATAAAAAGTAGCCTAAGTTCCTCTCCAGGCTTCAAAGTATCTGTGTCCCAAATTTCAGCCAAATCCGTTCAGCCGTTTTATGTGATTGAGTAACAAACATCCAAACATCCAAACATCTAAACTTTCACACTTGGATCCATCCACTTGGAGAGTGACATAGGCTACTTTTTATCCCGCAAAAGCATCACACTCCCGCGGGATAACGTCGTGTAGTCCACGCGGGCGAAGCCGCGGGCGGCAGGCTAGTAAAATATTTTTTATTGATTACCGAAATTTGATTTTAAGTCTTAAAATCAAGACTGAAATTTTGTGTAACAGTTGTTGGTAAACCAATAAAATAAATAAATAAATAAAATACCGTCATGTATCCGCAGATGTTTGGTCAGGTCGTATTTGTTTGCCGTCTTGTAGTCACACCGATCGCAGGCAAACTCGGGGGGCAAGTGTGTGCGCATATGAGAAGAAAGGGAACCTCGGTGGGTAAACAACTTGCCGCACACCTGAAATAAGAATTTATTTAATCCTAACTTCTTTACTATGTAATATTATAGGAAATAATAGGTCTTTACATATGAAATTGCCGTTTTTTTCTTTTGTACATATAACTTAATAACTTTTATAATATTAGAAATATATAATTTCTTTAATATTGCGTTACATTAAGACCGTATCGAGCAACTTTTGATAATTTAATAACCACGATATTTGATTATTTACATAGAAAAAACTTATTCCGAAAGTTACGACTATTTTTGTTTCCAGAATTTCGTACTTTATTAGTTGTAACTTAGTGAAAAAAAAAAATTTTCTCTTAACAAATGTGTCATTTAGTAGTTAAATTGTCCATAAATACGTGTGTAAAATTTTGTAAATTTACATAATATTAGTCGTTAAATAATAACAAAAACGTTAGTATGGAAAAAAAATAATTACAGAAATCTCCATACAAAACGGCAATTTCATAGGTAAAGACCTATTATTTGATTGTTTGTTTGATTTGAAAAGGCTCCGAAACTACTGGACCGATTTAGAAAATTCTTTGACTATAAGAATGCTACATTTTTCACGAGTGACATAGGCTATACTTTATCCCGATATTCCTACGGAAACGGGTACCACGCAGGTAAAACCGCGAGGATCCGCTAGTCTTTACTAATATTATAAAGAGGAAAGATTATTATGTACTCGAGAATCCTCGCGGTTTTACCCGCGTGGTACCCGTTCCCGTGGGAATATCGGGATAAAATATAGCCTATGTCACTCGGGAAGAATGTAGATTTAGCAAAAGAATTTTCTAAATCGGTCCAGTAGTTTCGGAGCCTATTCGATGCAATCAAACAAACAAACCATCAAAACTTTTCCTCTTTATTAATATTGGTATACAGGGTGTTAGGGGCACCCTTGCAAAAACTTTAACCATGGCTTCAGGCCTTCATGCTGAACAACGCACAGCTAGTTTTTTTGTCGGAAATGAAAAAAATATTTCGACTCTCCATACAAAATGTCCCGATAAGTTGCTAAATTTGTATGAAAAGTCCTTTTTTTTTCATTTCCGACAAAAAATTCTTGCTGTACGTTGTTCAGCATAATGGCCTGAAGCCATGGTTAAAGTTTTTGCAAGGGTGCCCCTAACACCCTGTAGATGTACAGAATTTAAACTCAAAAATACTGGCCCGATTCCAAAAATTCTTTGACCATTAGAATGCTACATTATCCCTGATTAACATAGGCTATATTTTATCCCGTTATCCCCCTGGGAATGGGTAACACGCGGGTAAAACCGCGAGGATCCGCTAGTATACAGGGTGTTAGGGGCACCGTTGCAAAAAATTTAACCATGGCTTCAGACCATCATGCTGAACAAAGTACAGCAAGATTTTTTGTCGGAAATGAAAAAAAACGACTTTTCATACAAATTTAGCAACTAATCGGGACATTTTGTATGGAGAGTCGAAATATTTTTTTCATTTCCGACAAAAAATTCTTGCTGTACGTTGTTCAGCATAATGGTCTGAAGCCATGGTTAAAGTTTTTGCAAGGGTGCCCCTAACACTCTGTAGATGTACAGAATTTAAACTCAAAAATACTAGGCCGATTCCAAAAATTCTTTGACCATTGGAATGCTACATTATCCATGATTAACATAGGCTATATTGTACCCCATTATCCCCCCGGGAACGGGTAACACGCGGGTAAAACCGCGATAAATGCGAGAGTTTGTGTGGATGTATGGATGTTTGTTACTCTGTATGTAACTATAGTCCGTTCGGTTAGATAGTGTCGGTACACCCGCACGGCATTGTGGCAGAGCGACACTATCTAAGCGAATGGACTATACCTATTGTGTGAGAGAAGAAATAAAGATTTATTTTATTATTATTTTATTATTTATTATTATTTTATTACTCTTTCACGCAAAAACTACTTAACGGATTTAGTTGAATTTTAGCACACAGGCGGAAGATAGCCTGAGGAACCACGTGGGTGAAACCGCGGCCGGCCACTAGTACATA
Source organism: Crambus lathoniellus (assembly GCA_949710035.1). Lineage (NCBI taxonomy): Eukaryota > Metazoa > Arthropoda > Insecta > Lepidoptera > Crambidae > Crambus > Crambus lathoniellus. Next base: position 11,780,461 of record OX453319.1, on the reverse strand, counting down.
CATTATTAATAACGACTAACAAACAACCTCAGTGCGTGGCCGAGTGGCCCTGTCGGTTAATTATTAAAAACGAACTTTTCAATATTTCCTCGGGTCTGGGTTTAGTTATATGGTACTACGCGTCGTTCGTTGTTTCCAATTTCCATAACACTAGTACTCAAGCTAGGTACTATTTGTTTGGTATTGGAACAAAGGAATGTGATGGTGTTTAATTTTTATATAAAGTCCGTTCGGTTAGATAATGTCGGTACACCCGCACGGCATTGTGGCTCTTGCTATAAAATGCAGATATAAAATAATACACTCAAGTTGAGTACCAAAGTCAATTTTAATGAAAATTTGGATATTTTTATATAAAAGGAAGTTAAATAAGTGATTTACAAATAATAATTATTATTATAATTTTTTTATAAGATTATTATGATTACTTATCATCGCTCGAATTGTCACAAGTCATAACCGTCGTTACCACCTGTATTTATAATAAACATAGATTATTTAAGAAAATATAATTTAAAAAATGCCGAGTCCCAAAATCCAATTCCATTTTCGGGTGTACGCCGCACGCGGCTTCTTTTGTTTACGCGGCGGCATCCTTTGAAAAGCAGCGGCACGTGCCAAGGCGGCGCGATCAAAGGGCGACACTATCTAAGCGAATGGACGTTTACTTCTTCTTCTTTTTATGCAATGGCGTTTCCCTTCCGGATTTCGCCAGTATCCTGTTACTAGCTGACCCGGCGCAACATCGTTCGCGTGGCCCTACTCCCTACTCCACGCTACCCCTACCCTACCCCTACCACAGATTACTAAATAGTTATGCCCCTACCCTAGTTTCAATTTGACAGCAAAATCCCCATTAAGGCGCTACTCAGAAAAAGTATGGACTTTTTGATTTAAAACTATAGGACGGTTACAGTTGTTACAAATCTGGTAATAAGATATATTTCTTCATACCTTTATCTAGAATCGTATAGTTTCAGAAACACGATTTTATGATTTTGGCTCGACACTTTTTATTTTCGAAAATACCTCAAAAAAATAAGAAATATCAAGATTATTCTTAAATGGGGATACATATACTATTGAAAATTGGTTTAATTAGTGGACACCAATAATATTTAGTATCGTATAGAAGCATTTTTTTAAACTCGCTATAGTTTTTGAATACGAAGTGATTTTGCGTTTTTTTTTTGCGTAATCGGCAAAATCGGTCTCGCTCATTGCTATCTCGCTTAAGCATAATTTTTCCGAGTATCGCCTTAACAAAATGATTCGCCATTTATTAAATTCATTTGTTACAAAAAAATGTGATAAATGAAGAACCGCTTGACCGATTTTGTGCAAACTTCACATAAACCATCTACTAAATAGTCCGAACAAAGCATTTTGGTTTGGATAGGTGAGCCCGTTCTTGAGTTATAAAATTACAACGAAAAGTAGCATTGATTTTTATATATATCGATTTATTTATTGATTCTTTATTGCATAAAAACATACAATACTCTTAGGCCCGGGCTTCACCTGCGTCTAATGCCATTAATTAGCGCGCTATTTGATATAATACGCAGGTGTAGCCGGGTTTTAGCGCACTAATTTGATACAACAAGCGCGCTAAGACGCGCATGCCGTAAAATTCATATATTTCGTGTAGTTTAGGGTATGAAACATTGAAACTACACGAAATAAATAAATTCTTACTTTTATAAATGATTAATTATTAAAATACAAGCATCCGTTTTTTTCCGGATCGGTAAAATTCAGTGTAGTGCACAAACGCCCTTAGGCTTCACGCAGGTGAAGCCTCGGCATTAGGCAGTCTACCATTCAATCGGAAAGAATGTAACAAGACAAGAGGCTGTGGCGGCAATAAAAAAAGAAAGTAGGGTAACGGACCCTATTGCCAGCACTGCACCAAATTATCAGCACTCTGAATAAATAGTAAAATTATAAGTTTTCACTAACTTATTTGAGTTACCACTTAGGAAATAAAATAAATTGATATTTTTGGAATCCTACTCTCGGCAATACCATACTTTCCGAGTTGAAAATGGCGAAAAACTTGTGATTAAACGTTTGTATCCTGCAGTTTGTCCTGTTTTTGCCAGTTCCTTGTGATCGACTGTAAGTTCATGTGTTTACATTTTATACTATATTAGATCTTTTAGATATTATATACTGAAACTTTTGATTTCTCTGATTTATAAGATAGTTTATGAGGATAATCTGAAAAAAAAGAATTTGCGTTTATGGTGATATATTGGTAAAAATGTAGTGCTGATATATGGATCCACTATTTTGCAAATTTCCAATTATCACCACTGGTACTGATAAATAGAAAATAGTACGTAAATACCAACTTATTCTATTTTTTTGCATACCGTGGCTTTTTTTTTGTATAGAATGATTTTTTTGATAAAAGTAGATTATACCTTCGGAATCTAAATCTTAGCAAGGTGCTGAAATTGCATTAATTAACCAAATAAAAGAAAAAAAATGCACAAACGAAAATCAAGAACAAGAAAAAAGAATAGAAGAAAGAGAATCATCATCATCATTATGTCAGCCGAACGACGCCCACTGCTGGGCATAGGCCTCCCCCAAGGATCTCCACAACGATCGGTCCTGCGCTGCCCGTATCCAGCGGCTTCCCGCGATCTTGACCAGATCGTCGGTCCACCTTGTAGGGGGCCTGCCCACGGAACGTCGTCCGGTACGCGGTCGCCATTCGAGAACCTTTCCGCCCCAACGGCCATCGGTTCTCCGCGCTATGTGTCCTGCCCACTGCCACTTCAATGATGCAATCTTTCGATCGATGTCGGTTGTTTTAGTTCTCATGCGGATCTCATCATTTCTGATTCGATTGAGCAGGGAAATACCAAGCATCGCTCTCTCCATTGCTCGCTGGGTGACTTTGAGCCTTCTTCTGAGAAAGAGAATAGAAGAAGAAAATAAAAGATTATAATTGATTGAAGATGTAGAGCAAGATCTTTTCTTTTTTATTTACATTTTCTTATTGCTATGCAATGTTCCATAATAGTTGTACCTACCTATCAGCTAGTAATAATACCTACCTACTATCCAGATTATTTAAGAAAGTCGCTTTCTAGTGAGATTTAACTACTAAGTCTGAACAAATTATTTAAATGCCTACATAACTATAAAGATGTTAAGCCTTGTTAAGTTTATAAATACTGTTAGACTATATGTAAATTATATCTTTTTATGTTTATTAACAGAGTACCTAAGTACCTATATAAAAACATATTAAATAAAAAAAACATATAATTTCAATACCACTATCACAGTGCTGATAATTGGTTCACTCTATGCTCATAATTGGTGGTGAACTGGTGATGGTGCTGATAAATGGTGAGATGGTCAGTTTTTGCTCTTGCCTATCTAAAAGAAAAATGGACAAGGATAAACTATGTTTTTTAAATAAATAATCATACTGATTAAATATTGAAACTAGAAAACTCGTCATAACGGGTGAAAACGTATTTTTAAATGTCATAAACGGGTATAAGTTAGGACTTTACTCTTAAAGTGCTGATAATTGGGTACTTTACCCTAACAAAAAAATAAACTGTATTGTTTTTTTTATCATACAAAAAAATTGTGTAGGTATGTATTTGAAATAATATGTAAGTAGGTAGGTACTTACTTCGCACACCCAACTGTCGCCATTGTTTATGTGTAATTCTCTCCTATGTTTGTCTAGTTGTGATTTGGTAGGAAACTTCTGACTGCATGGCTCACAGAACAATCTCCGAAATTTCAGTTTCTTTAAGCGAGGCTTGCCCGACTTTTTGTATGGTCCACGTTTCTGTCTTGGTTTAGTTTCTTTTACACTATAAAACAGACAATAAATACAAGACTATTTTTATTAAAATTAATGAGATTTTTAACACGCATATGCGTGTTTAAAATCCATTAATTGTGTTATTAAGGGCAGGATCTTCCAAATACTCTGTCTTTGTCTTTTTCTTTATTTTTATTTTTTTATTTTATTTTATTTGTTTATTTGGGATTAAAAACAGCATTCACAATATGTCTTAAAACTATGATAGTACATATTAAGTATAACTTATTTATAGTGAAGCCCACACAATTATCCTCCTTTATGTGTGAAGAGTAATGAAAATAACCTCACTTTTTCATTTTTTCAATGTTTTTGTTGTTATTTTGAGCATAAATTCACTTTTTGAAAAGTAGCCTGAGAATAATCTACAATATGTCATCACCTACTTTTCTGTAATTATTCGTGAATAAGAAATTAATGATCTAAGTATAAAACCAAAACAATATAAAAATAATGAAAATTTTCTTTGTTTTTGAAATTTTTTAAAGTCAAGTTAAGATACGAATACTTATCGTTTTTCTAGCCACAAAATAATCAAGATCGTTTATTAAGCTTCAACATATATTTTTATCTGCTCAAAATAAAGAATATTTGATTGTTTACTTTTGAATCAAAAATTGGTTGTTTTCGATAATTTGGAAGATCATGCCCTTAAGCTATGTTCATAACAAACATTTAAATTTTTTAAGTAGTTTTATATTTTGATAATTGGGTATTTGACTGATTTTTTTTTATTTACTTAAAATGTTCATTTAATTAGTAGAAACACAATACAGGTATTTATTTTCAAATATCTTGCATATTTTCAGCGATATAGAGCATCAAACTTTCTAATTAAACAAGGAGAGTGCTATAGAAATGTGACGTCACATTTCTATAGTGCCATACTCTCGTCATAGAAATTTCGTTTTAGAAAGAGATAGCTAGAGTCACAATGAAGTTGCTCATAATTCGCTTATTATATTACATATTGAATTTATTTTTTCACATTTGTTATTCAATAATGTTATATTTCTGAATGTCATAATTAATATCTACACTTCAACAACAGTCAAACACCCAATTCACTGGAATAAATAAAAACCAAAAGAAAACTAATTACCTCAGTAAAGAAAAAATAGTGGTAGGTAGTAAAAAACCACCCGCCCTGCAACCTGCAAGTAAATTTCAGGCGGGAGTCTAACATGTAGGCCAGTGTTGCTTCATCAATGAAAGGAAATCTCCGCATTTTCATTTTCCTTATACTTACAGAATAGCATTATTAAATCATATTTTTTTTTTTTTTTTTTTTAATGTATAATGGGCTTGCTCTTGGCTTCACACTGAACCCTAGGGTTGAGAAGAAGCCTAAGATGGAGCGAGCTTACCCAGAAGCAGCCTATTCACTCTAGCTATAAAAATTTTTGGGTTGTAGTCATTCGGGAATATAGACGCAGGCAGGGTATTCCATTCCTTGGCGGTGCGCATCACAAAGGATGAAGAAAAGCGCTTATAATCTTAAGTAATTACCTCTCTTTAACAACTTCATTGTTATCAATGTGTTCTTCTTTGATACTATTATTATCAATGTATTCTTCTTTAACACTATTGTCATCATCATCATTCACTCCCCAATCTTCATTGTCAACCAATCCATCATCAACTTCCACTTTTACTTCATTCTTCATTAACTTTAGAAAGGCGGCATAAGATATCATACAGGAGCGTTTGAAACTATGCGCTATTGAAAGATCTTGCAGGCACTTGTCACATATGACTGGTGGTAGCCCATCGTCTTTTGTAAACTGAGAACATAATAATAGTCAGTGTCATGTTATTAAATAAATAAATATTTCTGATCCCTACAGAACTAGGTGTTATTGTTTATCGAAGTCCCTACACTAAAAAGCTAAGATTCAGACCTACCAGTGGTAAAACCCAACTGCCTCTGGGGTCTAGTGGTGCACAACACACCACCAATTTCAGACCCAGAGGTCCCAGGTTCAATGCCCAGTGGTGGTACATATTGTATTTGGTTTGGTTGGTGGTAGGACTTGTTATTAGTCTGCCTGGCTAGCTACCACCATATTATCTAAGTCTGACGCCATAACAATGATGATGATATCAGCATTATTGTGTTCCGGCAGTTAGAGATAAGATAGCCAGTTCCTCAGTGATTGAGGATTCCAGGAGTAGTGCGCTTCCACCTTCAGCCTTATCACCACTTACCATCAGGTGTGATGAAGGCTAAGTGATACACCGTAGTGGACAAAACATTTTTTATACATGTATCATCCACAAAAAACCAAGATTTATTTATTATGAGTGTAAGGAAAAATGAAATTTTTGCTGTTTTGTGACTTAATCATTTTGCTATTTTAACATTTGAATTTGTTTTTTTTTCAGACTTTTATGTTCTCATTAATTATTTGTTTTTTTTAATTGAGGGACTGTCCTTGCATGTGGCTGGTGGCGCTGGTTCAACACTGCGAGCGCGAGGGACTAGAACTGATCATATCAGCTGACTCCAACGCACACCATGTGCTATGGGGCAGCAAAGAAAACAACACGCGAGGTGAGGAATTCGTTTCTTTTTTACTCGCGACTAACATGAATATAATCAACAGGGGCTCGGAACCGACTTTCGTAACATCACGAGCTCAGACAATCGTTGACATTACTTTAGCAAGTGAACACGCGTCGCATCACATTTCTGATTGGCATGTCTCTGATGAGGCGTCGTGCTCCGATCATCGCTGGATCAAATACAACCTAAATACGACTCTCACACCGCCTAAGCCCCGACGTAATCCACGCAAGATGGACCGACGTAAGTATGAGCTTATGACCGCTGAGAAGCTAAGGTGTCTAGACACACCTACAACTCACGCGGTTAAAGCGGATATTGATAACCACGTTAATCGCATAACAACAACTTTAATCACCAGCTTTGAAGAAACATGCCCACTTTCTACTCCCAGCCCCCGGCCAGACAACAAACATCACTGGTGGGTACCTGACCTGGAGAAATTACGCCGGAAGGTAAGAAAGTTGTTCAACAAAGCAAAGAACTCTCGAGAAGCGCATGACTGGGACGCCTATAAACAAGCCCAATATGACTACAGGAAGCGTATTCGCCTCAGTAAAAGAGAATGCTGGAGACGCTACTGCACCAATATTGAAAGCAACAACGAGGCTAACAGAGTGAAAAACATTCTGTGCAGCGAACCAGTTCATAATCTTGGTTTCCTGAAAAAGCCTGACGGAACATACACCAAAACAGATCAAGAGACCTCAGAACTGTTAATGACCACTCACTTCCCAGGATGCCGCATAACGGAAAGTCGCACATGGGAAGAAAGAGAGGAGATTTCACCTGTTGAAACCGACTGGATCACCGCCCACAAGGTTGTCAACCCAGAGAAAGTAAGATGGGCAATCAACAGCTTCCTTCCATTCAAATCAGCGGGACTAGACGGAATCTTTCCAGGGCTGATGAGGTGGAGCGACGGAGGTCTCATTGACCACCTCGTAGCCATTTACAGAAGCTGCCTAGCACACCGCCATATTCCTATGAAATGGAGGGAAGTCAAAGTAGTCTTTATCCCTAAACCCGGCAAAGGAGACTACACTCAACCTAAATCATTCAGACCAATTAGCCTCACATCATTCCTTTTAAAGGTGTTGGAGAGACTAATAGACAGGGAGATAAGGAGCACTGTATTGGTCAGGAACCCCTTAAATCCAAACCAACACGCCTACTCTGCAGGCAAATCAACAGAGTCCGCCCTACATAAGGTTGTTTCTTATATAGAAGACAATCTCAAACACAAAATATCCACACTAGGCACCTTCATCGACATAGAAGGAGCTTTTGACAAAACCAACTTTACCAGCATAAGCCAGGCCCTCTCCAGACATGGTGTCGATCCTACTATTGCCGGGTGGATTGACAGCATGTTAAGAGACAGAGCCATACAAATTACTGTGAATGATACTACCAGAGGAGTAGTAGCCAAAGGATGTCCCCAAGGGGGTGTCCTCTCACCTCTCCTATGGAATATCGTGGTCAATGAGCTGATTAGTAGGCTCAACGACCGCAACTTTCTCACAGTAGGCTATGCAGACGATCTGACCATACTCATCAGCGGGCGAGTTGAGAGCGTGATATGTGACCGAATGAGGTCCGCTCTAAAGGTCGTCGAACAGTGGTGCACTAAACACAATCTAACAGTGAACCCAACAAAGACAGAATTGATCATGTTCACAAACAAACGGAGTCTAGGAAATCTTAAACTCCCAAAACTTTTTAATACCAGTCTGTCCCTAAGCAAGGAAGTCAAGTATCTAGGAATGATACTAGACAACAAACTCCTCTGGAATAGACATCTCGAAAGTAAACTAAACAAAGCCACAATCATCTTCTGCCAATGTAAAAGACTACTCGGCAAAAGTTGGGGACTATCACCGAAAATAACGATGTGGCTGTATAAAACCGTTATACGTCCCATAATCACATACGGAGCCGTTGCCTGGTGGTCCAAAACAGAGCAAAGCACCGTCATCAACAAACTGCAGAAATTCCAAAGATTGGCATGCTCTGCGACAACCGGCTGCATGCGAACCACCCCCACAGCCGCCCTAGAAGTAGCCCTGGATTTAACACCCTTGGATCTGTTTATACAACAAGAAGCCTCCATGGCTGCTATAAGGCTTAAACACCTGGGTCTGTGGTACAATCGAGAGGGTCCTCACTCCACATTGTGGAATGATTTAGTGAAACATGAGTCACTAATCGCTGCCCCATGCGATAGGATACCCAAGCAATACATTTTCGAAAAGAAATACCAAATACAGTTATTTGAAAATGACCGAGATCACTCTGGCATACATGAAGTCCGAATCTATACGGACGGCTCCAAGATGGGGACTGGAACTGGAGCTGGAGTATTCTCACAAGATCTGAATATCAAAATATCACTAGCGCTGGGCCAATACAGTTCGATATTTCAATGCGAATGTGTTGCAATAATAAACGCCGCTACCACGGCCCTGTCCAGAGGTATAAAGGAACTAAACATCCGCATACTGACTGACAGCATGGCCGTCCTAACAGCACTGGAGGCCAACACGATCAACTCCGGTATCGTCTACGAATGCCACAAAGTTTTGGATCGTTTAGCATCCAACAACGGAGTAATCCTACAATGGATTAAAGGGCATAGTGGATCACACGGGAATGATGCCGCCGATGAGCTGGCTAGAATGGGATCCTCCACAATAGTGACAGGACCTACACCCATTCTGCCACTCCCATTCAGCCAACTGCGCTCATGGGTAAGGCAACGAACTCGTGCTGCACATAATACTCGTTGGGTAGCTCTAACAAGCTGTAGACAGTCTAAGATGGCGATGACTGCAGTCTCGCCGCGTTTGACCTGCAGGCTGCTCAGCCTCAATCGTCCAGACCTCCGGATAGTTGTTGGTACACTTACAGGTCACCTTACCTTAAACCGACAGCTATTTATTATGAATGCGACAGACAGTCCTCTATGTAGAGGTTGCCTGAACGCTGAGGAAACAGCCGCCCACGTGATCCTGGAGTGCGTAGGTTTGGCCGCACAACGAACAGAAATCCTCACAGAGGTGAGGTCGCTCCTAGAAGCCTGTGAACGCCCCAGGAGGCTTCTGCGCTTCTGGAAGGAGCTAGGATGGCTCGACTAGCCATGTTCACGCATAACGGACCAAATATGAGTCTAAATGCGGAAAAATGTCAATACCAATACCAATACCAATGTGGCTGGAGTGGATGTGGTTGATAAAAAAGTAATGACAGGCAATAAAAAACTAAGGGTGGTATCCCACCTACCAAATATCTTTGTCCAATGTACATTTGATCAAAGAAATTGGACGACTTCATCAATGCTTTCATTCATTATAAATAAATAATTCTTACTTGGATCCCAGTACAGTACAGAATTTTGTCCGGAATATTAATATCACAGCTATTATCGAAAATATTACACATTACTCCTCCTTTACTGCAAGTCTTCATACAAACTCTGCAGGAATTCAAAACATTTTTATCCAATTTTTTGTTTTGAACAGTAACCCAAAGAGTATTATGTGCAGTAACCTCGTCCATTTTAACAGACTTAAAAATATTGTTTGTATTATGGACTACACTAAGTTTTTCTGTCTTTCTGTGATTCAAAAATTAAGTTTAATGTATAATTGAAATACAAGAAACCATATAATTTGTGCAAGAAACAACACACACAGACTCAAAATGTCAAAATCTATCATCAATCACAACCATAGCAACAAAACGCACAAAATGTCAAAGCGTGTTTTGGTTCAAAACGCTGTCAAATAGCGTAGCGTTTTGTTCGTTTTCGTGCTCGCAAAATTATTTAATAAAATGAAATAAAATGGTAACATTGCACACCATAGACAAGCGTTAAAATCAGCGTTGAAATATGCGTATTTATTGTTATTTATACTTAATAACAATAAATAAATGACAATAATTTATTAATACTTGAAGATAATAAGTTATTTTTTTAAATAACTTATTATCTTCATAGTTAGGAATGTTATGTTTTGAACGATAAAACCGTTTAATTAGCATTTTGTGCCAAATAATAAAAGAATGTGATTCTTAAACTGTCGTTTCATTAATATTATCAATGACTAGACTTCCGCCCACGGCTTCGCCCGCATGGACCACAACCGCCACTTCGAAATCTATGTTGATGACTGCGAGCAAAAGTTGCGAAAAAGTTGTGTCGCTGTCGCTCTCGTGTGCGCATCTTTTCGCGGGGCGAGGAGACAGCCGGCGACAGTGACAATTAAGTTGCCGGGCAACTAAGTCACCCGTGAGCGCTAGCCCTAACAAAAGTTTCGATACTATAATCAAGAGTAGTATCGCAACAAAGGCACTCGATTGATTTGATTTTTTGTAATAAAAATGATTCAATACAATAGGCGATTTTCTGAAAGCTCAGTCACTAGATGGCGCTGTTAGAAGGAACGGAACGTTATAAATTTTACCTTGATGCGACTTTTTTACGTAAAACGGAACGTCAGACAGATGTTATTTATTTACCTAAATCTTTAAATTTACCTATTTCGTTTCTGTTCCTCACAGTAGTACTTATTTAATATATTATTAGTTTCCTTTGGGTTTTTAAAAAGTAATTAATTTAAATTTGTTTCATACCGAAATATACCATAGACATGTACTCAAACTCAAACTCAAACTCAAAACGTTTATTTGCTTAACATCGTGTAGTACATTGGGGTGGTCAACAATGATATTAAGACGAACAACAATGTTCTACCCTAATTATGTGGGCATGCAAATGTCAATTATATATTATGGGAATGTAATTATAATATCTCAATATAAATTAACAAAAATTAAAAATAATTAAAAATGTCTGATAAACCATTATGAGTCCTAATGTCAGTGGCTAATAAAAATTACAAAATGTCAAAATATGGTCAATACCTACATTAATTATTATAGAATGTCATTTTCTCTCCAAGTACTCATTAATGGAGTAGAAGTTATGCTGTAGGAGCCATTGTACCAATTTCTTTTTAAATATATTTTTATCAAGTGGCTGATCAGTAATGTCCAGCGGTAGCTTATTAAATATTTTGATAGCCATATAATAACAATTTCTTTGAAATAGGCTTAAATTACATTTAGGTATAGCTAATTTATTTTTCCTAGAATTTCTTAAGTTCGTTTTTAATAGGTTACATTTTGTAAAGAACTCTGGGTGCTTTTTTACTAACATACATAATTCTAATATGTAGATACATGGCAGAGGGAGTATTTTGTGTTTTTCAAACAGGGGTTTACAAGATTCCCTTTGTCTTATCCCGCATAAGGCGCGAATACAGTTCTTTTGGGCTCTAAAAGCTCTTTCAAAGTCTACGCTGTTACCCCATATAACTATGCCGTAACGCAGCAAAGAAGAGACATATCCGTGGTACGCTTGTAAAGCAATTTGAAAAGACGCAATGTTTTTGATTCTATTAACCTCGTAAGGCCCAAGCCATTTTGACCAAATAAGGGCTTGCAGCCCAGATGCCTTTTTATAGGTTCACATGGTTCAGACCCAGAAGTTTCGATGTTCAAAAAAGTGTCTTAGGATCTCCCTAAGAACGTGGGTTTTTTTGCATATAAATGAATACCAGTAGAAGGTTTTACGTGACTAAAAAAAGCCCAAATTCAGCACCCTTTATTTAGGCATATGGGCTTTAGTGTATACCTAAACCAATTTTTGTAAAATTCGTATTTTTAGGCTAATTGAGTAACAGTTGACGCTTTTAGGTATATTTATATTACAGAAAGAAAATAACATAGATATTTGGAATATGGCATGCTTGCTATATTTTTTATGATCACAAAAGTAGCTACTGAATACTAGCAATGTCACGAAAAATCAATTTGTATACAAAATGTTCATTGCTGTTTGTGTTAACTATATTAAAAGGTTCGTATGTTATATGTTTTATGAGTTCAATCAGTTCGTTCCACATTTAAAAGAGAATTAGAGCATAAATAGACCAGTTTTTATATCAAGTCCCAAAAAACACCTAAAAACATAACAACAGTCTATATGCCTTTTAAAATCAATATGGTAGTTTTGAAAAAGATATTTTATTTTTATTAATATGTATAATGTAATGTAAAATTTATTAGTTATTTTAAAATGTATATTCCATCTAATATTCATGAATATTAAATGAAAAATGTTAAACTGCTGTGCCCAAACCGGGTTCATGTATGGTACTACATAGTATAATTTATATATCCATACGTATTTTTTCATGATTTTTTCAAAGTGTAGGTGAGACGGAAGACAGCCACAGTGTCACAAAAGAGTGTTAGTACTGCACTCTCCAGTTACCTCAGTATTTAGTCTAAGCTTTTTGGGAACAATGGTTAAGAACTCTACATTGTAGAGTTTTAGGAGGTGCTATTTTTGAGAGCCTTGAATATACTTCCATGTTTTATATGCGTTCCTGTACCCCTAGTGTAAGTTTTTATGTCAAAAAACGCAAACTATCGCGAGTCCGTATTTATGTCAATTTGTATGAAAACTATCAGCGCCTCTAGTGGCGAGTAGCGCGCTTATGCAGTTTTCATACAAATTGACATAAATACGGACTCACGATAGTTTGCGTTTGCTTTAGGTACATAAAAACTTTAACTAGGGGCTCAGATCGTGATAGGTATATTATTAGTATGTCAAAATTAAAGAAACAGGAATGCTTACTGCTAGTTATTTTAATTTTGATTTTTTTTTCATTCACAATGCAATTTTTATTATAGAAAAATGGAAAATGAAGTAAGTATTTAGAAAAAATCGACCCGTCTCACAACCAGCTCCGATGGGACTCGAACCCACGACCTTTCGCTTTCCGGGCGACTGCTCTAACCACTGAGCTACGGAGTCGTTACGAGAAGCGTCGAATTTATCCAATACTTCTTACGCGCTGTATAGTCAGCGTTAATTTCATCAATATGGAGATATTACTACCCTCACACGCGAAAGAAATACCTACCTGTCCAGGTATTGGGCAATCGCTAAAGATGAAATTACTATTGTAGGTAGTTATTTTAATTTTTAGTTTTCTGCATTCACACATTTTTTCTAAATACTTCATTTTCCATTTTTCTATGCTTACTGCTGTGATTATTTCATTAAAAAACCCATTCTTTTAAACGCCCCGTTTATACAAATAAATGAAATAGGTAAGTACCTACCTACTTAATAAAGAAAAAAATATATATTTTCTTAGTGTCAAATAATACATTATACCTACTTACTATACCTATAAATCGCTTTTAACATTGGTAAGTAAACATTTTATTTCAATGAAAGTACCCTACGCGATAAATTACTTAACCCTTAAAATTTTAAACCAGTTTTATAGGAAAATCTGTCTTTATCCTCATACAGTACCACAAACTTATCTGAGCCGGTGGTCAAATGTGAAACTAAAAACTTATAGTTCTATGGAGTTCAAAAAGTTCACTCGAGAGTGGGAATTTCATCATATCACGTCATCACCACATTACCCTCAGTCGAACGGCAAGAGTGAAAGAACTGTTCAAACAATAAAAAACTTATTAAAAAAATGTATAAGTTCTGGTCAAGATTTTTCCTTAAGTTTGCTTAATTTTAGAGCTACATCCCGAGACGGCTTAGATTCGCCGGCTCAAATGCTTATGGGTAGACGATTAAAGACAAAATTACCAATTACTCCCGAATTATTACGTGAACCGGTCAATAATAATCGTAATTACAGCGTTTTGATGGCTAAAAGACATTTAATTAAACAACAATACAATAAGACGGCGAAAGCGTTGAAACAGGTATCAGTGGGTGATAAGGCCACATTAGTGTGCAATGGGCATAGGAAACCGGTTACGGTAATAGAACGCGCGTCGCACCCGCGTTCATTTATAGTGGAAGATGCTCGCGGAAATAAATTTCGTCGCACGCGCAGTCAACTCGTAAAGCGCTCGGCATTCGATATAAAAGGCACAGAACTATCGTTTTTACCGGCTAGTAAATCACATCGTACGAATATGAGTGAGTTAACCAGTGCTGCAGTTAGACGCAGACGAAAAAATTGCATAGATTTTGGAATTAGCGATAGATCGAAAACTGAGTCGACGTCAGACGTGACGACGCCAGGCTCTGTAGGCACTCCGCTTTCGGGAGAAGGAACTACTTTAAATGTCACAGCTGACTCTGCTGGCGTGCGTGATGTATCGCCATCACAGTCACCACCAAATGTTCCAATTGAAAGGTCTCGGGAACGAACGGCGCGAATGTTGTCAAATTTAATTTCAAATATTGATTAACGCGTTTAATACAATGTTATTTGCAAACGCTGATATTTTATTATTATTTCGTTATCTTAAGGTGCAGTTGGCAGCACGTCTTATACAAAACTATCAAAAAGCTCTTATTTATTTTGCGCCTTAAAATTTATTGAAACTGATTATTCTGTTGTTGTGATAGTCCAGCGTGCCGTTGACTGTACTTTATTACTTAGTAAAATATGTTAAGTATAGTATCATCGTGTTATTTGTAGGTACTTACTTGTAAGGTGGTTCCATTATTAAATAAGTAGCTGTTTGCTGTTATTCGGGTTATTCTACATAAATGTTATTTTGTTGGAAGCTAAATATTTTCTAAACATATTTTTTTTTGTTAAAGGGAAAGATGTAGTATATTAAGGGTGGTAGGATTGTTATTTTATCAAACTGGTTGTGGGTAGGTCATACTTTTATGATAATAAATCAGTGTTCAACCAACTTGCGTGTGTTTCACTACACAAACCATAGAGGTTTATGTTGGAGAGTACGCTGCGCAGTAGACACAGGAACCGGCGAGTGTGCAGGGCGTAGACAGAGAATCCTATAGACGAATGTTAGTGTATATGTCCGTGTTAAATCCGCCGGATGGTTAAGTATAGTAGCATGTACTGTACCCCTCGGAAGTCCTGTAGAACACATGATAGGTTAGAAATTCGCTTCGCTGCGCTTCGCGATCGTCTTAAATTTCGTGGTAGCTACTTTCCGTAACTCTACTAACTCTTTAAATATTGCATTTATCACATAGCTGTTTTTACAGTTTTATGCGAAAGCTAATGCCCAAATCGACTTATATATGTTTTCATCATCATCATCATTATCAGCATTATCAGCCTTTCTTGACCCACTGCTGAGCATAGGCCTGTCTTAATTAATCCCAGATATGTTTTGTATACTTATAAGAATAAATAAAAATCAATGTTTTATGTTTTTGTCCTCTATGTCTTTCCGAAACAATTGATCAATTAATAACGATTGCGTAAAGTCAATCGTAATCATTTGACAGTTCATAGTATTATATGAATACGATATGAACTGTCAAATTAATACGCAGTCTGATGAGATGCTATACTTCTAAGTTGTTACTTTTCTACATATTTTGTTTCAACACTCATTTGATAAGTTAAATCGTTTCTGTTTATCAATAATAATAATATCGATACAAAATATTAGTTGTTTGATTGATGAAATCCCATCTCTAGCATTTTTGCGCTTCAATGCTGCTAAACGTCCAATATTACATTGGGCACACTGAAAGTTCTGCGCTTCTGGCCGCTCATAAATGTGTTATTTTCGAATGTTATATTATTTTCAACTTAGGAAACTCAATGATTGGTTAAAAAAATTATTGGCGTGAAATTTGCGTGTCAATTGTTTTTTATTACAAGTTGCGAAAAGATTTTAGGGCGATGATTTTTTATGACTTTAAAGTTCACTGTTTTCGCAAGACTGCACTGCTCGTCTTCAAAATGCTTTTGGGAGGGAAGCACCTCATTTGAGCACTTTAAGGCGTTGGTAGAATTTGATCGTGACTGTGATTCTCTCCATGATGAAATTCGTGAAGGTCGGTCGGTTCGGCCGGAAGAGGCCGTGATAGCTTTCAACCAGCTTTTTATTTTTACGTTTTTTAGGGTTCCGTAGCCGAATGGCAAAAAACGGAACCCTTATAGATTCGTCATGTCTGTCTGTCTGTCCGTCCGTCCGTATGTCACAGCCACTTTATTCCAAAACATTAAAAACTACACAATTTGTACGTAGTAGGTAGATGTATTCCGTGAACCGCTTTACGATTTTAATACAAAAATAAAAATAAAATAAATTAAGGGGGGCGCCCCATACATGGTACTGATTTTTTTTAATCAAACGTATTCGTGTGGGGTATCTATAGATTGGTCTTTAAAAATAACATTAAGGTTTCTCAAATCATTTTTTCTCTTACTCAATATTTTGAAAGATAGAGCCTACCAAAGTGGTAAAATGTGTCCCCCCCCCCCCCCCCTCTAACTTTTGAAATAAAAGAGTGAAAATCTAGAAAAAATATATGCTGTAGATCTTAATAAAAACTTTCAACGAAAATTGGTTTGAATGATATATAGTAAATACTTTTTGAGATATTACACATTTTCAAAAACCGCAAATGTAAAATTGTACGACGATATTGACGAAAAATTGTAGTGGAGTTTTGGAAAAGTATAGACAATCGGTACGTTAAGTGTGTACGGAACCCTTCATGGGCGAGTCAAACTCGCACTTGGCCGATTTTTTTAATTACCATATGCACGAATGGACCTTCAGTTGTATTCGTTGATATTATTATTTAGATATTATTATTGTTGAAGTCGGTGCTAAGCCAAAAAGAATAATTAAACGAATTATACTGAGTGAAATAACAAACATATTAAGACCATTGTATATTACATAATGATAGCAATTTATGATTTATGATATTTACCTCTTGAGAAGAAACCGCTCAAAATTCATGTTTTTTTAAAACAAATCCAATTGATTAGTTGTAACTACTTACATACCTTTTAAAATCTAAGTTTATGTAAATTCCCGCATACCTTCTAATAGGTACTTGGATTTTGCAAGGATATTATAAATGCGTATTCATTATTTTCGTGTAAATCTTTATGATATTGTAATTATTATATACCTGTTAGTATACAGAGTAAGACGCTTTAAAAACAAGCCTTAAGATCATGCTAATAAACATGTATATACTTACGACGTCTACTACGTCTGGCCATCTTGAATGAGATTTCGCCAAAACTGTCAATTTTTTTATTCCATTGGCACACCTGCTTAACCCTAATAATATCCATTAGGTGTTCAGAAACTTTTTTTCTCTTTTGGCGCGTCGTTTAAAAAGTTATGGCGCATACAAATCGGATGCCTTTTAAAAGGTGGTTGGGTGTTTACCTCATAATATTGGATAACATCTTGGGTCCGTACCACTATACACTTGCATACCTTTTAAAAGGCATTTGGGCCTTACGAGGTTAAGTGCAAATACAAATTTGTTTAATTTAGTGCAAACAGCATCTACCTGATTTTTCCAACTGCAGTATTCATCTAATTTTATACCTAAGAATACTGTGCTGTCTACGATGTCAATTTTATTATTGTTGTAGTGTATGTCAATATTAATTTTTTTTGTTTTATACGTGTGAAATTGAATAGCTTTAGTTTTAGATATGTTAATTTTAAGGTCATTTTTATTCATCCAATTAATTATGTCATAGAGTGTATTATTAATGTCAAGTTCAAGTTCGTCAATATTTTTATTTTTAAATAGAAGTGTGCAGCCATCTGCAAATAAAAAGCAATCATTCTTAGTAACATCTGGAAGATCATTGATGTAAAGAATGAATAGTAATGGCCCCAAAATACTGCCTTGAGGGACTCCATTAGTAATTTTGCGATATTTTGATCTTGCCTTTACTTGCGTTTGATTTTCTATCCGTGTTGTTTCGGTACATTGTTGTCTATTACACAAATAGCTGGCGAACCATTTATGTGCTATTCCTCTTATACCGTAGTCATGTAATTTCTGTAGCAGTATTTCATGATTCACGTGATCAAACGCTTTTGACATGTCAAGAAATACTGCTACTGTTGGTGTCTTATCATTTATTCCTTCTGCAATTTTTTTAATTAAAGAGAAACAAGCTAGAGAGGTCGATTTATCCTCCTGAAAACCATATTGTTGTTGATTTATAATGTTATGCTTGGTAATAAAAGAGTAAAGACGTGTTGCCATCACTTTTTCAAATATTTTAGATATCACCGGTATAAGTGTAATGGGCCTGTAGTTACCCATATCACTATCGTTGCCTTTTTTTAATAAAGGCTTAACTACCGATAATTTAAGTTTGTCTGGGAAGATGCCCTTTTCCAGGCATAAATTTATTATGTATGATAATGGAGTACATATTTTTGGCGCGCACATTTTAAGAACATCGGTACTAATTTCATCGTAACCCACTGATCTTGTAGTTTTTAATCCCATAATGATTTTTTGTACCTCAGTTTCAGTTGTAGGGTACAAGAATATACTGTTATTTAGTCTATTTTTATTCGAATTTACTAATTTACTACCAGTATTTTGTGCAATGTCAATAAAATAGTCATTAAATGATTCAGATATGTCATTTATATTATTCGTAATGTCATTGTTGTGTTTAATTGATTTTATTTCATTTTGATTAGGATTTTTGTTTATGTTATTATTTATTATTTTCCAAGACGCTATGCATTTGTTTTTCGCATTAAGTATATATTTAGAATTATTAATTCTCTGTGCAGCGTTCATACATTTATGTAGTAGTTTAGTATAGTGTTGATATTGCCTTTTATTTCCCTCTTTATTGTTTTTATTTGAATATATATAATTATGGTATAATTTACGTTTTCTTACACAGCACTTTCTAAGTCCTTTTGTAACCCATTTTAATTTTTTAGGATTAAGATCTTTTTTTATTCTAGTAACAGGAAAACAAAGATAGTAAAAAAGAGAAAAAATATCATGAAATTCGTTAAATGCTTCATTAGGATCATTTTGTTCAAATACATTGTTAAATGTCAACGAATTTATATGTGTTAAAAATTGATTTTTGTTTTCATGACTTAAATCTCTTTGTAGTTCAAACCACTGTAGTTTTTTACTGTAGTTTGCTAAATGAGCTGACAGGATTTGACATTTGGTATGGTCTGACAGTGTAAGTTCCTTAGTATAGCCTGTAGCTCCTTTCAAATTGCTAGCCATTAAATCTAGACAGGCGTTTTTTCTAGTGGGTGTATTGATATGTATGAGTAGGTTATGATTTTGCATGATACTCATTAATGTCTGAGTATTTTTGTTATTCTTTAAGATATCAATGTTCCAATCCCCACAGATTATTATATTTTTTTGTCTCTTATTTATTTTGTACAATAATTCGTCCAATTTATCAAAAAATATAGATATGTCTGATGTAGGGGTCCTATACACACAAATTACAATTAAATTAATATTTTTTATAATTACACCGCAGCACTCAAAGTTGTATTTTTCCGACAGAGATTCTGCTATTTGCAATTTTGTACAAGTTATATGATTTGCAACTAAGATACACGAACCCCCTCTTTTTTCATGGTCACGTGACCATATAGAACCCATTTTATAATTATTTAATTTTAAGTTTTGTTCGTGTCCTCTTTTTATAAAAGTTTCTGAAAGACAGACTATGTCTATTGCTTTTTTACTCGCTTTAAATTCGTTGAGAGCAACTTCAAGTTCATCTTTTTTTTTTAGTGCACTACATATATTTTGATGAAAACAATATAGATTAGGATTTTGGCATGTCTCGAAAAAGAGTGTTTTTGTTTGCATCTGCGGGAGGTTGTTTATTTTGAAAATAGTATGGGATCGTTCCCTTTTTTTGTTTTTGTGAGACTGAGTTAGTTTGTAAAACTTGTTGTTCTATAGAACTGGGTGGTTTTTGTTCCAGTTTTTTAAAATAGTACGGAATAGTCCCTTTTATTTGACTTAATAAATCCATTTTATTTTTTTGTGAATTCTTTTTTGAAATATTTTGTTTTATCATAAGTAATGCTTTTTTGTAGTAGTCAGTAGTGTCAATTTCTAATTTAATTTTATTGCAAACTTCTTGTAATGTCAATCTGTGTTCATTTTCTGTCAGAGATATAAATTTACAATTGTTATAGTTTTGGCTTATCAGTTTAAGTTGATTATTTATCAAGTTCGTATTTAAATTTATATTATTTAATGTTTGAATAAGCAATATTTGTGTATTTTGGCATTGCGCTAAGAATACAGATAATTCACAAAATATCTTAGTAGGTATTTTGTCATTTGCACCAATTAATAGTATCAAAAAGTCGTCCCTGCTCAAAGTCTTATATAATTGAGTGTTAAGAACTTCACGAGTGTTTGCATTTGGCTTAGTAAATGAGGTAATCATGATACTTTCGTTGTTACATTTCTTACTTAAAAGCTTTGAAAGATTATGAGCTTGTTGATCACCTAAAATTAGTACCGTAAAATGGGTCTATTTGGAAATAGGGAGGTTATTTGGAATTTCTAAAATAAAAGATTTGATCACACGTTATTTTTTATCTGGCAATGGTAGGAATATTTTTTTGCCACAGGGTAACACTACGTATATCTGTCAACGTCAACTTAATTTTTTGTAGGTTAGTTTGCATTTCTTGTTGAGCGTTTGGAGTTTTAGTAAATTTTGGATTTTCGGTTTTTTTCGTGGGTGTCAAACTTTCATCTGCTGCACAAAGTCTAATAAGGTATGTACTGCGCCAATTAAACTATGTATACGTGTGTT
Source organism: Crambus lathoniellus (assembly GCA_949710035.1). Taxonomy (NCBI): domain Eukaryota; kingdom Metazoa; phylum Arthropoda; class Insecta; order Lepidoptera; family Crambidae; genus Crambus; species Crambus lathoniellus. The sequence goes on along the minus strand of OX453319.1, from coordinate 11,759,370 downwards.
TTCTGTAGATTTCGATGGTTTTACATGTTGCTTTCTATCTCTAACGAGCTAAATACTGCTCCTGTTTTTTGATCGTGGGGCTTTTTGAGATGTATTTTGGGGTTATTTGGATATTTATTTCAAATAGCCCCTTCTACTAATTTCGCTACATAAGTATGGTTTTTGGTAATAGTTTCAAATAGCCCCAAGAGTGCATTACTAGACCCCTTAAGGGTAAGTCATTCACCGATTAAATAAGTAGTACCTACTTTTCCCAAATTTTTATTTCATTGTTAATTTTCAAAAGTCGTTTAAATAGTTTTATTAGATAAAAGTCCACTTTGGGATACCTAAGAGAATAGACTGCCATCGTTTTGTTTCGATAAAACAAAATAAATACACTAACTTAATGCTAAAATAAAACAATACCTACATTCAACAATAAAACAAATAAAAATTATATGTTAGCAGCTTTTTGTTCACAGGAATAAATCAAGCATGAAATCATGGTGCGAACATATCAAAGGAAGTATACCAACACACGTAATGGCAAATCTCATCCACCATATGCAATGTATTCTGAAGAAAATTTACAAAAAGCAATAGAAGCTGTTCGAAATCGTTCATTAAGATTAAAAGAGGCCGCCGAAAATTATAACATTCCTATGAGCACGTTAAGCAGAAAATATAGAAATATAAACTGCACTCAAGAAAAAGCGGGACACCCTACGCTATTTTCAAAAGAAGAAGAGAATGCGTTCATAGAAAATATAAAATTACTTAGCCATTGGGGATTTCCTCTAGATTCAACTGACCTACGAGACTATGCACAAAAATACTTGAATAAAATTGGAAAAACCATATATAGCATACAGGACAACATGCCCGGCGTAGACTGGGCGCGCAATTTTTTAAACAGGCACAAGGACGTAATTTCAAATCGCGCAGCAACAAATATATCTTGCGATCGCGCTAGAACCACACCACAGACAATAGACAACTTTTTTCAAAATTACACAAAATCTGTCGAAGGAGTCGCCCCAGATTGCCTCATCAACTATGATGAAACCAATTTGACTGACGATCCAGGGAGCAAAAATTACATTTTCAAGAGAGGCTGTAAGTATCCTGAAAGAGTCATTAATTGCTCTAAGACATCAATTTCTTTAATGTTTTCGGGTACTGCAGATGGGCAAACCTTGCCAATATATGTAGTGTATAAAGCTGATCACTTGTGGGATCAATGGGTGGAGGGAGGTCCTGCAGAAACCAGGTACAACCGGTCGAAGAGTGGATGGTTTGATTCGGTGTGTTTTGAAGATTGGTTCAATACCGTTATAGTGCCATACGCGAGAAAAAAACCAGGACGGAAAGTTGTAATAGGAGATAATTTGTCTTCTCATTTCTCGCAATCAGTTTTAAAAACTTGTGAAGAATTGAATATATCATTCATTTGCTTACCGCCAAAGACTACACATCTTCTTCAGCCATTAGATGTGGCTTTTTACGCCCCTTTAAAAAAGTATTGGCGTGATGTGTTAACAAAATGGAAGAAAACAGAAGGATTGAAACACAAGACTTTGGTAAAAAGTTCTTTCCCGAAGTTATTAAAGAAACTGAAAGATAAGTTGGCGGAGAATGGCGCGGAATCTGCTAACCTAATTGCCGGATTTAATAATCCAGAACGTCCCAAATCACGGTTACCACAAAAAGAAATTATTTCTGAAGACCAGATAGAGAAGACAACAACTTCAGTCGTAATAGATATTTTACAAGAAATGAGAAGTCCTGCAAGTGCCAACGGACAAACAATACGAAAAAGGAAATGCAATGTACCACCAGGAATTAGTGTAAGAGCAGAAGACTTAGTGCACAATCAGACAGAAAAAAACAAACAGCAACTCAAACGGAAAAATAAAAAAAAGAAAGTGTCGGACAAAAAGAAGAATAGAAATTCTTTAGACGAAGACAATTACATTGATTCTGAAAACACAAGAGGAGCTGCAGAAGAAGTAAATCTGGTTAATACACAGCCAATAGCAGGACCTTCCGGGCTATGTAATCCTTACACGATTAACTCTGACTCCACTCCCTGTAGCTCAGATGATAAAAGATTAAAACATGAAAAGATTATACAAACTTATAAAAAACCAGAAATTGAAAAATACCAATCAATTAAAGGCAAAGGCAAGGGAAAAAAAACCAAAATCAAAGCAGAAAATAATGAAACTAGAATATTACCATATAATTTGGAAGAGAAACCGGCATCTGAAGATAATATAGCTATTGAAGGCAAGAAAATTAAACCAAAAACAAAGAAAAAGCAGATGAAAATAAGTGATTTAAAAAATTTGGACTTAGACCCAGAAAGTATTGAAAGATTGATAGCTAGTGTTAAAGCAGAGAAACTCAAAAATAAAAAATCCAAGAGAGTATCAGATTCTGATACTACCAGTGTGTCAGATATCATGAGCATCCATAGCGACTCGGACATTATAGATGTTGAGTTCGGTCACCAAAGTCCTGATGAATGCTACGAACGTTATGAAGACATGAGAACCTGCACAGACGAACATCCCACAGTTGTAGAAAATATCTCCATTCCTGACCACGATGATAAATTGATAGTTATAACAGACGCTTCTGATGAACAAAAGACTGATAGCAACTTGAAGACTAATTATGATAGTAAGTTAGATTATGTAACTGATAAGACTGGAAACAATCCAAGCAATGCAGCGATTTGTGATATTACGGATTTACCCAATCCTATTCCCTTAACTAATATAACTAATAATTACAATAGACAAGAAACGCAAAAAGATACAAATATAACGAATAATTACAATAAAGAACAAATGCAAGAAGATGAGTCAAAACAAGAATGCAATGATTCTCAAAAAGAAAATTTGTATGCCATTAACGACCATGTCTTAGTGCGCTACTGCAACAATATGAAAAGTCAATATTACATTGGATTCATCGAAAATATTAAAATAGATGGATGTAAATTCAAATACACCATTAATTTTTTCAAGACAATAAGAAAACCACAGCTTGCATTTCGGATTGGCAAGAAAATTGATCGAGATGAGGTTGATGATATATGGATTGTGAAAAAAATTCTTCTGAATGAAAACCCTATGAAAACCAAAGAGTATCTACTCTCTGAAAAATGTGATGAGATGTATTTTTGATATTACCTTGTTAATTTTAACGTTTTTAGAATTGTTTGATCTCTTTTAACAACTCTTAACAACTCGTTTGACGAATACGTACCTAATTTAAATGTTAAGTTAGATGATAGAAAGCGTTTACCACAGCAATAGGTACCTACTACTTCTTGTTAATAATTTCATGTTCATTTTATTTGTGAAAATTTATTATTTGTTACCTATATTGATTTGCCCTTTTATAAAAATAAGTACATAGGTAGTTACTGAAAAGTGTTTCGGATTAAGATTTCAATTTATAAAAAAAAAAGATAAAAAAAAATGTTTTTTTCATTTCATTTAGCCTGCAGACTTTCATGAAGAATAGCCTACCCTTAAGAATTCCAAATATCGCTTTACTTTTAATAGGTACAACTTTAATATATTTACATCAAATTCCAAATATCCCCAATTTATCATCATAGATCATTTCGATTATGGGACTAACTTCAAATAAGTCAGTAATTTGTTGACCGAAAAACGTCTTAATGCTATAGAACTCAACTGGTGATATTTGGAATAATTTCAAATATCGCTTGGACGGTTTTATTTAGGACAAGTATGATAAAATATGACAAACAGATGCATTTAACATCGAATACTAAATAACCCCATAGTAGCGATATTTGGAACAGCATGTTTAAAAATATATATCTCCAAATCTACATGTGACAGATGTTTTTTAGTAGATGTAAACAAGAATACATTATCAAAACTACCCAAAAAGCCTCCCGTTGAGTCGATTCATTCATTGTTCTCTTCTCAAACATTAGATAAAGCAAAAAAATATTTCAAATAGCCCCATTTTACGGTACCCTGTTTTGTTTTTTACTAGCATTTGAACAAGTGTGATATTTATCAAGTGGTGTAATTTTAATTAATTGGTGGTGTGATTTGTACATACTTATTCAACGCCATCTAGTGAAGCAATTGGAAGCTTTATTTTTTAAATGGCCTCTCAGAAAATCGCTCATTGTAAAATAAACATTTTTTATTTAATTAATTTAGTTTCTACGGCAGCCGAAGATAGCTTTTCCTTAAAAGCGAGGCAATTTTCACAAAAGTTTCGATACTAAAATCAAGAGTAGTATCGCAACAAAGGCACTCGATTGATTTGATTTTTTGTAATAAAAATGATTCAATACAATGAGCGATTTTCTGAGAGGCCATTTAAAAAACAAAAGCTTCCAATTGCTTCACTAGATGGCGTTGAATAAGTATGTACATGTCTATGGTATATTTTGGTATGAAACATATTTAAATTTATTACTTTTTAACAACCCAAAGGAAACTAATAATATATTAAATAAGTACTACTGTGAGGAACAGAAACGAAATAGGTAAATTTAAAGATTTAGGTAAATAAATAACATCTGTTTGACGTTCCGTTTTACGTAAAAAAGTCGCGTCAAAGTAAAATTTATAACGTTCCGTTCCTTCTAACTGCATAGGTGGGACAGCGCCATCTAGTGACTGAGCTTTCAGGAAATCGCCCATTGTAAAATAAACATTTTTTATTTAATTTACCTATTTCGTTTCCGTTCCTCACAGTAGTACTTATTTAATATATTATTAGTTTCCCTTGGGTTTTTAAAAAGTAATTAATTTAAATATGTTTCATACCAAAATATACCATAGACATGTACATACTTATTCAACGCCATCTAGCAGGGACCGGATACCGATATTTGCTAATATCGATATTTTAAGGAAAATATCGATAATGGAATCGATAACTGAGATATAATACCGATATTTGTATCGCTAATTTAAGTACTAGTATAAAAGTATCGATAATTTTATCGATACCCAGTACTGATATGCTAGGCTGCGCTGCGACGCGACGTTGCCAGTTCGCACGACACGTGTAACGCGGGCGGGGGCCGAGTGCGGGTTGCGTGCGACTTGCGGAAAGACGGAACGGCAACAGCGCGCAAGCAGCGAGCAACTTAGCTGGACTAGAGCGTTCATTAGGGTGGGGTTGGATGTGGTCTCATGGGGTTAGCCCCATGGCCTTTGATCGCCGAGAGCAGATCCAACCCTAGTCTGCCCTCCTGTCCGGAGAGCTGACATGGCGAATGGCCATGGGAGGAGTGCAACAGTCGCTGATCCCCATGGCAAGTCTAGCTGATTATCCTTCCCGCGGTTGCTGCCTGTTATTGGTCTGGTTCCTCTGAAACAGACGTAACTGAAACGGCTTAGACGTTCCCACCCGACCTTTCCCATCCTTCCATCCTACCCTAACACCTTACTGCGGGTAATATGTGGTTGGTACTTGCGGCCTCATCATCAAACATGACTGATGGTGAGGGGGGGGGGGGGGGGGGGCAACCACCCGCGTGTTTGTGCCGTGCGCGGGGACCCGTACGGGGGGATGAAGGTGTCCTGGTGATTGAGTCGATGGAGTGTAGGTTGTTTAAACATTCCTGAGACAACACATCACTTTGGCCCGGATTTCCTCTCACACGGGAGGCCTAGGACTAGCCATCCAAGGTCAATCGGCTGGGACTTCCCGTCAGAGGGCTGTCAGGCAAGAGTCCTGATATGGTGGGAGTGAACGACGGGCGGGACGACTTGTCTTCCGGCTCTGTTCGGCTCACTTCCTGCTATATTGGGGCTCTATATCTTTGCTGTAATTCTGGCGTTTGTGTGCCTTCTGCCGCAGCGTCCCCATTTGAGGGCTCCAAGGAGGGTGGAAAACAGCAAAGACGAACATCACTATCACCAACTCATGGATACCACAAACAAAAAAACAAAACCCAAGCATACCAAGGCTGCACCTCTGGTGAATAACCCGAGTGTTGCGCCAAACAACACACCGGCAGCTCCTCAGGTGCACAACCTGAGTGTAGCGCCACACAACAACACACCGGCAGCTCCTCGGGTGCAAAACCCGAGTGTAGCGCCACAAAACACACCGGCAGCTCCTCGGGTGCACAACCCAAGTGTAGCGCCGCCAACACAACACAGTTTGGACCTCTCCTCTCTGAAGGCAGCAATGCCGACGACGTCTGTGCCCCAACAGGAGGAATCCGGTTGGAGCACAGTAGTCGTTAAGAAGCAGCGGCCCAAACAGACACCCAACCCGCCTGGCCAATCACGCAAGGCCAAACGAGCGGAGTCCCGATTGGAAGCGAGGAAGGCGCGGCGAAAGGCTACGGATGGTAGTAGGCCGCGTGAAGCTGCCGAAGGGACTGCAAAGCCCCGCGATGCTCCCACTAGTGATGCGCTGACTCCTCACGTGGACCACAGTCCTGTCGAGGAGAAAGATGCACCTAAAGGGGCACCATCTGACGCCTCGAAGCCAGCTGCCGACAACGCATCTGAATCACGTAAACCCGCCAGGCGGGGTAACCGTGGGAAAGGGAATACCGCTACGCCCGCCAAGCCCGTAAAGAGAAATCGCCCCGACGATTCTTTTACTCCGCGAGGCGAGGGCAAGCGTAGTAAGCCCCATCCCACCACCACCAGCTCCATTGCATATGCCGATGCCTTGAAATCGGACCTAAGCGTCGCGTCATGGTAGGGTTCCACCATGGGAACCCTACCATGACCTTACCATGGAGCAGGCAGAAGTCGTCAAGAGGCAGGTGGATGGTTTGCTGGACGAGGAGATTTTTGCTCCGAGTTCATCAAGCCATCCATATGTCGACCCGGCTTTTAAGGCGAACGCCTTCTATAGTGAGGGCGTCCTTAAATTCTGGTGCAGGGACGACTTCTCGCTCCAGTGGCTCCATCGCACAACAGCGAAAATCGGTTCGCCGCGTCCTGGCACCAAACTGGTTGTCAAGCGACAACTGGAGATCCCCAAACGCGTCAAAACGGGGCTCTTGGTGCCACAATATGGACCGGACGACACACCAGACCGGGTACGCAGACGCCTCACGTGCCAGAACACCCATCTTAACGTCTCCAACTGGGCTGTTTACCACGCCGAGGAGCAGGAGGAGAAACAATGCCTGTTCCTCGTGCTTGGAATCCCGGAAGAAGACGTTGAGAAACTCAAGGCAAGCGAGCGTAGAGTTTACTACAAGCTGGGTAACATCTACGCCCGCTTCTTTGATAACACACACACGCCCCCGCCGAACCCCAATGCACCTGGGGAGGTCACTAGTGACCCAGGCAGCGGCACACTCCACCACAGCACTCTTCAAAGCCCTCCACAACCACCACACACGACCGACGACGCTAAGCCGCCTATAGTCAACCCCAGGGAAGTCCCCCAGGAGGAGGAGGGGATGGGGGTTGACGAAGACGTAAGCGGTGAGAGCGACGTAGACGAGGAGGTTATGCTTGACAGCGACGATGGCGCTGGCAGCACCCCTCAGCAATAACCTCCCCGTCCTCCAAGCCAACCTCCAGCACAGCCAGACTGCAACAGCCACCATACGCAGAATGCTGGAGGTCAATCCCAAGACCGTGGCCCTAATCCAGGAACCGTGGATTAGGAAGGGCAGAATATGCGGTCTAAACAACATCGGAGGTAAGCTACTCCTAGACACCACCACAGACAACCCGCGTACATGTATCTACACACCTAAACACGCAAACACAACCTTAATGACCGAGTTCTGTTCCAGAGACCTGACCACCATCAGGCTCCGTAATGACCCCTCCCCAGGCCTGCCTGACGTGGTGATGGCGTCCGCCTACCTGCCGGGCGACGCGGATATCCCCACACCTGAACTGGCCGCGCTGGTTCAACACTGCGAGCGCGAGGGACTAGAACTGATCATATCAGCTGACTCCAACGCACACCATGTGCTATGGGGCAGCAAAGAAAACAACACGCGAGGTGAGGAATTCGTTTCTTTTTTACTCGCGACTAACATGAATATAATCAACAGGGGCTCGGAACCGACTTTCGTAACATCACGAGCTCAGACAATCGTTGACATTACTTTAGCAAGTGAACACGCGTCGCATCACATTTCTGATTGGCATGTCTCTGATGAGGCGTCGTGCTCCGATCATCGCTGGATCAAATACAACCTAAATACGACTCTCACACCGCCTAAGCCCCGACGTAATCCACGCAAGATGGACCGACGTAAGTATGAGCTTATGACCGCTGAGAAGCTAAGGTGTCTAGACACACCTACAACTCACGCGGTTAAAGCGGATATTGATAACCACGTTAATCGCATAACAACAACTTTAATCACCAGCTTTGAAGAAACATGCCCACTTTCTACTCCCAGCCCCCGGCCAGACAACAAACATCACTGGTGGGTACCTGACCTGGAGAAATTACGCCGGAAGGTAAGAAAGTTGTTCAACAAAGCAAAGAACTCTCGAGAAGCGCATGACTGGGACGCCTATAAACAAGCCCAATATGACTACAGGAAGCGTATTCGCCTCAGTAAAAGAGAATGCTGGAGACGCTACTGCACCAATATTGAAAGCAACAACGAGGCTAACAGAGTGAAAAACATTCTGTGCAGCGAACCAGTTCATAATCTTGGTTTCCTGAAAAAGCCTGACGGAACATACACCAAAACAGATCAAGAGACCTCAGAACTGTTAATGACCACTCACTTCCCAGGATGCCGCATAACGGAAAGTCGCACATGGGAAGAAAGAGAGGAGATTTCACCTGTTGAAACCGACTGGATCACCGCCCACAAGGTTGTCAACCCAGAGAAAGTAAGATGGGCAATCAACAGCTTCCTTCCATTCAAATCAGCGGGACTAGACGGAATCTTTCCAGGGCTGATGAGGTGGAGCGACGGAGGTCTCATTGACCACCTCGTAGCCATTTACAGAAGCTGCCTAGCACACCGCCATATTCCTATGAAATGGAGGGAAGTCAAAGTAGTCTTTATCCCTAAACCCGGCAAAGGAGACTACACTCAACCTAAATCATTCAGACCAATTAGCCTCACATCATTCCTTTTAAAGGTGTTGGAGAGACTAATAGACAGGGAGATAAGGAGCACTGTATTGGTCAGGAACCCCTTAAATCCAAACCAACACGCCTACTCTGCAGGCAAATCAACAGAGTCCGCCCTACATAAGGTTGTTTCTTATATAGAAGACAATCTCAAACACAAAATATCCACACTAGGCACCTTCATCGACATAGAAGGAGCTTTTGACAAAACCAACTTTACCAGCATAAGCCAGGCCCTCTCCAGACATGGTGTCGATCCTACTATTGCCGGGTGGATTGACAGCATGTTAAGAGACAGAGCCATACAAATTACTGTGAATGATACTACCAGAGGAGTAGTAGCCAAAGGATGTCCCCAAGGGGGTGTCCTCTCACCTCTCCTATGGAATATCGTGGTCAATGAGCTGATTAGTAGGCTCAACGACCGCAACTTTCTCACAGTAGGCTATGCAGACGATCTGACCATACTCATCAGCGGGCGAGTTGAGAGCGTGATATGTGACCGAATGAGGTCCGCTCTAAAGGTCGTCGAACAGTGGTGCACTAAACACAATCTAACAGTGAACCCAACAAAGACAGAATTGATCATGTTCACAAACAAACGGAGTCTAGGAAATCTTAAACTCCCAAAAGTTTTTAATACCAGTCTGTCCCTAAGCAAGGAAGTCAAGTATCTAGGAATGATACTAGACAACAAACTCCTCTGGAATAGACATCTCGAAAGTAAACTAAACAAAGCCACAATCATCTTCTGCCAATGTAAAAGACTACTCGGCAAAAGTTGGGGACTATCACCGAAAATAACGATGTGGCTGTATAAAACCGTTATACGTCCCATAATCACATACGGAGCCGTTGCCTGGTGGTCCAAAACAGAGCAAAGCACCGTCATCAACAAACTGCAGAAATTCCAAAGATTGGCATGCTCTGCGACAACCGGCTGCATGCGAACCACCCCCACAGCCGCCCTAGAAGTAGCCCTGGATTTAACACCCTTGGATCTGTTTATACAACAAGAAGCCTCCATGGCTGCTATAAGGCTTAAACACCTGGGTCTGTGGTACAATCGAGAGGGTCCTCACTCCACATTGTGGAATGATTTAGTGAAACATGAGTCACTAATCGCTGCCCCATGCGATAGGATACCCAAGCAATACATTTTCGAAAAGAAATACCAAATACAGTTATTTGAAAATGACCGAGATCACTCTGGCATACATGAAGTCCGAATCTATACGGACGGCTCCAAGATGGGGACTGGAACTGGAGCTGGAGTATTCTCACAAGATCTGAATATCAAAATATCACTAGCGCTGGGCCAATACAGTTCGATATTTCAATGCGAATGTGTTGCAATAATAAACGCCGCTACCACGGCCCTGTCCAGAGGTATAAAGGAACTAAACATCCGCATACTGACTGACAGCATGGCCGTCCTAACAGCACTGGAGGCCAACACGATCAACTCCAGTATCGTCTACGAATGCCACAAAGTTTTGGATCGTTTAGCATCCAACAACGGAGTAATCCTACAATGGATTAAAGGGCATAGTGGATCACACGGGAATGATGCCGCCGATGAGCTGGCTAGAATGGGATCCTCCACAATAGTGACAGGACCTACACCCATTCTGCCACTCCCATTCAGCCAACTGCGCTCATGGGTAAGGCAACGAACTCGTGCTGCACATAATACTCGTTGGGTAGCTCTAACAAGCTGTAGACAGTCTAAGATGGCGATGACTGCAGTCTCGCCGCGTTTGACCTGCAGGCTGCTCAGCCTCAATCGTCCAGACCTCCGGATAGTTGTTGGTACACTTACAGGTCACCTTACCTTAAACCGACAACTATTTATTATGAATGCGACAGACAGTCCTCTATGTAGAGGTTGCCTGAACGCTGAGGAAACAGCCGCCCACGTGATCCTGGAGTGCGTAGGTTTGGCCGCACAACGAACAGAAATCCTCACAGAGGTGAGGTCGCTCCTAGAAGCCTGTGAACGCCCCAGGAGGCTTCTGCGCTTCTGGAAGGAGCTAGGATGGCTCGACTAGCCATGTTCACGCATAACGGACCAAATATGAGTCTAAATGCGGAAAAATGTCAATACCAATACCAATACCAATAGAGCGTTCATTTGATGTTTCATTATTCTCGCGTGCGTGACTACCTACTTTCGTTTGTTATTAATACTCTCGTTTGTTATAAAAATTACAACATTCTTATCAATAATGGGACGGCAAAATTTGTTTCTACTATGCTACTGCTATCTAAAAAATGCAATATCAGTTAAGCTTTAAAGAAAATGATTGTTTATGTTATAATTATAATATTTAGTTACATAATAATTATCATTAAATAAATATATAAAAAAAACACTAAAAGTGCCTTTCATTTTTGCATCAGCCTATCTATTCCTTCCTAGCCTTTGAATGTAGGCTTTTGTTTTATTTAACCCTCCACAATCCTGGAAGTCAGTAAGAAAAAACTATTTACCCATTTAGATATTGAGATTATAATTTTAATCACTTATTATGAATCAGGTTAATCACAATAATTTGTGCCATTTTAGATAGATGTTTGAGTATACCAGTTGCCTTTCTCAGACTCCGTTAATTGTACGTCACTGCTATGGCTTTTTTTTGTGCTTTCCAAAAAAATCATAATGCGAATAAAAGCTCGTGTACGCATACATAGTTGAATTAATTTTAATTCTTCACCTATTACTTGTGAAAACAAATCTTGCCTTTTGTCATAACCACCAATAGAATTATTCAGTACATCACATTCTGAACATCCTTTAACAATTGCTTTCTTTGCCTCAATGTTTTCTTCCATTTCGTTTTTTTCTTGACATACAGTATTGCATTCATTATTTAACTTATTTTCTTTTTTCATATTATCTTTTATTTTCGACTAGCTGTTGCCCGCGACTTCGTACGCACGGTAGAGTGACTTTTGTATTTGTTTATTTTATGTGTAATCTGTTGAACTCTTCAGTACTCAGAGGTTGAACTGTGAAATTGTCTATGGCAACTTCCGGCTTCCGTTCCTGCATCTCTCTGTGCGAATCATGAAGTTTGACTTAATACTCTTCAGTATTAAAGTCGAGCTTCATGGTGCGAATAATATGTACTAGTCTATATAATTTGTGATAATATGGCTGCCAATGTAAAAATGGAATATAGAAAATATAATTGATTTATTAAGCAAACAGTCTTTATTTCCTATCTAACTTAGTAAAGGCAAGTTCTCACAGGTTATGGGCCATTGATGCCTGTTAGATAGGTAGAAATTTGGCTAGGGAGTTTACCGTGCGCGTTTTCAGACACAAGATGGCAACCACGCCGGCAAATTTTCCACAACTAAAAGCCGAATTGTTTGGAAATTGGCTCTTCAGAGTACAATCATTATTGGAGGAAAGAGGATTAAAGGAAATAACGGACGCAGAAAAAGTAGAAGATGGAAAGAAGACGTTGGATGGGTCAGGCCGTAGATTTTGCCACAAATAGCGCAATGGTGACGCAAAATTTTCTACGAGTCGGTCGCACAAAGTGGTGCAAAATGGTAGCGCAAAATTATTAAGGAGCACGTACATTAATGTGATTTTATTTAACAAACATGTACTAACAAGAGGTATTGCATCAAACTAGAAAAAGAAACACGATGTTGGTATGTAAGTATGTTTAATTAATAATTATGAAATAATGTACCTATGAGTAATTCTTTTTTATATATTGCGCACAATGAAAAGTTAAACAGGATGACAAAAACTAGTAAGTACCTATGTATGATTTGTTCAATTTACAAAAAAAATACATTTAATTTGTTAGATGGAGGTATTTGGTATTATTCATTATTAATTATATAAATATAATACAACTTTAAAATTTATTTCAACTCTTTTCAATGTTTGAGAGTCCATTACTTTAACTCTAGCAACAACCTGCTTGAAGTATCACTTTTAAAAGGACCTGCCAACCATTAGGATGCCAAAAATAAAAAAATAAAAAAAAGTTACATGGGTTTAAAAGTTAGTATGAAAGTGACGAAATTCCAAAACTTATAAAATACAAAATAAAAAAAAAACTTTGGACCTAGGTAAAATCTTTGAGGCTGGTTAGGTAGCAGACCACCGCACCTACCCCTATTTTTGTATGTTTAACGTTCTGCCGAACACCCTGTACTTATAGAATATTAATAAAAGCTAACAAATCAATTAATAGTAATGCTAGTTGTTCAGTACACCCCTGCCTAGACCGCGGAGTCAGCATTGGCGCAGTGGAAGGCTATCATGAGTATAGACTCCGGACAAATCTTGGTTTCAGCCGGGATGTAACTGAACAATAGGACTGCGATACACAGCGGAGAGAATGTGAAGTAAGGTGATTTTACATACTGTGGTCTGTGCTGTAGAAAGTCCCTGGGCAGCGTGGGGAGAGGGGGGCCCCCCCTGTGGCTCCGTCTTCTTCTGCAGACCTTACCAATTAGTCACCTCACTCATAACACAAATAACAGCGTTCACAAGACACTGGGCGTTTCAACAATAGATACACAAAGACACACACGTGGGAGCTTTTTTTATTACGATATAGTGTCCCGACAACAAGCGCATGTGGTAGAAAAGGTTATCTTTCAAAGCATCCGCGACCGGCCACTCCAGAGATGGCATCAAAACCTTGGTCGTACAAAACGGGATCACATAGATAATTTAAGATGTATTCAAACTCGATATGCCAGGCACATTCAACGCGAGCGATTTTTAACAAATTCAGCAAAATTATTCCGACATTTTTCCAAGAAGAATTCCAATCAAGTGTCCCTGTCAACTTCAAGTGACAGCTAATGTCAATTTGACGTGACATTAGAGTTGCGTTCAGAAACGTCGATCTTTTCCGAACATCCCCCCGCCCCGGACCGTTAAGAACGGTACGTCAATCTACGGGTAATCGGGAGAGCCCACTAACTGCTCTCTTCAAAACCGAATCTCGAACCAAAACCTCAGCAAAACGAGGAACTCCGTCAGTTCCGGGGTAGAGTTTAACAATGCGCCCCCTTCGCCAACATAGGGGCGGCAGGTTAGCATCCTTAATCAACACGAGGTCGCCAGTCTGGGGTGGGGTGGTTTTATCTGTCCACTTCACGCGCTGTTGCAGGATATGCAAATACTCCATCGACCAACGTGCCCAGAAGTTTTGGGACATCTGTTTCAAAAGTTGGTATCGCGACAAACGATGGGATCCTACATCCTGAATCGGATATTCAGGCAACGCCAAAAGGGGCTGTCCGATCAAGAAATGACCTGGCGTCAACGCTTCCAGGTCATTCGGGTCCGAAGACAACGGGCACAAGGGTCGCGAGTTGAGGACGGCCTCAATTTTACAAAATACCGTATCAAGTTCCTCAAACGTGAGAATAGTTTCTCCAATCACGCGACGCAAGTGTGTCTTGGCAGCCTTTACACAAGCTTCAAAAATTCCTCCCCAGGTCGGACAAGCTGGAGGGCTAAACTTCCAGATTATCCCACGCCGGGAGAGGGTGGTTCCAATGTCTATTTTATTATCAACAAAAAACTTAACTACTTCCTTAAGATAATTACACGTTCCCTTATAATTAGTACCACAATCGGAACGTATCAATGACGGCAGTCCTCTACGGGAAACAAATCTGCTCAAGGCGGCGACAAAGGCTTCGGTAGACAATTCCGAGACAATTTCCAAGTGGACAGCCTTGGTGGACAAACACACAAACACGCACAAGTACGCCTTATAGGTTTTAGCATTACGCAGTCTCGAAGCCTTTACAGTAAAGGGACCGGCGAAGTCGGTGGCGACTCCGGCAAAAGCTCTACATTCCGTGACGCGATCAGCAGGCAAATCACCCATCTGGGGCTGCATGGTCGCGGCCTTCAATCGATAACAAGGCAGGCAACGGAAAACCACAGTGCGAATGGCTCGACGAGCAGACAAAATCCAAAATTCACGCTGCAAAATGGCCAACAAAGCATTACAGCCAGCATGTTGTGCATTCACATGGCGATCTGTTATTATCAGTTGAGTCAAATGTCCGGCTTTAGGTAACAAAAGGGGGTGACGAGCTCCATACGGCAGGTTCGCATTTCGAAGTCTTCCGCCGACTCGCAAAAGCCCACTCTCGTCCAGGAAGGGATTCAATCGCGATACCGCGCCCTTCAACTTGCGACGGCCTAAACGCAAAATTTCAATCTCGGACTCAAAACTATCAGCTTGTACTCTCCGGACCCAAAACAAGAGCGCGTCCCTACGCTCGTCCGGAGTGAGAACCGACGAATCACGCCTCGCGCGTGGGTTTCTGCAATTGTACGCAAAACGTCTGATCCAAGCGGTAACACCAAGCAGCTTCTGTAAGGAGCTGTACCGATCCAACAACAAATCCTTTTCCCCGGCGGGGTTAGTCTCCAGGACGCATGCCCGCATATCAGGAACGGCTACGTTCGACAACGCTGGAGAGGGCGGCCACTCCGACTCAGGCCGCATCAACCACTGTGGGCCCCACCAGAGGGAGTGGTTAATTAGGGTTGGGGCTACACAACCCCGAGACGCACAATCCGCGGGATTCATGGTTCCCGGCACGTGTCTCCAAATCAACTCGATGTCGGAATTACAAATCTGCGACACTCGATTGGCCACAAACACGTCCAAGGTGTGCGCCGGAGCCTTCAACCAACAAAGGACGACCTGACTGTCCGTCCAAGCATAAACCTCTTGTATCTTAATAGATCGACCTAATGTGAGCCATACGTGGTTCAACAAACGCATTAGGAGGGCAGCTCCACACAATTCCAACCTCGGGATCGTATGACGAGTCCGAAGGGGAGCGACTTTGCTTTTCGCTATCACCAGATGCACAGCAACAACTCCGTCAACAGTAACGGTGCGGAGGTACACGGCCGCAGCAAATCCACGTTCGGAGGCATCGGAAAAGCCGTGAAGAGTAACTTTACAATTTTCAGAAGGGAGGAATAGCCTCGGCAAATGCACTTCATTAATCTCGGGGAGGGATGAAACGAAGCTCGACCAATCTCGGAGTAACTCGTCCGAGAGGGGTTCATCCCACGACACACCCGAAGCCCATAACCGTTGCAAGAAACACTTGGCCATAAACAGCACGGGGCAAATCCACCCATTGGGGTCAAAGGTACGTGCGACAGTAGACAATACTAAACGCTTGGTCCAGACTTTCGGTGGTCGTAAATCCACACAATACGTGAAAGTGTCAGAGACCGGTTTGTACTGTACGCCAAGGACGGTCACCACATGGGGATTATCAACATTTTCGAATAGGTGGGGGTCCTGCTGGTGCTCTTCGGGCAAACCTACCAGTACATCAGGCGAGTTGGATATCCATTTCCTCAACTCGTAACCTCCCGACTTCAAAAGGGCGGTGAGTTCGTCTCTCAGGACAATCGCCTCTGAGACAGATGAGGCGCCCGTGCAAATGTCATCCACATAGACGTCACTGGCCAAAATGGCGGAGGCGCGAGGGTATCTCAAGCGCTCCTTCTCGGCCAACTCCAACAAAGAACGAATCGCAACAAACGGGCTCGAAGCCAAACCGTACGTATTCGTATTCAATTCATAAATCAACAAGGGGTCCCTAGGACTCTCTCTCCACAAAATCAATTGGTACCTCCTATCCTCTGGATGGATGACCGTTTGTCTGAACATCATCCGGATGTCAGTCATAAATACAATTTGGTGCCGCCGGAAGTTGGTCAAAATGTCTGAGATCTCCGTGTGCAGCTTGGGACCTACATGCAGACACTGGTTCAAGGACGCTCCAGTAGAGGTGGGAGCCGAACCGTCAAAGACCACCCGAATCTTTCCGGATTTCAAAACGGCGTGGTGCGGCAAAAAGAAGTGCTCAACGGAGCGCCAATCCAAATCGCTCACGGACATGTGCCCTAACTCCTCATACTCCCGCATGAATTCAACATACTTCTGGCGGAAGACCGGATCCTTGCTCATGCGACGCTCCATCGCCACTAGCCTACGTTCCGCTAGCGGTCGGGATTCGCCCAGAGGAGGTCGGCCGGCACGAAAGGGGAGACGGGTGATCAAACGACCAGAGCGGAGGCGACCAGTGTTATTCTGGTAATACAACTCGCATTCATCCGCTACTGGGTCAACCCGCGGGGCTGGTGGAGGTTCCTCAACCTCCCAAAACTTCTGCACCACTTCGGAGAGAGACACATTAAAAACAAGACCGCGATCCTCATCAAGGGAATCCAAAACGCGGCGAGCAGGGCCCATCACAACTGTACCGAGTGTCGTCTGCAGAGCTACCAAGCCATCTGGCTGCAAAACTCGCTTCCCCGTCAACAAAACTCGCCCCAGGACATCGGCTCCAAGGAGAGCATCAATCGGGCCTGGGCGGAAGAAATTTGGATCGGCGAGTGGGGAATCAGACACCAAAGACAACATACTCGGTCCCAAGTCAACTGAAGGTTGACGGCCAACAACTGTGTCCAACACAATCGCCGAGGTCTTAATGCCTGGCGTGGACTTATTACGTGAGGTAAATGTGAAGTCAACATGCCCTAACAACCCGGGGACTTTCACATCGCCAACACCTCTCACGCCTTCCGTGTGGGGGTGCACCTTGAGGCCCAACCGCCTAACTAACCAAGATGACACAACACACCCCTGAGCACCGGAATCCAACAAGGCGCGAACTTCCACATGGTCGCCATTCAATCCCCTGACAAGCACAGAGGCCGTGGGCAACAAAACGGTCTCTGGAGGGGTGGCTACAATCGACCGTAAACACGTTGATTGCTAGTATGTGGGGTCCCCAGACGTCCCCCCATGGTAAGGGGGTCGCTCATAGCGATCCAGTGGGTCCCAGTCTCCCACATACTGCCTACGTCCAAATCGCCCGGTATCAGGCGGGTTATATCTCCCGGCCCCTTGAAAACGGGGCGGGCGCCGCTCCAAACGCGGGTATTCGGCGAGCGGCGGCGAGAATCGGTGCCTATCACCCACCGTGTACGTCGCCCCATAGTCGCGGGGGCACGGTGACCGATTTTCAGAGGGGGGGTCCCGGGGACCCCCGGCTGTGCGAGGCTCAACACGTTGCGGGGGGCTTCTACGACCTCCCGCATCGCTCGCAAAATCGAACCCCCTAGTTGGGGACCGATTTCCCATGGGGGGGTCCGTGGGACCCCCGCCCGTGCGAGGCTCAAAACGTCGCGGGGGGCCTCTACGACCTCCGGCAACGCCCGCATAACTCATCCCCATCCTTGGGGATCGGTTTCCCATGGGGGGGTCCCTGGGACCCCCGCCCGTGCGAGGCTCAAAACGTCGCGGGGGGCCTCTACGACCTCCGGCAACGCTCGCATAACTCATCCCCATCCTTGGGGATCGGTTTCCCATGGGGGGGTCCCTGGGACCCCCGCCCGTTAGAGGGTCCAAACGTGGCGGAGAGCGTCTGGGGCCACTCTGGTGGCCACTAGAACTGCTGCGGGATGCAAACACCGCGGGGGGTCCGAGCCCCCCACCCATACGAGGTGATCCTGCAGCGACGCGCTGCGGCGCTCCGCCGCCCTCTGGGCTGTTCATGCAGAGGAGGGGATGGTGGTTGCCCTTACAAAAGCGGCATGGGTGCGCTTGGGTACATTCGCGCTGCATGTGCAGGCCCAAGCACGAGTAGCACCATGTCCGTTGTCGCGCGATCGCTCGACGGCCTTGGACGCGCTGGTCGAGGAACTTATCACAACGGGTCGTGCTGTGACCCGGTTCCCGACAGTACAAGCAGCGGGCGGTCTCCTGGACGGCGGCATAGCGGCCGGGCGCGCGAGGGGCCATACGCCCCCTACGGGGGGGTCCGGTGGGGGATCTACTCTGTGGCACAGGTCGTTCGGGTCCCATAGGACCGGCCAGAGAGGAATTATCTGCCAGTCTACTTTCTCCTTCCAGGAACGTCAAGAGGTCCGAGAAGGGTGGCAGATAAGTCGCACTATCCCCACCATACTGCTGCTCAAAACGGACCTTAACACAGTCCGGCAACTTTCCCAGGACAATGTGCAGTAACAAAAACGACCACTGCTCCACTGGGAGTTTTAAGTTTTTCAATGCGTTGTAGGCAACCAACAGCGGATTCAACAAAGCCACTCTCAAGTGCATCACGCTGGCAACGCGGGGTAAATTCAAAATGGCGGCAACATGGTTGTCCGCCAGACGTCGTACGTTCTGGTACCGACGGGCAATCAAATCCCTAGCAATAGGGTAGTTTTCATCCGAGGGGGCCAAATGTTGAACCGATTCAAGGGCCTCCCCTTCCAACACGGATAACAAATAAGCTAACTTCTGGCCCTGGGTCAAATCGTCCCGGGCATGTACAAGACTATCAAAAATATTAATAAAGCCCTCCCAGTCCTCTAGACGACCAGCAAAGCGCCTTAAGTCTAAGGGGGCCAATCTAGCAAAGAGAGGGGGCATACTTTTAGATGAGACCGGGGACGGGCTCGGTTCATTCTCTCTTGCCACTTGCAAAGGTCGAGCTACCTGGGTAATTCTGTCCGCAAAATCATAACACTGGTCCACATCCAAACCGACTTCTTGTCGCATTTCCACCTCGGCCTCAACAGTCCTTTCCAAAAATAAGGCATACTGCTCATCAACAACAGCCAAACGTATGGGCAGATCTACGTATCTGTTCAACAAGGCCTCCGTTCTATCCGGTCGATCCAACAACGCGACCGCAGAAGCCAACCACCGTAACTCAGAACGTATTTTGGCTTTAGCAGAGGAGGCCGTCATTGTAACGTCACAAATTTATCAACAAAAACAACAAATTCAAAATATTCACTATAACACAAAATCTCCAATATTTGGAGGTTATTACTAACCACAAAATTCCAATATTACAACAACAAAGTATTTATAATGACACAAACTCTTAAATATCTGGAGGTTATCAGAAAACAACAAAACTCACTGACTATTGAAATTCACTTGGATATCAACACAACATACTGTTACACAACAACAAGTTAATTTCAATTATTTCAAAGCACAAGTTTCAATGAGTTTCAATGTGTAAACAATGTCCCAAATCATTTAAGTTTCACTAAGTATTGAGTGCAAACTTATTAGCTGACCTTTTATTAGCTATTATTTTAGCAACAAACTTGTCAATATTCACAACTCAAGTTTGCTGACAAAACTAAATAATAATTATTATGAACAAAGAAAGGTATCTGTTTACATTTTGGAACTTCAATACATGACAATTAATTACAAGACATGGAACCAATAACAAAGGAATGCCCTTTACTTTTCAAATGCAAGTTAATTACCATTTACAAGTACAAATTAATCTAGTCCGGACCAGACTGGGTCATCAAACGGCACTGATTAATACAAAGTTTTGGCGTGGGCCTCTCAGGCCTTCAAGCTACGCTCTTGGCTACCAAGAAATGTTCAGTACACCCCTGCCTAGACCGCGGAGTCAGCATTGGCGCAGTGGAAGGCTATCATGAGTATAGACTCCGGACAAATCTTGGTTTCAGCCGGGATGTAACTGAACAATAGGACTGCGATACACAGCGGAGAGAATGTGAAGTAAGGTGATTT
Organism: Crambus lathoniellus; assembly: GCA_949710035.1. Lineage (NCBI taxonomy): Eukaryota > Metazoa > Arthropoda > Insecta > Lepidoptera > Crambidae > Crambus > Crambus lathoniellus. Next base: position 11,738,674 of record OX453319.1, on the reverse strand, counting down.
TACATACTGTGGTCTGTGCTGTAGAAAGTCCCTGGGCAGCGTGGGGAGAGGGGGGCCCCCCCTGTGGCTCCGTCTTCTTCTGCAGACCTTACCAATTAGTCACCTCACTCATAACACAAATAACAGCGTTCACAAGACACTGGGCGTTTCAACAATAGATACACAAAGACACACACGTGGGAGCTTTTTTTATTACGATATAGTGTCCCGACAACAAGCGCATGTGGTAGAAAAGGTTATCTTTCAAAGCATCCGCGACCGGCCACTCCAGAGATGGCATCAAAACCTTGGTCGTACAAAACGGGATCACATAGATAATTTAAATTGTATTCAAACTCGATATGCCAGGCACATTCAACGCGAGCGATTTTTAACAAATTCAGCAAAATTATTCCGACATTTTTCCAAGAAGAATTCCAATCAAGTGTCCCTGTCAACTTCAAGTGACAGCTAATGTCAATTTGACGTGACATTAGAGTTGCGTTCAGAAACGTCGATCTTTTCCGAACACTAGTCATGTTTTTAGCGGAATTACAGCTAAAAGTAATTTCAAAATAATAAAAAACTTGAAAACCTTGTGTGCATGCACTATTATTCAATAGCGTAAAATAAGTGGCGCAATTTCTACGCAACCGGTATCGCAAAGTGACATAAAGACAGTTTTGCGGAACCGAGGCGCAAATGAAATCGATTATAACTCTTAAAATATACTATTTTACAAGGCTAGTTTAACATATACAGATCACACACATCTAATTAAACCATGCGCAACAAAAATTATAAGTTTTAATCAAAAACTTACCTTGAAATCTCAAAAAATGCACTCTGCAAAGTAGGCGACACTTTTCACTTTGATCGGAGTTGACACCGAAATGTCAAAAAATATGGTCGTCAACGCTGCATTGACCATAGAATACGATACTTTGGTGATGCCAGCACTCAAACAAAATCTTAATAAATGTTTTAAAACCATAAAATGGGTGAAAATGGTTACGCAATATAAGTAGCGCAAAGAAATGGTTTTTCAAAAAAAAAATCTTATTGCCGAAAACTTATCTTTTTTCTTAGGAAAGACGCAAAGATATTAAAGGAATGGCAACCTTATTATTATTTTATAACGTCAAATCAAACAGCTCATCAATAAGTTAAAAAATGATAATTTTATCGATGTTTAAGCTGTACACCTACCAATGCGGATTCGCGGTTTTTATAAAAAATCCGTCACTTTTGGGAGGGAAATGTCAAATAGTTTTCCAAATATATAAACTTATCCAAATATCTATATTGCCTTGGTTTGCTATTTCTTAGGAAAGACGATGATAAGATTGAGACATTTCTAAGAGTACTATATTTAAAATTATATGAGGCGGAGACTTTTGTACCCTCGAATGTGGCAAAATCTACGGCCTGACCCGGATGCAAAGGCAAGAAGTTTAATAGTACAATGCCTAACGGATAGACACTTAAACCTCGTAAAGGATTGTTCTACAGCTAAAGGAATGCTAGATGTTTTGAAAAGCACTTTTCAAAGAAAAAGTGTGATATCCAAAATCACTTTACGTAGAAAACTTCTAACCTTGAAACATCAGGGTGGCAGTCTCGAGGAATATTTCGCAAAATTTGAAAATATTATCCGTGAACTCGAAGTTTCAGATGAAAAGATAGCAGAGTGCGATAAAGTTTGTTACCTCCTAACAGGGCTAGGAGAGGAATATAATAATGTTATAACAGCAATCGAAACTGTAAACACAGACTTATCACTGGAATTTGTACGGTCCAAATTATTGGATCATGAAGTAAGAAAATCAGAGGAAATATCCACTGAAAAAGAAGACACTTCATTTGTTGTGATCTGTTATAAATGTAAGAAGAAGGGTCACAAGTCTTTTGAGTGCCGGATGGTCAGTAGAGGTCGAGGACGGGGCTACAGAGGTCCCAGAGGCAGAGGTGGAGCAGCTCATCCCGCACAAGAGGGGAGCAAGCCACTGTTCATAGCTTCAGAACAAGCATTTGCTGCCAAAGACATGGCCAACACTATTTCTTTTATAGTGGACTCCGGAGCTACTCGGGTCAGGCCGTAGATTTTGCCACAAATAGCGCAATGGTGACAAAAAATTTTCTACGAGTCGGTCGCACAAAGTGGTGCAAAATGGTAGCGCAAAATTATTAAGGAGCACGTACATTAATGTGATTTTATTTAACAAACATGTACTAACAAGAGGTATTGCATCAAACTAGAAAAAGAAACACGATGTTGGTATGTAAGTATGTTTAATTAATAATTAACAATAATGTACCTATGAGTAATTCTTTTTTATATATTGCGCACAATGAAAAGTTAAACAGGATGACAAAAACTAGTAAGTACCTATGTATGATTTGTTCAATTTACAAAAAAAATACATTTAATTTGTTAGATGGAGGTATTTGGTATTATTCATTATTAATTATATAAATATAATACAACTTTAAAATTTATTTCAACTCTTTTCAATGTTTGAGAGTCCATTACTTTAACTCTAGCAACAACCTGCTTGAAGTATCACTTTTAAAAGGACCTGCCAACTATTAGGATGCCAAAAATAATAAAAAAAATAGATCTGTCAATAAAAAAAAAGTTACATGGGTTTAAAAGTTAGTATGAAAGTGACGAAATTCCAAAACTTATAAAATACAAAATAAAAAAACTTTGGACCTAGGTAAAATCTTTGAGGCTGGTTAGGTAGCAGACCACCGCACCTACCCCTATTTTCGTATGTTTAACGTTCTGCCGAACACCCTGTACTTATAGAATATTAATAAAATCTAACAAATCAATTAATAGTAATGCTAGTCATGTTTTTAGCGGAATTACAGCTAAAAGTAATTTCAAAATAATAAAAAACTTGAAAACCTTGTGTGCATGCACTATTATTCAATAGCGTAAAATAAGTGGCGCAATTTCTACGCAACCGGTATCGCAAAGTGACATAAAGACAGTTTTGCGGAACCGAGGCGCAAATGAAATCGATTATAACTCTTAAAATATACTATTTAACAAGGCTAGTTTAACATATACAGATCACACACATCTAATTAAACCATGCGCAACAACAATTATAAGTTTTAATCAAAAACTTACCTTGAAATCTCAAAAAATGCACTCTGCAAAGTAGGCGACACTTTTCACTTTGATCGGAGTTGACACCGAAATGTCAAAAAATATGGTCGTCAACGCTGCATTGACCATAGAATACGATACTTTGGTGATGCCAGCACTCAAACAAAATCTTAATAAATGTTTTGAAACCATAAAATGGGTGAAAATGGTTGCGCAATATAAGTAGCGCAAAGAAATGGTTTTTCAAAAAAAAAATCTTATTGCCGAAAATTTATCTTTTTTCTTAGGAAAGACGCAAAGATATTAAAGGAATGGCAACCTTATTATTATTTTATAACGTCAAATCAAACAGCTCATCAATAAGTTAAAAAATGATAATTTTATCGATGTTTAAGCTGTACACCTACCACTGCGGATTCGCGGTTTTTATAAAAAATCCGTCACTTTTGGGAGGGAAATGTCAAATAGTTTTCCAAATATATAAACTTATCCAAATATCTATATCTGCCTTGGTTTGCTATTTCTTAGGAAACACGATGATAAGATTGAGACATTTCTAAGAGTACTATATTTAAAATTATATGAGGCGGAGACTTTTGTACCCTCGAATGTGGCAAAATCTACGGCCTGACCCACTCAGCATTTCATTCAAGAGCAGTATAAGAAATACATGACGGATATAGAAGATTTACCTCAAAAGTTGAATATTAAGATTGCAAATGGACAGACATTAACAGCTACACAGAAGGGAATTTTAGAGGCGAAACACAATAACAGAATGATTCAAATTGAAGCTGTTATACTACCTGGATTGAGTACTAATCTAATGTCAGTTAGTAAATTGGTAGACAGAAAAATGCAAGTGATATTCAAAGATGGACGGTTGATAATTAAGCATCAAAATGAAACTTATTATGGAGTGAAAAAGGGACAGTTATATATATTTGAAGTAAAGATAAATATTGATAAATATGCAGATACATGTCAATTATCAAAAGAAGATTCGATCAACTTATGGCATAGACGGTTTGGTCATGTGTGCAGAAAGAAATTGGCTATATTGGGACTACCATTTAGTAAAGAACCATGTGACATGTGTATGACAAATAAAGCAACCCGATTACCATTTAAACGACTACAGAGACCTAGATCACACAAAATTGGTGAACTCATTCACACAGACATTGCAGGTCCCACTAGAGTTCCAACTGAAGAAGGTTATAGATACTTCCAAACAATTATTGATGACCACAGCCATTTCACCCATACATACTTATTAAAGAACAAGTTTGAAGCAACATCAAATTTGATAACATATATAAAGGAAATAGAAAGGCAGATGGATATAAAGGTTAAAAAGATTAGGTCAGACAATGGCGGTGAATTTGTGGCCAAGACTCTAAAAGATTTTTGTAGCAACAATGGAATCAAGATTGAATATACCCAAAAGTTCAGCCCACAACAAAATGGCAAGGCTGAAAGGATGAACAGAACCATCTATGATAAAGCTAGAACCATATTGGATGAGTCCAATTTGCCAAAACATCTCTGGGGACATGCTGTACTAACAGCTACATTTTTAATCAATCGCTCACCATGTTCTTCCATACAAGACAAAATACCTGCGATGGAAATGAAAAAAGAAGTAGATCTACAAAAGATAAAGATATTTGGGAGTAAAGCTTGGGTGCATATCATGCCCAAACAAGACAAGCTGTCAAGCCGTGCAATTTCAGCAAGAATGGTAGGATATGCCACAAATGGCTATAAACTATGGTACCCCAAAACAAATTCGATAATAGTATCGCGTGATGTCCGATTTGATGAATCAAACATAAGGTATTTAGATGAAGAGAAACCTCAGTATGAAAATAAAGAAATATTAGATGATACAATTCAAGAAGATCTTACAAATCAAGAAGAACCAAATAGTGAAGATAAAAGCCAAGATGAACACCACATTGAAACCAGAGAAGAAGCTAGTAACCAAAAAGAATCCACAAGATCGGGCAGAGAAGTGAAAAAGCCAAGTAACCTAAATGACTATGAGTTATACGAAGCATACTGCTTACTTTCTAGTGAAGGCGATCCATCAACTTATAAAGAAGCTATGAAACAGTGCATAGAATGGAAAAGAGCAGTAGAGAGTGAAATTGAATCATTAGAGGAGCAAGAAACCTGGTCAGAAACAGAGCTACCAAAGGGATGTAAAGCAATTGACACAAAGTGGATTTTCAAGACTAAATCTGATGGAACCCGAAAAGCAAGATTAGTTGCCCGGGGATTCCAACAAGAAACAGAAGATTATGTTTATGCTCCAGTAGCAAAGATGACTACTATAAGAATGGGCTTATCTCAGGCTCTAAACAATGACTGGAAGATAAATCAGCTGGATATACCCACAGCGTTCCTGAATGGAAAACTAGACACAGAAGTTTATATTAAAGTTCCAGAGGGAGTAAAATTGATAAATGACAAGGAAAGGACAGTCTTAAGACTCAATAAAGCATTATATGGTTTAAAAGAATCACCGAAATGTTGGAATAAAACTTTTGATACATTTTGCAAGAAAATAAACATGTCAAGATCCAAAAATGATATATGCTTGTACACAGGCAAAAACATATGGCTAATACTATTTGTCGATGACATATTGTTGATGGGAAATACAAAACAAGTGGATAATGTAATTAAACTATTGCAAGAAGAATTCAAAGCCAAGAATTTAGGAAGTATAAGTAACTTTTTAGGTATTGAAATACAAAGAAACAACAACACAATAAAGTTATCACAAAAACGCTTTATTAATAACATAATGGCAAAGTTTAACATGCTGAACTGCAGAGAAGCGAAGACCCCGATGGAGAACAGATTCCAAGTACCTGAAACAGAAGAAGTGATTAGTAATGTGCCATACAGAGAACTTATGGGATGCTTAAATTATCTGGCAACAATAGGCAGACCAGATATTACCTTTGCTACCTCTTTTCTGAGTAGATACTTAGACAAGCCTACAAGAAGCTTATGGACTGCAGCAAAGAGAATACTGCATTATTTAAATGCAACTAAAGATATGGAATTGACTTACCGTAAGAAGAAAGAAGATAATAATCTTTCTCTAATTTCAGCTTTTTCAGACGCAGACTGGGCTGGTGATAAGACCGACAGGAAAAGTGTCAGTGGTATGGTTGTCTATCACCAAGGCAATTTGATTTCATGGTCCTCAAAGAAACAGCAGTCGGTTGCGCTTAGTACAGCTGAAGCAGAATATGTTTCTGCAGCTATGTGCGTCAGTGAACTCTTGTTTATTCATGGATTGGCAAAAGACTTTAATGACCAGTGCAGTGTTGAACTAAAAGTGGACAATCAAAGTGCTATAAAAATGATTATGAACAGTGAAAACACAAAATATTCAAAGCACATTGACATAAAGTTTCATTTCGTAAAAGACATTGTGTCGCGTAACATAATAACAGTGAATTACGTTAGTTCTTGTGAGAATACGTCAGATATTATGACAAAACCACTGTGCAATGTTAAGCATAGCTATTTTCGTGCTAATTTGTTTAATTTTTAAATATTGATATTTGTTAAATTCATGTTTATTTGAGGTTATATAAAATTGACAAATGTCACTTAACATGACGTCTTAAATGTCAAACGTCACTCACTAGTGTTGCCATTATATTGTTTAAAGAAAATACCAATTTATATGTATGCAATTTTAAGTTGAGATTTTGTTTTGTTAAAGTATTAGTAGTACTAACTTAGTAACTTAAAATTGAGAGGGAGTGTTGAACTGTGAAATTGTCTATGGCAACTTCCGGCTTCCGTTCCTGCATCTCTCTGTGCGAATAATATGGCTGCCAATGTAAAAATGGAATATAGAAAATATAATTGATTTATTAAGCAAACAGTCTTTATTTCCTATCTAACTTAGTAAAGTCCAGTGACCGCAAAGTATATGTGTCTGTATAGGTGTAGGTATCGGAAGCGCGGAATTCAGTTTTGCGCTCGCGATTGCTTGTTAAGGTGCATGTAGTCGTGAAACAATCATTTTTGAGGCCCTAAAACTCAAAAATTAGCCTACTGATGAATCCAGAATTATTATATATTAAATATTGATATATAAACTTCAATCGGAGCATTTAAAAAAAACATAGTGTTTAAGATACTATTAAAAAAAAACATTGAAATGAAGCTGTTTTCAAATTGAAATACGCTACTGCTTCTAAACTACAAGTGATATTTTCACGTTTCTTACAGGAAAAGATTGCTAACTTGTTTAACTTAAAACTGAGCATTTTTCGTTTTAAAATAATACATAGTTTTGACGAAACGTGTGTTGAAGCTGTATTGGTGCGGGTAGCGGGCGGGAAACTTAGGCCACTTTTCTATGCCCAAGGTCGTTGGCAATAGCACGGGCCTTAACCGAGCTTCACGGTCTTCATCGGTTTTAAGAGCACGAAATAACCTCATCCTCTTAGCTGACCTAGAGCCTTGCGATAAATTACTATTTTTTTTCCTAGGCATTTCAAATAACAATAATCGTAATCAAATCACAATAATCAATGTCCGTTTTCCAACAATTCAAATTGAACTACAAATCAATAAATCGAAATCTAATTCAAGTATATTTTATTTATCGTATTTTTAATTCATTAAAATCACAATAACTGAGTTTTCTCTGGGTGTCATGTCAGCCGTCAATAGTAAGCAATATAATAATATAGTCCCACACTTCTGTATGTTCCTGTGACCATAGATGTATTATTCCTGTAGATGGATCACAAAAATATGCTATAACTCACCCATCCTTTACCCCTTCTAACACTATCAAATCGTCATAAGATAGAAAGAGACATACATGTTAATCTGTTGCGTCGCAATTAGTGAATGTCTCCATTTTGACTATGCAATGCTAGATGATGATGATGCAATGATAGTGCTGTGGTTTTTTTTATAACAAGTTATCGATAAAACGTTTAAAAATAATTTGAATGCAATGCGATACATAAAACTACAATGCATATGTATATCATCATCATGTCAGCCGAACGACGCCCACTGCTGGGCATAGGCCTCCCCCAAGGATCTCCACAACGATCGGTCCTGCGCTGCCCGCATCCAGCGGCTTCCCGCGATCTTGACCAGATCGTCGGTCCACCTTGTAGGGGGCCTGCCCACGGAACGTCGTCCGAATGTATATATCGCAGGCGTATTGTATATTTCACCGTATTACATAGCAACTAGCTGTATTGGAAAACAGCACCGCATTGTAATGCGGCGGATTCAAGAAAAGAGAAAGTTGTTCAGTTTCTTGGTCTAAGCAAGCCCTTTAATTTTTAATCAGTGCCAAATATGAAGTAGGTACCAATGACGTTTTATTAATAGACACGTTACACTCGAATAAATTGCATTTTAAAATGGCGAATTTCGTACTACACGTTAAAAGAAACCAAAAACAAGCACAAGTTGTCAAAATAAATTTATCTCTTCCTAACAACAGGCATTTCCGCATATCTATCTCTTTTTACCATAATTATGTTAGTCAGAGACATATATACACAAACCCCCACTGTCAAAAAGAGATAAACAGTTATTGCAAGCACTGACTTATGTACCAGTACCAGTTCAGATAACGTATCTACATATAAAACATCATTGGTAGGTACTATCGCAGATAATATAATACTATACGTACTGTAAATTATACTTGAGGAGATCGATGGCTCATTAGTACGCGCATTCTGCACCCGGTGGTTGATGTTAAGCAACATTCGTTGCGGTTGGACATCTGAATGGTGACCCAAAACTTTATTATCTCGGTCTCCTCTGTGCTTCGGAAGGCACATTAAGCCGTTGGTCCCGGTTGCATTAGCAGTCGTTGGCACCCTCACCCACCAATCCGCATTGGCTTCGCGTGGTGGGTTATGGCACTTATGGCCCGTTCAACCTGTGGTGTTTTCATGCACAGGGAAGGCCTATAGCCCAGCAGTGAGGACATTGATATGATAATGATGATAATTATACTATTTATACTAGGAGGTATAGTCGTAAAACTGAACGAGATTTCTAATCAATTTATTAAATTAAATAATCTGCTGAATGATATCAAGTAAAAAAATACAGATTTCACGCTAATTTTTATACTCTTAATGTATTCAATTTTTTAAGTATAAATCCACAATTTGCTTTAATAAGTGCATCGAGCATATTCTTGTTTGTTGCGAAGGTCTCCAATCGTCGCCTTTTCTTACGTTTCTTATTCACGTTTCCTTTACATCGACGGCGGTTATCTGTTTAAAATTGAGAAATATTAAGTTTAAATACAAAATTGTTAGCACTACAATTTTATCGATATTACATAATAAAATCGGACTACAACACTATCAGGTTGGTCAAATGTCAAAAAATCCCAATTGGCTTTAAATTATATATTTTTAGCTTAAAAACACCCGATTTTCTTCAACCAAGTCAATGTTAAACTGTATATATACGTACAGCGATTTAGTTTTTGCAAATACGGATATGAAAATGTGTTCGCAAAAACACAAAACAATGAGTGTGACTTACCTCTGAAATGATATTTGTTCATTATTCTCTTTCAAAACACTCACTCTGCTTGAATAACCGGGAACAGTACAGGCCATTCTTAACAAACAACAGATTTACCGCACCACACCATCAAATCTTTCTATATTTTTGTACAAAAAATGCTTTTCTTTCTGAAGCATTTGTTAACCAGCTGGTTAACAAACAAATATGACGTTTACTTTCAAGTGGCGCGCAGTTCATTAAGACACACACGTTGGGCTATTGTTATCTCTTTTTAACACACGACATGTGGCCATTTGAGAGACGAGAGTCGATTATAGAAGGAATTGTTCATTTTCTTATGCTCCATCTCTCTGAGTACTGAATCCTATGGAGATGGCATATTGATCTATATGAACTATCGGTTATACAAATATGAGCTATATCGACATTGTACTCATAAACCTGTAGCCATCTCGTTCTATCTTACCTCCAATACTTCATGTAAAAAGAGACAGCAATATATTTATTCGACCTATTTTTTGGCAACATTGAAACGTGACGTCATCGTAATGCATGATTGAAGCCGGTCGCCATTTAGGTTTCTCAGTATGTGAGCTGTCAACGCGAGTTGTATTTGCAGTGTTTTGTGATAAAAGTCTTTTAATTTAAGACTTTCATGTGAATAAAAGGTATTAATAAGTGAGAGAAAGCAACAAGGAACATGTCTAATTGCAGTGTGGTAGTTTGTGGCATCAAAAAAAGTGAAAATCGTCCGAACATTACATTACACCGGTACGTACTATTTATCTTGCAAAAACACCAAAACAATACAATAAATGCCTTGTGTTTTGGTTTTCCTGTGAATAGTTTACTTAGAATTCATACCAAATGTAGCTTAATACTTATTTTGGTGAGTTTTGTTGGTGTATTTCAAGAAAATATAAATCTGTTTGTTTTGCGCTAGAGTTGCCCTTATAGCATTTTTCTTATCGAATTATCGATGTTTTCAAATTTCAAGTGTAAATTGAGTGTATTAATTTTAAACTGTTTTTATTGTTTTAGGTTGCCTAAAAATAACAAAAAAAGAAAAATATGGCTGGAACAATGCGAATGGAAAATTTAAAGACTCGTACGAAAACTATTTTTATGTGCTCTTTTCATTTTGAAGAACAGTTTCAAACGTCAACGACAGTTGAAGTTTTGAAAAAGACGTTAATTAGGCCACTGGCAAAATCGAAATTATAGTGCGACAACTTTGTCTGTTCCGGTTGCCAAGATACTTATATATAACGTGTTTTTTTAATGTCATTTTGCTGTAAAGTTGTTGTCGAACTTACATTCATTCTAGCACATTAAAAGTAAGTATATGTTTTTACCACTAGATGTCGCTTCGCTATATTCTAAATATAAAAAAAATATGCTTACTAGTAAAGATCTCGATTCAAACTGTTTATTATTTTATTACTTAATAATGCTTGTTTTTTTTTGAGACATTTCTTTTTTTCTATGGTAGGTAGGTACCTAGTAGGCATTCTCCTTTGTGATTTATATTGTAATGTGTGTTATGTAAAAAAACCAATTCTTGTTTTATAAACATAATAGGTTTTTACAATATGGAGCTTTTTGTTTTATTTCATTACCTTTTTTTACTTAAACTGGTTCTCGCGACCTTTGATCTGGAATTCTATGGAGGTCTCGCATGTGTATAGACGCGTGACTCGGAAAACATAAGAAATTTGATCATAAAATTGCAGTTTCTAAGTAAAGGCGAGTAGAGCCGACAAGTGGGGCGCCCTCAATCAAATTTATTGCTAGCTAAGTATTAATGTATCTACAATCGTACAGATTGAAGCTAAGGTCGTGTAGTTTATTTACAAACTATAACCTCAGTAAAATATAGTAGGTTGGTCTTTTATCTACTACTACTGCAACAGGAACTATATTTTATACTAAGGTTAGTTTGTAAATAAACTACAGGACCTTATTTTTAATCTGTATCTGCGTTTGAATTTTTGATACATTATGTACTTAACAAGCAATAAATTTAATAATAACATGCGGATCCTCGCGGTTTTACCCGCATGGTACTCGTTCCCATGGAAATATCACGATAAAATATAGCTTATGTCACTCGGAAAGAATGTAGCTTTCTAATGGTCAAAGAAATTTCTAAATTAGTCTAGTAGTTTTGGAACCTATTAAATTCAAACAACAACCAATCAAATCTTTCCTGTTTACGATATAACTATAGATGAGGAAGCACTTGGCGGCTCTTCTCGCCTTGAAGCCCCTCAGTACAGGATGGCCAATCATGTTGGCCGACCATGATGGGCCATCGTGTACAGGGCCGGTTTGCGTTACTCGCAGACGGCAATCACACGCAAACCGCCCCTGTACACGATGGCCCATCATGGTCGGCCAACATGATCGGCCATCCTGTACTGGGGGCTTTACAGTTGTTGCGTCTCACGCGCGCGGTCGGGCCAATGATTGCGTGCGTACATGAACAAACACATACACATTGTCATAAAAAACTTAATTATGTGCAAATGTAGGTATAATTTAAGCACATTATTAAGTTTTATTTTTCAAAAAAAACTAGGTTTATAATTATACACTATAATTCCGTTTTAAATTATCGAGGTGATTACGAAACTGCTTTTATAAAATATAGGGTGATATAGGTAGGTAGTCACAAAAATACTTGATCTATAACTTCATCAATAAATATATCGATGTACAAATAGGGCAGCACTACGGAAAGGCGCCATTTTGGTTTCTCCGTATGTGTGCTTGTGTGTGTGGGTATGCTTCAATTTTTCGTAGGTATGCCATCTCCATAGGATTCAGTACTCAGAGCTCCATCTACAGGAATAATACATCTATGCCTGTGACAGCCGTGGCAGAGGAGCCACTTGCAATTCGAAATTAGCCGTCAAAATGGACTGTCGTAAGAAAACTGTTTTAGTTCCAAAGATTATCACCGGAACAGAAAAGCACGTAAAGAAGCCATCATGTTAGTGGCTTTGTAGTGAATACAAACTACTTAAAGTATTTTATTTTTTATTGATTGATAGACAAGCGCTTGCCCGCTATCATGCCCCTAAGCGTTGATGCGATCTACGATGAATCGCGCTTGCCTAATGCTGCATACGCACCGGACAAACGAAGGCCAACGAACGCCATCCAAGGGGTTCTGTTTTCCCCTCTCAATCAGATGATCAAAAACTCCGAATGTGAACTGGAATCGCTCCCAGTGATCCTTTACCTAGCTTTAGATTGAACTTCAAAGGCCAGAAACGTCCGCCGGCCGGTCTGTGTGTGTGCAGTCTAAAAGGTACCGGTATAAAATATACTAAGAAAAAATCATCATTAAGATTAATTCATTATGTGTCTTAAACATGGTATTAGGTACATTATTGAATTAAGCAAATAATGGAAAATATCCTGCAATTGGATAAATGTCTAAGTAATATCACAGAAAAAAAACTTTTACAAACTTTTGACCTAGAATCATAAGATTTGACAAAACTGCAGATCTTACAGTAAAAAGAAAGGTTAAAAAAATAATGATAATTTATAGTTTAATCACTAAAAAACTAATTCCAACTTATATTTGTAGTTAATTTCATACAAGATGTGTACATAGGTCTTCAAATATAAGTTTCTCTACGTTTTATAAGATGTCAAGAAATCTTTCCGAACTAAAAGGTACCCTATGGGTCAGGCCGTAGATTTTGCCACATTCGAGGGTACAAAAGTCTCCGCCTCATATAATTTTAAATATAGTACTCTTAGAAATGTCTCAATGTTATCATCGTGTTTCCTAAGAAATAGCAAACCAAGGCAGATATAGATATTTGGATAAATTTATATATTTGGAAAACTATTTAACATTTCCCTCCCAAAAGTGACGGATTTTTTATAAAAACCGCGAATCCGCAGTGGTAGGTGTACAGCTTAAACATCGATAAAATTATCATTTTTTAACTTATTGATGAGCTGTTTGATTTGACGTTATAAAATAATAATAAGGTTGCCATTCCTTTAATATCTTTGCGTCTTTCCTAAGAAAAAAGATAAATTTTCGGCAATAAGATTTTTTTTTTGAAAAACCATTTCTTTGCGCTACTTATATTGCGCAACCATTTTCACCCATTTTATGGTTTTAAAACATTTATTAAGATTTTGTTTGAGTGCTGGCATCACCAAAGTATCGTATTCTATGGTCAATGCAGCGTTGACGACCATATTTTTTGACATTTCGGTGTCAACTCCGATCAAAGTGAAAAGTGTCGCCTACTTTGCAGAGTGCATTTTTTGAGATTTCAAGGTAAGTTTTTGATTAAAACTTATAATTGTTGTTGCGCATGGTTTAATTAGATGTGTGTGATCTGTATATGTTAAACTAGCCTTGTTAAATAGTATATTTTAAGAGTTATAATCGATTTCATTTGCGCCTCGGTTCCGCAAAACTGTCTTTATGTCACTTTGCGATACCGGTTGCGTAGAAATTGCGCCACTTATTTTACGCTATTGAATAATAGTGCATGCACACAAGGTTTTCAAGTTTTTTATTATTTTGAAATTACTTTTAGCTGTAATTCCGCTAAAAAACATGACTAGCATTACTATTAATTGATTTGTTAGATTTTATTAATATTCTATAAGTACAGGGTGTTCGGCAGAACGTTAAACATACGAAAATAGGGGTAGGTGCGGTGGTCTGCTACCTAACCAGCCTCAAAGATTTTACCTAGGTCCAAAGTTTTTTTATTTTGTATTTTATAAGTTTTGGAATTTCGTCACTTTCATACTAACTTTTAAACCCATGTAACTTTTTATTTATTGACAGATCTATTTTTTTTTATTATTTTTGGCATCCTAATGGTTGGCAGGTCCTTTTAAAAGTGATACTTCAAGCAGGTTGTTGCTAGAGTCAAAGTAATGGACTCTCAAACATTGAAAAGAGTTGAAATAAATTTTAAAGTTGTATTATATTTATATAATTAATAATGAATAATACCAAATACCTCCATCTAACAAATTAAATGTATTTTTTTTTTAAATGAACAAATCATACATAGGTACTTACTAGTTTTTGTCATCCTGTTTAACTTTTCATTGTGCGCAATATATAAAAAAGAATTACTCATAGGTACATTATTGTTAATTATTAATTAAACATACTTACATACCAACATCGTGTTTCTTTTTCTAGTTTGATGCAATACCTCTTGTTAGTACATGTTTGTTAAATAAAATCACATTAATGTACGTGCTCCTTAATAATTTTGCGCTACCATTTTGCACCACTTTGTGCGACCGACTCGTAGAAAATTTTGCGTCACCATTGCGCTATTTGTGGCAAAATCTACGGCCTGACCCCTATATGTTGACCCAGGTTATAAGTTATTACTACACAAAATTTGGTAAAAATCCGTCTAGTAGTTTTAGCGTGAAATGCGAACATACAAACAGACAAACAGATAAACAGACAAACAGACAAAAATTTTAATATCTATTGTTTTGGGGTCTATATCCTGTACATATCACATAGCGGTAATTATTTTTAAAAAATATTTCATGTACAGAATTTTTTTCCGTTTCTGTTTTATTATATGTATAGATACCAGCTTGGGATTCTTGGTTTTTGGCCACCCTTCTGAATCAAAGATGATGGGCGATACGCTTCTTTTACCTGAAATTAAAATTTGGTTGCTTCGTGAGATGCACGCGCTTCACCTATTTACCTATACCTACACCACAAAATTTTAATTACCTAGTACAGTCGCCAGCACGTCAGGTTACTACAAACTGTCAAATTTCTTCAAATAAAATTCAACCTTATGTCGAAGGAATAAGAGTTCATTTTCAATTAACAAATTTTGATATTTTGTAGTAACCCGACGTGCTGGTGACTGTACAAAGATTTAAGGGGATGCTAAATAATAAATAAATAAATAACTTTTTTTACAATCACACCAATTATCTAAGCCCATTTAAATTTCATTAAGAAACTGTGTCATGGAAAACTTGATAACAGATATATACTTAAATACTTTTTGTTTGTAAATACATACTTAATACCTATATTTAAGTACATAGAAAACACCGAGACCAAGACAAATAGACATGTTCATTTACACAAATATTTATCTTGTTCGGGGATGGAACCCCTCTCTCGAAAGACCTCTGGCGCAGAAGGCAGGTGTCCGTACCCCTGCGCCAAATCGGTCGTCAAATTATGGTGACGATCAACACGAACAATTTTTAATATAGAGCCAACCACGGATTCGAGAAAAAAAATCGGCTGTTCTATACAATAGTACAACATCGACTCGACTGAAATTACCTACCTATTGTTATGTATTTCACACCACTCCGCGCATGATATATTGAAAGAAAGAAAGAAAAGACATTTATTTGCACATCACATCACAAGTTCACACTACAAAAGAATACAGATAACAAAGAACACAATTAACAAACAATTAAATACATAAAAGAAAATAAAAAATATAATATCTATGCGATGCGCCAATCAGGACCCTGCCTCAGCATAATATGTTGTTGCTGGGTGTCAAAAATGTCACCCTACAACAACGCTGGTATTCTGGCAGGGCCTGTGCGAGCAACACCAGACGCCACCAAAAAGACAAAAACAAACATAATAAGCAAAAACAGTTCCTAACTAAAATTGTGTATTATTGTTTCACTAAATTTTTTGTTCTTGTTACTTTCGGCTTGACACCGACTTCAATCAGATCAGTTAGTTCCAAGATTAATTAGATAAAGTCCCGCCCTTTCGTCCTTTGAATTGAATGATTCAATTTATTTTTTATTTTTACGTTTTTTTGGGAAGTGAGTTTTTGTTGGTAGTTTTTGTTTGAAGGCGGTTTAATTTTTTTGAAAAAAATTGTTTATCTTTCCATTTTTTGTGTAAAAAATCTAATGAGCAAGCGTCGCACAACGTGCAACGTTAAAAACTGTAGCCCATATAATAATAATAAGCGTTAAGGAGTTTTACCTTTCATCATCAGCTCACCTAAGTAACCTGAAAAAATACAACTAAAAATCTTTACGTATCAACGATATTTAAAGAATTATCCTCCAACTCCTAACCATTGAAGAGTTGTACCTTCTATCACCAGCTCATCAGCATGAGATGATGCCTACCATATGCAAATACTTAAAAAACTTGAGAAAATCTATAAAACAGGTAAACTACCTATAAAATTTGCGGGTTTTCCTCGATTTCCCCTGGATTCCACCATCAGCTCCTAACTTGGTAACAATGTTACCACGTCAGGAGTTTACTCTTTTGAATAAAAAAAGAATCATTAAAATTGGTCAATAGTTCGCGAAGATATTGACGTGTAAAGCAGGAACTACCAGCCGAAAATTATGTGTTTTTTCAGGATTGTGAAAAAACTACTGAACTGACTACTTTAAATTTTTCATGGGACCACACATAAACTATTTTATTTCAGATAAAAAAAAGAATTATTAAAATCGGTTAACAACTGGCGAAATTATGGTAAAACATACATGAAAAAAAAATACAGTCGACTTGAGAACCTCCTCCTTTTTTTGAAGTCGGTTAAAAAATAGTAGGCTACTATTACTGTATAGTAGTATGGTATTTGGTATTTGGTATTGACACTTTTCCGCATTTAGACTCATATTTGGTCCGTTAAAACTGTATAGTAGTTTTGGCAACCCTAGTTGGGTGTCGCGTGCGGAGTGCGGGGCGGGCGAAAGTAAAAAAAATATGAAAGCGCGAGAGGCATTTTATCGGTATTATATCAGTATTTTAGTATCGGTATCGATACTGATAATTTTCCATAAGGTATCAGTATTCGAGTACTGAAATAAAATATTGGTACCAGTATCGATAATTCGATACCAAAATATCAGTATTTATATCGATATTTCGATATCGATACTAAAAAAATATCGGTATTCCGGTCCCTGCCATCTAGTGAAGCAATTGGAAGCTTTTTTTTTTTTAAATGGCCTCTCAGAAAATCGCTCATTAATTTAGTTTCTACGGCAGCCGAACATAGCTTTTCCTTAAAAGCGAGGCAATTTTCTTCATCAAACACGGCAGTAAAAAAAATGTTATTTTAATTTTTAGTTTTTTCTAAGTACTTCATTTTCCATTTTTCATTTAAAAAAAATGTTATTTAATTTATTTGCTGCGGGCGGCGGGCGGCCCGCGCGGGCGTATGGCGCGCAGCTGAAGATTTTTCTTTTCCGATTTTCCTCATCTGCCGGCTAGCATGAGCGGCTTTTATCGCGCGATACGATAATGATATGGTACGGCAAGTTGTCTTGCTTACTCCACACAATATGTATACATGTATTGTATGTATAGCATGAAAGCATGCTCTTTTAGTAGCATGTGCTACTAAGAGAGCATGCTTTCATGCTACTAGGTAGAATGCTCTTTTATAACAATTATAGTATCTACACACGTTCCGATCCGACAGCCGATTTGGTCTGCTCCCAGACCAAATCTGCGCTACACACGTTCCGATTTGGTCTGGGAGCAGACCAAATCGGAGGTCGGATAGGAACGTGTGTAGAGACTATAACAATGCATTTCGAGTGTTTAACAAGCAAGCTCTTTTCGTATACACGTGCTAAAACTAGCATGCTTTTGTGCTAATAAAGAGCATGGTGTATTCCAGGCTTAAAACACGGACTCGGCAGTAAAAAAATTGTCACTGGCAACACTGGTCAAAATCATATGACCACTTTTCACATGACATGACCGATGGTCGCTTGTCATCGCCCATTTTTCTCATTTTTATGTCATTTTTGGACTAAAATCGTTCTTTTATAGTTCGTAAGCGTCCATTAGTGTAATATATTCGAAATGGCGTTCAGCCGTACAGTGTTCCTTACCTTAGTTTTAAGTGTAGTGTGCAGTTTTGCGGTGCAAGTGCCTGTATTCTCATGGGGAGATTTGAGTAAGATTTCCATCAAAGCGAACCCCTTGACGGTCTTGACTGGAGACGAGTTTAGTTCGGTCTTAAACCAAGAGCTGAAGAAGGGTACTTTCAAGGTAGTATTCATCGAAGAAACCCTGTCGGTTGAAGATTTCTCTCGCAAGGATAGTGATGGAGAATCATTGTTCCCTTACCTTCACGCCAACCTTGACGATGCGTTGTACTTGCCTTCAGTAGATAACGCGCTACGCGTCTTGAACAAATTGGCTGACCCTGAGAAGGTAGACCACGTCAAACTTACAGAAAACGGCCTATCCGCAGACATTGAGCCTGAAAGTGGGAACTTCTTGTTCATCAACCTGAAAGATGCGCGCGAAGGTGAATCTCGCGAAGACCTTCTCCGTCGCCACAACGACTTCATGGAAGACATGTTCTCAAAACTCCAAGAGCGTTACGATTCCGTTGTTGCTGTGTACACAGCTCATTTCCCATCGTGGACTGTCCCGAAAAGTCACTCTCGTATGCGCCGCCAAGCTACCGTGACCCAATCACGCAGCAATGACCACATTTTAGACGGTCTACGTCTCTACGCTGAAAGAGTCATGTACGGTGATGGTGCGTCCGTGTCCGAGCTTGAGAACCTTCAAGGTGTAAGCACTGAATTCAATAGCACGATCATGAACTCCACTGTAAGCTTCTCCAATAATCCTGTAAAACTTACATTGAACTTCAAACATCAGTCTGGATATTGGTTCTTTGGTGAGTAAAAAAGTAAAAGATTTTGATTAATAAACATCATCTACACCTAAAAGCGTCCCCAGCCCACAGAACAGGGGTGGCAAGTTAATACTATGGAAGCCAAAGACTCGGAAAATATAACTTTTATTAACATATTGCTGTGAGTGGGGGAGGGGGGGCAACTGCCCGTCCCTGTTCTCCCCTGGCTTTGCCTCTGTAATATATAAATACTTGCTTGGGTATTATGTACTTGATTTAACCATTAATATTTGCATTACATAATGTATATTTGGGTTATTTTGCCGTACCCAAAGGGTAATAAGTTATTAGTAAAAATTTCATTTTTATGACATTCTTTTTTGCTGACTGTACTTTAATATTGTATTGTCATCTGAACCAAACTTGTATACAAAATTTCAGCTCCATCAAATACTGGGAAGTGGGTCAAATTTAGCTTGCAAGATTTGTCCCCCACTAACTAACTAACATACTAACTTACATGGCAAGTTAGTAAAAAGCTTGTAAACAGGACCGTATTAATAAGACTCTTCTGTCTGTCACCAGGCTGTATCTCATGAACCGTGATAGCTAGACAGTTGAAATTGTCACAGATGATGTATTTCTGTTGCCGATATAACATCAAGTACTTAAAACATACCAAATTAAAAAAATAATTAAGGGGGCTCGCATACAATGAACGTTATTTTTTTGCTGTTTTTTGCTAAATATGGTATGGAAACCGTGCGCGAGTCTGACTTGTATAGTTCAATAAACATTATTTATTCTGACTTACAACATTCACAATGCAATTCTCTAAGGGTAAAACAATAATATCGCCCCTGAAAGCTTACTTACAAGGCTGTGTATCCCCAGTAGTGCCAGTGGAGTAGTCCCATGATGGGACTACTGGTAATTTTTTTATATTGCTTTCATTATGTAATGCAAATATTTATGGTTAAGTCAAGTATATAATACCCAAACCAAGCAATCCCCCCCCCCCCCCACTCAGAACAATATGTTTTCCAAGTGTATCCATGATCCTGGATCGCGGATCGCGATGATGGTTTGGCTCTAGCTAATCACTCACTAATGACTTGTTGCACAATACATTTTCATTTTCAAGTATGTAAACTTTCCAACCTTAGTTTTTAATCATGTCATGTATTTACAATAAATTGTGTATTTACAAATTTAATATGTTGCATTTATTCTAGTATGGAAACTGCCATGTTTTATATTGCAGAAATTAATTAAACACAAGATGGTCATAAGCGCACTCATATTTATTTATCAAAAACGTTTTTAAAAAAAAATATAACCGCCTTCAAAACGGATCTTCAAACAAAAATTAACAAACACTAAAAAACGAAAAAAATAATAAGATTTTTAATTCAAAGGACGATGATACGTGACTTTTTCTAATTTATCTTGGTACTTACTGAACTGTTTGAAGTCGGTGCCGTCTTATACGTATTGAGGTAATTACGTCCTACACCTCACGCTTGGGACCGGGTTTTTTTTATATGTTAGTTATTTCACTTAGTATATTTCGTTCTTATTCTTTTTGGCTTGGCACCGACTTCAAACAGTTCAGTAAGTACCAAGATAAATTAGAAAAAGTCACGTATCATCGTCCTTTGAATTAAAAATCTTATTATTTTTTTCGTTTTTTAGTGTTTGTTAATTTTTGTTTGAAGATCCGTTTTGAAGGCGGTTATATTTTTTTTTTAAAACGTTTTATTTTTCGATTTTTAGTGAAGTAGCTAAAGAAACTACATGGTGATTATGATAAATTATTGTAAATATCCTATCCCTTACGGAATTCAGCTTTCCATCTTTAGCTACTTAGATAACTTGAAGGAATACAACTGAAGGTCCATTCGTGCATATGGTATTTATAAAACATCATAATATAACTCCTAACTGTTGAGGAGTTTCACCTCTCATCAGCAGCTCACCCTTATAACCTGAAAGAATATAACTATTGGCCCATACGTACGATTAATACTTAAAGAAATATTCTCCAACTCCTAACCGTTAAGGAGTTGTAGCTTCCATCACCAGCTCATCACTACGAGATGATGACTACCAGATGCAAATACTTGACTTACTTCAATAATAAATGGAACGCATAAGGCTTGCCTATATTTGAGAATTTCTCTCAATTTTCCTGGGATTTGATCCCCTGGTCCTGACTTGGTGAAAGTAAGATCAGGTCAGTACTTCTGACCAACCAACTTTCGAAAAAAAAAAATTTTTGAAAATGATCCCCAATTTGATGAAACTATGAAATCGTCCATATACCCAAATAAAGTCTAAATACACATTATTCAGGATAACTCCTGAACTTCTTGCCAGTTCTTGATAAAATTTGAATGGGACCACACGAGAAGCGTCACCTTTTAAATAAAAAAAGAATTATCCAAATCGGTTCATTAACTAAAAAGTTCTGAGGTAACACACATAAAAAAAAAAAAAAAAAATAAAAAAAAAAATATACAGTCGAATTGATAACCTCCTCCTTTTTTTGAAGTCGGTAAAAATGACAAAGAGTACACAACACTCTTTACATGCATGTATACAACCTCAATGCAATATATATGAGAAACACAACTTACATTACAAACAAGATTTTTAATTAAATATTTTTGCCTTACAGAGAGTATAACTGTAGCAACTGATTCTTACACCGAAAACCTCCCCGCTACCACTGAAGTGTACGCCTTGGATGGTTTCTCTTATCGTTGTGGTCAGAACATCTCCTTCAGCAGTATCAATGAAACAACAACAGCTTACAATGTGACATTTGTTGACCTTAAGGTATGTGATAAAATAACACTGAGCAAAC
Organism: Crambus lathoniellus; assembly: GCA_949710035.1. NCBI lineage: Eukaryota > Metazoa > Arthropoda > Insecta > Lepidoptera > Crambidae > Crambus > Crambus lathoniellus. The sequence continues at coordinate 11,716,491 of OX453319.1, read as the reverse complement.
ACTTTTTTGACAGCATTTCTGCTGACTGAACGCTCACCAGCACAGTGAAATAATAGTTCATAATATTCATAATTCTAGTCATTTTAATGTCCCCACTACTGAGGCACTAGGCCTTTCTTTTTTTTTTTTTATATTATTAAGGGGCAAACGAGCAGACGAGCCACGTGATGGGAAGTAGAATAAGAATAAGAATGAGCCAATGACCCATGCGCAAACACTAAGTGGGTTGGGTGTGTATTATCTCGATGTTTCCATGGGGAAACGGCACAATACGGGTAAAACCGCAGGGTACAAATAGTTGCTACTTCGACACTAACTCTATACTAATACTATAAAGAGAAAAGATTTGATTTATTGTTTGTTTGTTTGTAATAGTAAACTCAAAAACTACTGCACCGATAATAAAAATACTTTCACTATAAGAAAGATACATTCTTCGCTAGTGACATAGGCTATATTTTATCCTGATATTCCCACGGGAACGGGTACCAAGCGGGTTAAACTACAGGTGACAGCGAGTTTGCAATAAAAAGCAATCAAATCAAGAAAATTACTTCTTTTTCAGGTGCAACCGTACTTCCAAACACTCAACAGTTCTCAAATGGTGTTTGGTGATTCGTTCAACTGTGTTGGTTTCTTTTCCGTCCCAATCTGGTCGAGTTTGTTCGTCGTGTTCATACTTCTCTCGATCACTTTCTACGGGATCATGATGATGATGGACATCAGGACCATGGACCGCTTTGATGACCCCAAAGGGAAGACAATCACAATCAACACTTCAGAGTAAAGATTGTTATAATAAAAGTTTTTTGTTACTATCACTGCGTTAAGTATGCTGGACATCATTTTGTAGCTTTTGCATATTTTTTTTTGTAAAGTTTGACCTGCCCTGGCTTTGAAGGCCTTCAGTTAATTTTAATAGTGTCTGGTGGAATGGAACTATTGTATTATTGAATTTATACATTTTTCTGTGTGTTGTGTACATAGTGTGCATGAAACAAACAACTTTATAAACTTTAACGAATTATGTTGCTAAGAAATTGTATCTAATTGTAGTGAGAGTAACAAAAAACACATTAGTTATAGTGAATTATTGTCGTTTGACATGTCAAAGTGCGATTGAAATCGTTAAGGAAATGTAATTTATTCAAGAAAAAATATTGCAAATATTACTGAACAATTAATTTATTGTTGGTTAGTTCTTTCATGTGAATGTTTCAACTTTACCATGGGCTGTAAAACAATGTAAGGTAATATTGTAACCAAGCGCGGATTCAGGATTTGATTGAAGGGGGGCAAATTTGGTTGAGGGGGGGCTCGTAGTTTATATCAGTTGGTAAAATGATAAATACTATTTTTTAGGTAAAAATGTGTGTCAGACGGGGGGCAATTTCCCCCATTGCCCCCTTGTATACGCGCTTGGAGATGGCGCTATACGCAGCGTATAGCTAGCTCCGTCCTTTAATCAACGTTACTTTGATATTGCGGTGAAAGCTAGTAGTAGTAGCTTCCTGATTTTATTATATGATACAGACAGCAGCATACCGAGCTTAAAAATTGCAACGCAAACCGCTTTTATTACTAACGTTATAAGGGTTCATCCATGGTCTGAATGTAAAGAACGCGAGCGTCAGGTTGTACTTGTAACAGTTAAAAAAATAATGTGTCAATATCGCGTTACTTTCAGACAGCTTGACGCCCCAGTGCCGAAATAGTATTTTTTTTAATTCTGTTTTTTGAAAATTTTGAATCAATCGGCTTTTTTATATTGGGATGTTGTTATTTAATGTAATATTATTTACTTCCACTTTGTAATGTTTTAATTGCATTTTTCTTGTTGAATAAAAACTCGCAATTCAAAGAATATTGGTGCAGATTAATGAAATTGCTATAAAAAGGTATCTTAAAGCTCTATCGCATCGGGATACAATGGCACCAGCGCCAGCAGCGGACAACATTCCAATCTAACCACGTCAAATTGTTTTACAACATTCCTATACTCTGTTCGCCGAGAGTTGTAAAGTCAAGGTTAAAGTAACAAACTGCGTGCCTCTTACTACGAAACACGGCGAAAGCGAGAGATTAGCGATGGTCGCACTAAAGTTTGCGATAATTAAGCGACAGTAATGTTGTTTGGAGACGTATAATATTTATCAACTCTCGGCGAACAGAGTTTAGCCGTACTTCACTTGGTTGTGACGCCAAAAGACATGAATTGAATGCTGCTGGCGCTGGCGTGCTACCATGGCCTCCCAATGAGATAGCGCCTTTATTCTATCTGGCAATACTTTTAAAAAGAGCTCAAAATATGTTCCAAAAGTGTTAAACTCATAGACTTTTGTGTCTATGGTTAAACTAAAAGTATAAATAGTTATATGGAGTCTACACACTAAACCTACCGACTTTTTTGGCGGCGGCAAAAATCTGCCAAATAGACATAATAATAAAATGAACAAGCCAGTTTGCATAGGTATCTAAGTTAATAGGTAACATTATTTTCTCCCATAATAAAATTATTTACAACTTGCCTGTACATATTTTTTAATCATACTTGTAGGTAGGTACTTTATTTATTCTGTGTCATTTGTGTGTCATGGGACTAATGATAGGCATAAACGTCATTCGAGTTCAATGGAACTACTGGGAGAAAGAAAACCCACTAGTTCCATAATGGAACTACTGGGATCAGAAGGGCTAGTCGGTGACTTCATCTTTGTTGGCGCCACGAAATCAGCAACTTTTTTGTTAGTTAGTGACAGGTCGAGTGATGGCGGCCAGATTAGTCGATGACAATGATTCTGACGGGCGGGTGTCGGCGGTTTTGGTGTGTGGACTGCTAAATAATAGTTATTATAATATAAAGGTGCCTCTTTTCACATAAAACTTTAGACAATATTGTAAGTTAAGCCACGTAGAATGCTTTCCTTGGCCTAATATATAAATGTTGTGTAATTATATAAAAAAACAAATAATGTATTAGTCGATTATATTATAAATATAGAAATATAAAAACTATTTTATTGATATACCTACCAATCCTACGAAGTTTTAAATTAATTGCTTTGTTCAATTTCTAATTAGTATTAGCACAGATAATATAATACTATACTAGTAGTATTAGACACTTATACAGGTTTTACAAGATTGGGCCCTGCAGGTGGAGTAGGAAAGAAATATTTCTTTTTAAAAATAAAATAATTGTTTCTTTGTGTAAAATGAGCTGACTAGAGGGTTAAGTATATAATTAGTAGGGATTAAACGAACTTACCTGAAGTGAAGTTCTATCTAATTATACGAAGGCTTCGTCCGAAGAGAATAGCTTCCCTTCCTCCCAAAAGTTATTGCTCCCCTATATTATTCAGATAATATAATACCTTCTCCAACTAAATGACAGCTATGACGGGCGCTCGGGCCAAGACGCTCGAGACTACCCACATTCGATATTTAAAAAGTAATAAGTTTATTTTATTACTTTTTTAATTTATAAGTAGGTATATTCTCAATATCGCCGGGTTAATGCAAATACCAACTAACTCAAGCAATTGTAGTTTTGAGTTATAGCGTTTTTAAAGTTTGGGAATCTAAAACTAGTGTTAAATAAAGGATTTGTTATTTTTAGTTATGATTAGTTGCATTCTTAGTTAACTATGTTTTTAATTAGGTAGAACAAACGCAGATAAATTCATCATAAATCTGAAAAAACTACAGTTTTTTATTACTAACCCCCCATGTAGTTGGTTTTACTTCTCTATTAAGAAATACCGATAACTAATAAACTAAAGGTAAACGATGAATGTAAATGAGCTTGAATTATTAATTTAAATATTATTTGGAGGCAAACGGACAATGATGTATGTGGGTCTGATAGTTTTCAATAAAAATGGAAAAATCTATAGAGCTAGTTGGTTTTATCTCCCGATTTAAAGAAGAAAATCAATTACGTTTAAACAAAATAACTTCAAAACCTCCCAAAGTATATGAATTTACATCATAAACACAAAACAGTAAAACTATATTAATTAAAACATCTTGTTGAAAAAAATGAGGTATCCAATTTCAAATAAATAAGACTCTCTTTTGATTTTTCTAAAGTTGCTTTACTGAAGAGGAAAGGAAGATTCTATTTCAGTACTTTCCACATCATCATCATCATCAGCCGTAGGTACGCCGCCCACTGTTGGGCCATCCCTCATGGATATATCCACAGCAATTTGTCCTGCGCTGCCTGCGTCCAGCGACTTCCCGAGACCTTGACCAGATCGTCGGTTCACCTTGTATATATAGGACTATCCTGCCTAGGGAACGTCGTCCGGTGCGCGGTCGCCATTCGAGAACCTTTCTGCCCCAGCGGCCATCGGTTCTCCGCGCAATGTGTCCCGCCCACTGCCACTTCAGCTGAGCGATCATTCGAGCGATGTCGGTTGTTTTAGTTCTCCTGCTGATCTCGTCACTTCTCATTCGACCGCGCAGGGAAACGCCAAGCATTCCTCTCTCCTCTCGATTGCTCGCTGGGTGGCCTTAAGCCTTCTTATGAGATCCATAGTAAACGACCACGTCTCACTGCCACATTACAAGCAACCACCACATTTGTCGAAACTTTTCTCTTAAGACACAATCACAATCTTACTTTAATATTGCTCCAACAGCTCATAGTTAGGGCGTTTGTGCACTACCACTGAATTTTACCGATCCGGAAAAAAACGGATGCTTGTATTTAATTAATTACTAATATAAATGATTAATTATTAAAATACAAGCATCCGATTTTTTCCGGATCGGTAAAATTCAGTGGTAGTGCACAAACGCCCTTAGACCCCTGGAGCGGAACGGGTGAAACATTGAAGTTGGACATAATGTTTGTCTTATCCATAGTCATCCTAAGTAAGACCCACTTGAAGCATTACTGACATCTTCGAGCATTGTGATAGGTCTTTCAAGGTGTCAGCCATAAGAATTACATCATCGGCAAATCACAGGTGTGTTAAGTAAGACCTCGTCATTGATGTTGATGCCGTATCTTTTCTTAGAAGCTTCAAAATATTTCCCATCGCAACTGTGAACAGTTTTGTGAAATAACGTCTCTATGCTTCACACTTCGCTGGAATTGGACTGGATTAGAGCTCTGGTTCTTAATCAGAACGACATGGTGGCTAGCATTTACCTACTAGACTACAGCACTGCACAGGTCTCAATTTAATCAAAGGCTTTCTTATAGTTCACGAACACCATGCAAAGAGGGTATAACTTGCAGCAGCGTCTGAAATAAACTGAATGTGCTCTAAGGTACTATAACATTTCCGAAACCGGCCTGTTCAGGGGGTTGGTAGTCATCGAACTTACGAGCGTAACGATTCGTAATGACACGAACATAATTTGTAGATATGGTTCAGGAGCAACATGAGTTCTGAATGATAGAGTCTTATCACCCTTCTTGAAGAACAGCATCACATCGCTTCTCCCCATGCATTAGGCCCTTTGCCATCGAGAATGACAGAGCAACAGGTGTTTGCGTGGAATACATCAGTAAATAGAATTTATCTCAGGATTTTAAGTATACACGAAAAGACGCTACCTTGTTTCTTCATCTATATAAAAATTATGTCGACGAAGATGTCGCTGTAATCAAAGCTATTTAGACAAGACGATCGATCGATTAGCGACCAATGCATGTTTTGAGGCACATAGAACATCAACGTTTTACCTAATTGAAAGATTCCGACTGATAAAATCTACACTCCGACCAATACCGGCTCAATTACAAAACCGCGAATGCTTTCAGCTCGACCTTCAGAACCGCTTCTAAGCTCTTGAAAACGGCGTTGAATCATCTATGTCGTTTTTGACTGTACCATTCGGACTAATGCAGGTTCATTTGCGGCTTCTGGGCTTCCTGACAGAGGAGTTCATCATAATAGCGGTTCTCTCTCCATGAAGTGTGGCAGCAGTGCAGCACCTTGCCTGAGTTCCGTTACCAGACCCAAACTGCCTCACACTTAACTCATTATCGCAAAGTTTCCCCAAGTTTGCATTGAAATCCCTCATCAAAACCATGCAGTGGGTTTTATAGCTACGCGTGGCTTATAAATCTCCTCATACTACGTTAGTACTATTATGTATTCCATGCTCATACACAGCCTCCACTTCGTCATCGTTGTGGGTCGAAGTCGAATTGTAGACCTGTATGACATTCAGCGAATACCGTTAATTGTATCATGTCAGGTACGCTACCCTGCTCGATACTCGCCTGATGGTGACCACGGTGGAGGACTATGAACCCGTTACCACCTGGGAACTGTTGGTCTGAGCACCAGCGCAACGCAATTAACACGCATGCGCGCCTTCGAAATTCCGTACCAATACCAACTACCAGCAGATAGATGGTTTTACCTCTAGATTTCTTTCTTCTAGACGGAGTAAAATGGTAGTGGTAAAAGCTATTATCGTGGTTTAAATGCTTTTACTTTACTAAATTGTAAAGATTAATAAGTATAATATGGCAAGTAAAAGCGATTATTCTGAGTTGGTATATTTTACTCCTAGAATTTCAGAACTATTAGGATGATTCGAGTAATTGCTAAAATGAATTAAATTGAAATAATTTAGTTTAGCCCTTGATTTTATTTTTATTTGCTCATTATCCCATGATATTTGTTTTTTCACTTGAAGATTGCTGTAAAATATTTAGTTTAGACGGTTTTGCTTCTCACTAACTCCGAAACTATCAGGTATTTCGCGTAGTTTGTTTTACCATTCGAAAGAGGACAATTTTTTAAGTAAAATGGCATTCATAACTCATTTTGTCAAAAAACGCTAGTTAGTTGGTTTTTGCATTAACCCGGCGATATAGTGTGAAATGGCGTGTGCTAGGCGTTACTACCTACACGTGTTAATCAAGCTAATTCGGACGAAGCCTTCGTAGGTATAATTAGGATAGAACTTCACTACAGGTACAGTGCGACAACGTTTTCTGTTCCGGTGCCCAAAACTGGAACTAACGTGTTTTCTTTTTAATGTAATTTTGCTGTCAAGTTGCTGTCCAACCATAGCGCCGCTGTCACCGGAACAGAAAAGATTGTCGATCTGTAAGTTCGTTTAATCCCTAAGTGAAAACACTTGGCGTTAAAAGTCAAATTGAGTCACGTTGTTGCTTGAACGTTTATGGACCCCCTTACCATCGTAATTGAATTCACCAAAAATCTTAAAAACTGCTTTTTATGAGAAAAATTACAAAAAGTGAAAAAACCCAGCATTTCGGTTTTTCCTTATAAAAACCCCTTGCGGCCGCGTGGTTCGATTGCGTTGTTCGATTGATCGAACCACAAGGAATTTAAAATCCGGATAGTTCGATCAATCGAACAGTGAGGATTCTTGATTCTCCGTAGTTCGATAAATTATCGCGTTGTGCGATTGATCGAACCACGCGGAATTTAAATGCGGGTAGTTCGATCAATCGAACAGCGTGGATTCTTGATTCTTCGTAGTTCGATGAATTTGAGTAATCACAATATTATGGAATCAGAATGAAAGGAGGATCCTTAGAAAAAAGAAAAAGCGAAGCACGAAAACGTCATCAATTTATAATAAGAACAAACATGATGCTTACTGATGGTTTGCAAGTGGGGTTTTTCCCGGAACGCATTGCATGGAAAGGTTCTTTATTTCAATAGGTAATATTTTTTCAAGCAGCTCTAAGTAGAGAATTTTTTATGTTAAGCTAAAGGAAAACTTTTTTTTATTTATATAAATTAGTTATTCATAATTACAAATTGTGTCTTAAAAAAGTTTCTTAAAAAAATAGGATACCTACCTAAGTACTTACCGAATAGACAAATGTGGTTCAATCACTCGAATACCTACTAACGCTTCACTTAATTCGCTTGTACAATCGAACCACGAAAAATTTCTGTTCCTCGTGGTTCGAGTGATCGAACCATGAGCACTTAAATACTAACGTTCCACTTAGTTCGCTTGTACAATCGAACCACAAAGAATTTCTGATCCTGGAGGTTCGATCACTCGAACCATGAGCACTTAAATACTAACGTTCCGCTTAGTTCGCTTGTACAGTCGAACCACAAAGAATTTCTGATCCTTGTGGTTCGATCAATCGAACAACGCGATCGAACCACGCGGCCGGAAGGATAAAAAGGTTTTTCCAATCGGGTTTTTTCCCCCGCCCATCTCTAATTGTACAGTCGCCAGCACGTCAGGTGACTACAAACTGTCTCTTTAAATAAAATTCAACCTTATGTTATGTCCAACAGATAGAGTTCAGTTTCAATTATTACATTTTGACATTTTGTAGTAACCCGACGTGCCCTAGTAACAAAGTTGTGGTTGCACCTAAAATTGTTACTGACACGTTTGATTGCATCTATTATGCATTAAAATAGAGCATGCTTAGAATTTCTCTATGTTTTATGGGGAAGCTGATGACACCATGATGAACACATGGGTGCGGCAGTGGCGTAGCGTGCGTGGGTTTTCGCCGCTTGGGGCCGACCGAAAATACCCCTTCGGACTCGTGTCTCCCCTGATGTCTCCCCTAGGGGAGCCATCAGGATTTTCTTAGTCCTGGTGTCTTCCCCAAGTAGGGGAGACATCAGACCTTGCTTTTAAATAATATGCCTCCCGGACTCGTGTCTCCTCTAGGGGAGCCATCAGGATTTTCTTAGTTCTGGTGTCTTCCCCAGATAGGGGAGACATCAGACCTTGCTTTTGAATAATTTATTGAGTACTCGTGAATTCCTTGTCAAGTGTAGATATACTGGCCACTTGAAAAAAAATTGTATTGTAATCTTTTATTAACAGAACAGTAGGTATACTTACTCTTTGCTTTTATCTTTCAAGGCAAGGGTGGGAAAAGGGGAGACATCAGAGGAGACACGAGTCCGAAGGGAAACTTTCCCACCCTTTCTGTGTAAATACATAATGCAAATTTTCGTTCATTTTTGTAGTGAAATCAGGATGTGATTTGGATATTTAATGTGAATGACAAACTTAACTTTGAAAGATAAAAGCAAGGAGTAAGTATACCTACTGTTCTGTGAATAAAAGATTAAAATACTATTTTTTTTCAAGTGGCCAGTATATCTACACTTGACAAGGAATTCACGAGTACTTACTCAATAAATTATCCCTTCGGACTCGTGTCTCCCCTGATGTCTCCCCTAGGGGAGCCATCAGGATTTTCTTAGTCCTGGTGTCTTCCCCAAGTAGGGGAGACATCAGACCTTGCTTTTAAATAATATACCTCCCGGACTCGTGTCTCCTCTAGGGGAGCCATCAGGATTTTCTTAGTTCTGGTGTCTTCCCCAGATAGGGGAGACATCAGACCTTGCTTTTGAATAATTTATTGAGTACTCGTGAATTCCTTGTCAAGTGTAGATATACTGGCCACTTGAAAAAAAATATAGTATTTTAATCTTTTATTCACAGAACAGTAGGTATACTTACTCCTTGCTTTTATCTTTTAAAGTTAAGTTTGTCATTCACATTAAATATTCAAATCACATCCTGATTTCACTACAAAAATTAACGAAAATTTGCATTATGTATTTACACAGAAAGGGTGGGAAAGTTTCCCTTCGGACTCGTGTCTCCTCTGATGTCTCCCCTTTTCCCACCCTTGCCTTAAAAGATAAAAGCAAGGAGTAAGTATACCTACTGTTCTGTGAATAAAAGATTACAATACAATTTTTTTTCAAGTGGCCAGTATATCTACACTTGACAAGGAATTCACGAGTACTCAATAAATTATTCAAAAGCAAGGTCTGATGTCTCCCCTATCTGGGGAAGACACCAGAACTAAGAAAATCCTGATGGCTCCCCTAGAGGAGACACGAGTCCGGGAGGCATATTATTTAAAAGCAAGGTCTGATGTCTCCCCTACTTGGGGAAGACACCAGGACTAAGAAAATCCTGATGGCTCCCCTAGGGGAGACATCAGGGGAGACACGAGTCCGAAGGGTAAATTATTCAAAAGCAAGGTCTGATGTCTCCCCTATCTGGGGAAGACACCAGAACTAAGATAATCCTGATGGCTCCCCTAGAGGAGACACGAGTCCGGGAGGTATATTATTTAAAAGCAAGGTCTGATGTCGCCCCTACTTGGGGAAGACACCAGGACTAAGAAAATCCTGATGGCTCCCCTAGGGGAGACATCAGGGGAGACATGAGTCCGAAGGGGAAAATACGCCGCCCCTTGTTTTTCAGTAAAAATTATATCGATGACCTCGGCAAATAAACGCGCAATGTGTGCTTGCACACACAATATTAAATAGTAGGTACTAGCTTGCACGAAAACATTTTTTTTTTGCTTTTATAAAATATATACTTATTTATTACCTACTTACCTACTACTTACAAGCACAGTGCCTGTTTCACAATGTTGGATTAGGAGATACTTTTCAGTTTACTTGACAGTTTTTTATGGCCTATATACAGGATAAATTTTTGACCAGTGCACAAATTTTTAGGATCTACTCAGAATCGGTAAGCGAACAACTTTCTCCTAGAAACATGGGTTGAAATACGAAAAAATTTTTTCAACCTAATGATGTTAGCGACGTCTATGATTCTCAGTTCGAACTAGCTCCGTAATACTGTTTTACCGACCGAGGTATAAGAAGCTAGTCATTCAAAAATGGAAGTTATTGGCGCTAGACGCACTTACCTCCTAGACGGACTTCCCCACATTGACCTTAATAATAACAACCGTTAGAATTCCATAAGTCATACGGTTTTTTTTTTCAATAAATCCCATTTTCTGTTAAAAATGTTTTATATAAAAATTTTAAGAAACTTGTTTTGGATGAAATACATTATAAACCTTCGCTTTTTACAATTAAATTGTTGTTTTGCAATTGATTGGTTTCTAGCGCACTAGAATATATTAATTAAACCTAGGTTTGGTTTTGATTTTTCGCTATATTTACAAAAGTTTAACTATCAATAAGTGGCCAAAACCGGTACATTTGGCACCCCTCCCACATTTTGTGTTATTTAAACAGAAAACTATTTTACTTTTTTAAATTTGAAAAATTTACCTTTAAAGGTAGATAAATTATCTATAATTTAAGATATAATTTGTCTCATACCTAATTTTTTTTATGTGATACCTATTTCCTGTTATTCTGATATTGAAAACTGTGTAGTAAACAAATGTAAAATTCACTAAAAATAAACATGGACCGATACAATCCACAAGAACTGGGAATAATAGGTGATAAAAACACAACGTGAATTTCGTCGACGATTTAAGATCACCCGGACCTGTCCAGACTTCTTTCTTTGGGGTTATTTGGAATCTCTGGTGTATGTGAACAAGCCAGAGACCGTCGTTGCCCTAAAAGGAAACATTTATCTAGAAACATATCGCAGGAAGTGTTACTGCAAGTTATGGAAAATATCATAAATAGGACTCAAATTTGCGTCAACTCTGGAAGTCACCATTTAAGAGACATCATCTTTAAATTCTAATGAGACGAAATTTAATGGCATACATATACATTAAAAAACAAATAAGTTCTAGTTTTCTAATTTAGAAAAAAAGTTGTAGCCGAACCAAATAGTGCCAGTACCTACCTACTCTTGCGCCACCCAGTTTATGTAAAAACATAGAACTTTGTCACATTGATGCTTTCCAAAACAAAAAAATATGTGCCACAAAAGACATTCAAAATGTTGTCCTATACAATATTGTTTACATAGTAGGTAGGTATTGCTCATGATTGTACAGTCAGCGTCAAATTGATATAAGCGTCTAGAGTAAGTACCTAGTCAAAAAGATCTAAAAACATAAACGCAATTTGATCTAAGCAGAATATCATATTTTTGTAAGCGCGCAAGGTGTTCAAAATATCTTGGCACTCATTGTTTCATATTTATGTGAGCAGTCAGAGTGTTCAAAATTATCTAAGCAACAAAGCTCTCAAAATATCTGTGCAGCTGTGCAGTATGGTGTTGTGCATTATGCACAGATATATTGAAAGCTTTGTTTCCTACTATGTATTGCTACTATGTACAAGGACGTACCCAGGGGGGGGGGGACCCCCCCGAAAGTGTCCATTAATCCGCGGGATGGGCGGGTGGCGGGGCGACCTGACGGCTATCGCACGCACAGATTACTGTCTGTTTTTTATAATATCTACTTATTAAATAATTGAATCGGTTGTTTCACAGAAATCACACATATCGGTAGTTAACGTTAACCAAATTTTATAGAAGAGACAAAAAACCGATTTGTGACAAAAATTTGAATGCATTATCCCGTGGGAATGTGATATTTTCCAGGATAGAAAGTAGCTTATGTTCCACTCCACGCTACAAAGTATCTGTGTCCCAAATTTCAGCCAAATCCGTTCAGCCGTTTTGGGTGATTTTGGCATGATTGAGCAACAAGCATCCAAACTAAACACCCCCCACCCCCCCCCCCCCCCCCCGAGCGGACCCCCTCCGACAAAAAATCCTGGGTACGTGCTTGACTATGTACATACCTACTAGATATTATTCTGTGATACTAGTACCTGTTCTTTAAAGCAGTTCTACTTTGCTATTCAGAGTAAATTAATCGAACTACCTACTTAGGTACTTACATAAGTAAAGAACTACATGTTAGTTAAAATAATTTATTTCCAAGAAAATAAAAAAATACACATGTTACAATCAAAAGTCAAAACCACTTTTCACTGATATATCGAATAAAATAAAATAAACATCAATCAAAACCACCGAAAACCTGTGTAAAACATAGTCTGCGTTTGCGCGCGCTCGAAAACGAACACTATAATCGCTCTACCCTAGAACGAAAATTTGTACTGTAACTTAGTAACTAGCGCCGAAAACGCCCCACTCGCGCGCAGTGTTAATTATTTGACATGGGCTCAACTTTCACGGAGGTCGTCGAGCTAGGATAAGTATTATACCTATTTTTTGAAATAAATGTTCCTGATAATGTAAGTAGGTATTTCATCGTGTAATTTATAGAATAAAAATATAAAAAGTGATTTACATAGAATCTTTTACAATCACATCATCCATTGTCTTGGGTGCGAGGCAACATACTTCTAAATAGTGGGGACACTCTTCCTCGCCTAGGTCTATTCTGTAAGGGAAAACGTTTAATTATAACCGATTCTGTGGTCTAATTGTACACACCACCCCGGTGTCAGACCTCAACGCAGGCCGAGCGCGCTAACCACTACACCACGGGCTCCTCAGGGGGCCAAGCCTGCTAACGTTAAGTCACAATCGTGTCTCAATCGTGTTTCAATTGTACTTCAATTGTAGTGCTTTTTTACACACTAGTTACAAGAATTATGACAATACTAGCCGTGCCCGCGACTTCGTTCGCGTGGTATAGTGACTTTCGGCAGCATTTTTCATTTTTTAACTAATAAGGTTTTTCGTTTTTTTTGTATTTATTTTAGCGCTATGATACAAATTAACACATTAAAAAAATATTTCACATAGCCTTCCGCCCGCGGTTTCGCCCGCCTGTACTACACGACGTTGTCTCGAGGGAAAGTTATATTTTCCCGGGATATCAATTAGTCTTTGTCACTCTCTAGCTCCTAAAATATCCACATACTAAAAAAACACGCCGATCCGTTGCTCCGTTTTGACGTGAAAGACGGATATACAAACAATACAAACAGTATGTCAAAAGAAAGAACTTCACGCTGAACAACTTCTCTTAAGATGCTATCTCATATAGTATAACCTGGCTGCTAGGGTTCCACATCAGCTGGCCTAGCATGAACGGCTTTTATCATGCGATATGATATAGCACGTCATGCTGTCTTGCTTACCTACCCCACTAAGGTGGAAGCAAGACAGCAAGACGTGCTATATCATATCGCGTGATATAATGATGGCAATGCTAGCCAGGTAGGTGTACCAAGACCTTCAAACTTTGTACGTCAATAGAAAATGCTCATCAAATTTAACAATTTTTCATAAGACGGTATTTTTATATCTCTCATAGTTTGGCTGGACTGCTATGGTTCCACATCGGCCATTTCGATCTTCTAAATAAATTATAGCCTACCTATAAGTTGGCGACAACTAATAGCTAACTATATAACAAAAAAAGTTTCATTAAAATCCGGTCAGCAGTTTTTGCCTGAAACGTGGACAACAGACAGACAGACAAAAAATTCAAAAACTATATTTTTGGTATCTGTTCCGTTTAAGAAGACCCTTGGTGGTATTTTTTTCTATTTCTTTTCTATATATACAGCCCCTGTACCGGCAAAAAAATATGGATATAGACATGGGCTTCATTTGACATTTGATGCCCATATTTTGTGCTTTTAAGGGCATAATATGGGATTCAAATGTCAAATGAAGCCCATGTCCATGCCCATAATTTTTAGCCGGTAGCCCCCTGAATAGAATCGGATACAGTTTTATAATAAGTATGAATTATTTTATTTATTTACTTAATATACACGGTAATTTTTTTATCACCCCGGATAAAATAAAAGGATTATTCTGCTCATGAAAACAATCAATTTTTATTATGGGACCAACACTAAAATCGCAAAAAAAACAGCTATTCCATACAAAAGTGCAAAAATATTTAATCAAAATGTATGGAACAGCTGATATTTTTTCGCGATTTCAGTGTTGGTCCTTGAGTAAAATAATCCCTAAAAATATCCGGGGTGATAAAAAAATACCGTAAATATTACATAAACAGTTCCCTATGTATTAACACATTAAAAATTTATATCACATAGCCTTCCGCCCGCGGTTTTGCCGCGTGTACCTACTACACGACGTTTTTCCGAGGGAATGTGATATTTTTCCGGGATAAAATTAGCCTATGGGACTCTCTAGCTCCTAAACTATCCACATAGGTACTAAAAAAACAGGTCGATCCGTTGCTCCGTTTTGACGTGAAAGACGGACATACAAACAAACACACTTTCACATTTATAATATTAGTATATATTGTATGTCAAAAGAAAATACTTATCACGCTGAACAACTTCTCTTAAGATGCTGTATTTGTATCTCTTATAGTTAAGCTGGGCTGCAAGGGTTCCAAATCAGAAGTACCAGGCCTTCGATATTTTTCCTTCAATAGAAAATGTCCATGACGTTAAACAACTTTTCTTAAGACGCTATGTTTGTATCTCATATAGTTTAATCTGGCTGCTAGGGTTCCACATCAGGTGTACCAGACCTTCAAACTTTGTACGTCAATAGAAAGTGCTCATCACGTTTAACAATTTTCCTTAAAACGGTATTTTTATATCTCTCATAGTTTGGCTGGACTGCTATGGTTCCACATCAGAAATTGCGATCTTCAAAATAAATTATAGCTATATGTTGGCAAGGACCAATAGCTGTATAACAAAAAAACTTTCATCAAAATCCGTTCCGTAAACTTTTTTGCCGACGTCATCACACGAAAAAATTCATCCCCTGTTTTCTCCCTCTTTAGGGTAGTTTTTTTTACAAACTTTGAATTTCGTATTTATTTATCTAATCAAAAGCCTATAAAATAATTTTGAAGCTTCTAGCTTTAAAAATGACGTAATTTCCATACAAACTTTCATCCCTTATTTCAACCCCTTACAGCCCTTTGTTCACATAAAAAAGTAGCCTATGTCCTTTCTCAGGCTCTAGACTATCTCTGTACCAATTTTTATTCAAATCGGTTCCGTAGTTTAGGCGTGATTGTGTAACACACAGACAGACAGATTCGCATTTTCGCATTTATAATATAAGTAAGGATGATGTGATGTAAATGTAGATGAAAAAAGTACACATTTCTTGTAACTAATGTGTAAAAAAGCACTACAATTGAACTATAATTGAAACACGATTGAGACACGATTATGACTTAACGTTAGCAGGCTTGGCCCCCAGCCCTCTGATTCACGAACCGTCGGAAACGGAATCAGATTTGAATTCTGTGCTCTGTCTTTGTCTATTCTATAGTGAGTGAAAGAGATAGGGCATACATTCCGCTTCGGGAGCGTTTCCGACGGTTCGTGAATCAGGGGGCAGATCAGCGATTAACAAACCATCGGATACGGAATCGGATTCGAATTCCGTACTTTGTCTTTGTCTATTCTATAGTGAGTGACAGAGACAGTGCATACATTCCGCTGTCGGGAGCATTTCCGAGTCCGACAGTTCGTGAATCAGGGGACAGAATATACAAGTCATAAGCATAAAATTCGAATCCGATACCCTTTCCGAGCGGTTGTGAGGAGGGTCTTTGTAAACTCGCCATATCAGTTAATTCGTCATCAGGAAAACGACAAAAAACATTTTGTAAACTCGCCACCTAGCATTTTTAAAATAAATTTACTTTAAATTATTTTACTCTATTGTAAACTCGCCACTGTAGTTTCATGGACTGCAGAAAAATGAAACACTAAGACTAAGAAAATAAAATATAAATAAATATTTTCTTACATTCACACCAATTCAATCATTAGAATCAAACTGATCACAACCGCTCATCAAGGGCCCTACCGGCTGACTTTCCGAACATGTTCCTGTGATATGATGAATCGGGGTTCGCCATTTTGGCCTAATGAGTCACACCAATGATTTTTGTTATCAGCATATCTAAAAAATATGTTACTCGAGAAAAAAGAATGTTTTTATTTTTTTCCTATCTTCAAAAATGACTGAGATATTGAACGTTAAAGTACGGCCTCCGTGAAAAATTCGGCAGGCTTATTACCAAAACAAGCAACCAGCAACGCGACTGCTACTAGTTGCGGTTGGTTTGCAAACGGTACAGTACGGTACGGTACTTTTCATGCAATTTTAGTTCACAGATCGCTCGCTTGTGGCGCTAATCGTAGCGATCTACGTTCCGTAATATGAATATGTGTTTTGGGAGCGATTAATTGTTAATTGCCGCGATTGCAACTGTCACTTTAAGATTGGTAATAAGGTGTGCGTTACCGCCGCAAAAACTTGTGCTTTAGAGAGATGAGACCTTATCAGATAATTAGTGTGTCGTGAGGAGAAATTTGTTTACTAATAGCAAAATTTGTGTGAATTGTAGTTTTTGAGATATTTGACAAAAACAGTTTTTGCCAGGGTCACGTTTTCAACGTTACCCTGGCAAAAAAAGTTGTTTTAGCTCGGAACTAAATACATAAATAGATAGCTTTTGTTGCGTTGTAAATGTTAGCAAACAGCAAAAATTGTGTGTGTTATGGTTCTTGAGTTATTTGAGTTTTTGCTGGGGTAACGTTTTGAGATTTCCCATATCTCAGAAACGGTTCAACGCAGAAGTTTGAAAAAAATACCAGTTAGAGACCTGAATTTGTTTAAATTTGTTTAAACATTAGTTTTTGATTTGGTTGTCGTAAACCAACGTAATTAAATGTTTTCAAAAATTAGAAAAAACTGATTTGTAAGTAAACTATTACATTTACAACCAAACAAACAGCTGCAAAAAATACCCGTGGTAGACATTTATTATGTCTAGAATTTTAGATCTTGTAACTTTACACGATTTAAACATAAAGATAAATTTGATAAATTTTAGACTGGTCATACTTTAGAGATCGAATACACAGTTTCTATAACATTATGGCACATGGCATACATTAAACAAATTTAAGTAATTCATGAACATTCGTTCCTGTTAATTTTAGCTTTCAATTACAGCTATCATGAAAGATATATCAAAAACAAGATTGAGACAGCAATTCTTTAATAAGCCGACCAAATTGTAAAGGTCACTTATAAGCGACCGCACCATACGTACGGGCTATCTTCGTAAATTAGCAGCTTAGTATCCGATGTTTTGTACAGTTACGCAGAAAAACGTTATTGGTAAAGTATTGATTCTACTAGTTTTCTATTTTATAAGTAAAAATCATGTTTATTAATAGTATTTTTAAATAATTTAATGATTTACGATAGTTATTAGTTTAAAGGCAAATAAATAAAGGTTGGTCAGTAGTAATCTATATCTACCTAAGTAGGTAATAATCTCAGTAAGCAATTTATAGTGTGATTTATTTGTCAGTACCAATCATGTACCAATAAATACAGTTATAGTAATTTGTTGTTTCTCTTTAGTCAAACCAATTGTTTTATTTTTATACCACAACGCAACGAAAACGCCACGCTAAACTTTTTTTACTTTCGCGATGCAAGTCGGTTCTCGCCTCGTTCGCCTATCGCAAATATTTACCGTTTTAAAGTCCATTGAGCGTTTTCACATTGGATTGGACGATAACGGTAACGAAACGATATCGGCACGATATCGTCGGACTGGCAGTTTGATACAATCACTACTAAATGCTTTCACACTGTGTCGTTCGTTACCGTCAACGATATTGTCTGTCGTGCCGATATCGGTGTATCGTGTCGGTGTCGTTATCGTCCAATGTGAAAACGCCCATTCGCTTAGATAATGTCGCCCTTTTATCGCACCGCATTGGCACGTGCCGCTTTTTGTCAAAGGTTGCCGCCGCATAAACATAAGAAGCCGCGTGCGGCATACACCCGCAATTGAATTGGATTTTGGGATTCGGCATTTATTAAATTATATTTTCTTAAATAATCTATGTTTATTATAAATACAGGTGGTAACGACGGTTGTGACTTGTGACAATTCAGGCGATGATGAGTAATCATAATCCTTACTTTATCCTTACTTATCTATATATATAAAATTCAAAGTCCTGACTGACTGACTGACTGACTGACTGACTGACTGACTGACTGAGATATCAACGCACAGCCCAAACCGCTGAACCTAGAGACTTCAAATTTTGCATATAGATACGTTATACAGTGTAGGCATCCACTAAGAAAGGATTTTCGGAAATTCCACCCCTAAGGAGGTGAAATAGGGGATGAATGTTTGTATGAAAGTCCGTCAGTTTTGAAGTTAGGATCTTCAAATTTTGTATTTAGGCTGGCAATTGAAAATTAATATTTACCTGTGTCAGCGTTTTTGAGAATTCCACCCCCGAAGGGGTGAAAATGGGGATGAAATGTTGTATCTGGAAAGTCCTTCATTAAATTTATTATTTAGGCTTATGGTCGGAAAGTAAAACAAATAAGCAAACACATATTTCGAATTTTTTCTAAAATCAACCCCTTAGAGGTTAAATGTGATAAATAAACCTAAAAATCGATATGGATGTCGTTATTGAGGTTTTATGGGATGATGATTGCAAAAATGGCATTTATTTTGATGTTTAACACGCTGAACATGATTCAACCCCTAAAAGGTTGAAATAGGGGTGAAATTTTGAATGAAAAATCAGGGGGTAAAATAGACACTTCAACTTGAAACTTTGTAGGCTTACTTCTTAAAACAAATAGGCAACCCATTTCGTAGTTTTCCGAAAATCAAACCCAGGGGGTAAATAAGGGTATAGAAACCTAAATCATGTTAAGTACCCTAAAAGTTCTTGGTACCTAAGCTACTCAGAACTAACTTTTTGATTGTGAAACAGACACTTATTATTTACTAGCTTCCGCCCGCGACTTCGTCCGCGTGGACATTCGAGAAAATACTTAGGGGACCAATAACCAGGATAAAAAGTATTCTAAGTGTTAATTGCATTAAAATCCGATCAGCCGTTTTTACGTGATTAGGCGGCTCCTCCCTCACCAAGTGAGCAGCCTCGTGCGAGGCCCGCCGCACGTGGCAAACGTTCTGCCTCGCGCGAGGCTGCTCGCTTGGTGACGGAGGAGCCGCCTAATCACGTAAAAACGGCTGATCGGATTTTAATGCAATTAAAACATAGAATCCTTTTTTATCCTGATTATTGGTCTCCTAAGTATTTTCTCGAATGTCCACGCGGACGAAGTCGCGGGCGGAAGCTAGTATATTATAAATGCGAAAATGCGAATCTGTCTGTCTGTGTGTTACACAATCACGCCTAAACTACGGGACCGATTTGAATAAAAATTGGTACAGAGATAGTCTAGAGCCTGAGAAAGGACATAGGCTACTTTTTTGTGTGAACAAAGGGCTGTAAGAGATTGAAATAGGGGATGAAAAATTGTATGGAAATTACGTCATTTTTAAAGCTAGAAGCTTCAAAATTATTTAATAGGCTTTTGATTAGATAAATAAATACGACATTCAAAGTTTGTAAAAAAAACTACCCTAAAGAGGGTGAAAACATGGGATGAATTTTTTCGTGTGATTCAGTCGGCAAAAAGTTTATGGAACGGATTTTGATAAAAGTTCTTTTGTTATACAGCTATTGGTCCTTGCCAACATATAGCTATAATTTATTTTGAAGATCGCAATTTCTGATGTGGAACCATAGCAGTCCAGCCAAACTATGAGAGATATAAAAATACCGTTTTAAGGAAAATTGTTAAACGTGATGAGCACTTTCTATTGACGTACAAAGTTTGAAGGTCTGGTACACCTGATGTGGAACCCTAGCAGCCACATTAAACTATATGAGATACAAACATAGCGTCTTAAGAAAAGTTGTTTAACGTCATGGACATTTTCTATTGACGGAAAAATATCGAAGGTCTGGTACTCCTGATTTGGAACCCTTGCAGCCCAGCTTATCTATAAGAGATACAAATACAGCATCTTAAGAGAAGTTGTTCAGCGTGATAAGTATTTTCTTTTGACATACAATATATACTTATATCATAAATGTGAAAGTGTGTTTGTTTGTATGTCCGTCTTTCACGTCAAAACGGAGCAATGGATCGACCTGTTTTTTTTAGTATGTGGATAGTTTAGGAGCTAAAGAATCCCATAGACAAATTTTATCCCGGAAAAATATCACATTCCCTCGGAAAAACGTCGTGTAGTACACGCGGCAAAACCGCGGGCGGAAGGCTATGTGATATAAATTTTTAATATGTTAATACGTAGGTATTGTTTTTTTTTTTTAGGGATTATTTTACTCATGAAAACAAACAATTTTTATTATACGACCAACACTGAAATCGCGAAAAATATCAGCTGTTCCATACATTTTGATTAAATATTTTTGCACTTTTGTATGGAATAGCTGTTTTTTGCGATTTTAGTGTTGGTACCATAATAAAAATTGTTTGTTTTCATGAGTAGAATAATTTATTCGTTTATTTAATTTTATCCGGGGTGATAAAAAAATTACCGTGTATATTAAGTAAATAAATAAAATAATTCATACTTACTATAAAACTGTATGCGATTATATTCAGGGGACTACCGGCTAAACATTATGGGTATGGGCATGGGCTTCATTTGACATTTGAAGCCCATATTATATACATTGAAAAGAAGTAGAAAAAAATACCACCAAGGGTCTTCTTAAACGGAACCTGAGAACGGAACAGATACCAAAAATATAGTTTTTGAATTTTTTGTCTGTCTGTCTGTTGTCCACGTTTCAGGCAAAAACTACTGAACGGATTTTAATGAAACTTTTTTGTTATATAGCTATTAGTTGTCGCCAACTTATAGGTAGACTATAATTTATTTAGAAGATCAAAATGGCCGATCTGGAACCATAGCAGTCCAGCCAAACTATGAGAGATGTAAAAATACCGTCTTATGGAGAATTGTTAAATGTGATGAGCATTTTCTATTGACGTACAAAGTTTGAAGGTCTTGGTACACCTGCCTGGCAAGCATTACCATCATTATATCACGCGATATGATATAGCACGTCTTGCTGTCTTGCTTCCACCTTAGTGGGGTAGGTAAGCAAGACAGCATGACGTGCTATATCATATCGCATGATAAAAGTCGTTCATGCTAGGCCAGCTGATGTGAAACCTTAGCAGCCAGGTTAAACTATGTGAGATAGCATCTTAAGAGAAGTTGTTCAGCGTGATAAGTTCTTTCTTTTGACATACTGTTTGTATTGTTTGTCTATCCGTCTTTTACGTCAAAACGGAGCAACGGATCGGCGTGTTTTTTTAGTATGTTGATATTTTAGGAGCTAGAGAGTGACAAAGACTAATTGATATCCCGGAAAAATATAACTTTCCCTCGAGATAACGTCGTGTAGTACAGGCGGGCGAAACCGCGGGCGGAAGGCTATGTGAAATATTTTTTTAATGTGTTAATATGTATCATAGCGCTAAACTAATATATATATAAAATAAATACACAAAAAAACGAAAAACCTTATTAGTTAAAAAAATGAGAAATGCTGCCGAAAGTCACTATTCCACGCGAACGAAGTCGCGGGCAGAGCTAGTTTATAATATTAGTATGAAGTAGGATATACAAATTTTCATTAAGATTGACTTTGGTACCCAACTTGAGTTGAGTGTATTATTTTATATCTGCATTTTATAGCAAGAGCCACAATGCCGTGCTAATTTTACACAACATGTCAAGCCAAGCCATAGTCATATTTTGACACGTGGACTGGAAGGAAGGTGAGTATTGCTTAACCAACCTTGTCGTGGAAGTGGCACCAAATCACAAATTATATAGACTAGTCACCAATTTGTAACCTATCACGTGTTCTACAGGACTTCCGAAGTAAACTCGCTCTCTGAAATGTTAACGCAGCCGTGCGTAATATTGTCTTGACGCGAGACGAGATGGGAACGCTCGCTCTTCCGACCCAGCCAACGAATTAGTCTGTGTCGTAAACAATGAGTCACACCAACACATCAAAATATGACTATAAAAATTACTGTGTTTAATGCGCGTACTCGTGCAAGTAATAACAGTTTTGGTTTCATCGAAATCTGTCCAGAATTTCCAAAGTAACAGCGTTGTAAAGTTTCACCAGCTTTTGTAAATTTGCTTTCCTTGCGCGCTATTGCGATGACGTCATGTCGCAGTGACATCTCCGATTGCGGCTGCTGCAGGTGATTTCCGTCCAACTGTACATACATAGAGTCCGTCCGTGCGCAATTTTCGCGCAACTGGTGCGTTTTTAGCGCTAGTTACAGTACATTTTCTTCGTTCTAAGGTTATGGTAAATGATTAGTATTCTATTTCGACCGCGCGCAGCCGCACTCTAAAACTGTCACCTGCTGTCCATTCCACTTATCTGACGAGCACTCTAGAAACAGTTTTTACGGGAAAATGTTTTTTAACAATTTTCCACGCAATTTTTCCATATATATTTCTTACCGTTAAATTAAACTTCCCCCTGGAATACGACTGACATTTTAAAACTAAAATCGACCCAGCCATTTTTTAGTTTTTGCGAGACTAACGTACATTTTATATTTAAAGATAATCTGACCAGCGAACTTTTGTACGCAACTGTACTAACAAAATATCCATAACATCCCGTTCATTTAAGATGGTTACGCTTATGTATGGCGCGGTCGCTTTTACGTGACCTCTACAATTTGGGCGGGTTACTAGAGAATTGTTGTCATGTTCTTGTTTTTGATATATCTTTCATGATAGCTGTAATTGAAAGCTAAAATTAACAGAAACGAATGTTCATGAATTACTTAAATTTGTTTAATGTATGCCATGTGCCTTAATGTTATGGAAACTGTGTATTCGATCTCTAAAGTACGACCAGTCTAAAATTTATCAAATTTATCTTTATCTTTAAATCGTGTAAAGTTACAAGATCTAAAATTCTAGACATAATAAATGTCTACCACGGGTATTCTTTGCAGCTGTTTGTTTGGTTGTAAATGTAATAGTTTACTTACAAATCAGTTTTTTCTGATTTTCGAAAACATTTAATTACGTTGGTTTACGACAACCAAATCAAAAACTAATGTTTAAACAAATTTAAACAAATTCAGGTCTCTTACTGGTATTTTTTTCAAACTTCTGCGTTGAACCGTTTCTGAGATATGGGAAATCTCAAAACGTTACCCCAGCAAAAACTCAAATAACGCAAGAACCATAACACACACAATTTTTGCTGTTTGCTAACATTTACAACGCAACAAAAGCTATCTATTTATGTATTTAGTTCTGAGCTAAAACAACTTTTTTTGCCAGGGTAACGTTTAAAACGTGACCCTGGCAAAAACTGTTTTTGTCAAATATCTCAAAAACTACAATTCACACAAATTTTGCTATTAGTAAACAAATTTCTCCTCACGACACACTAATTATCTGATAAGGTCTCATCTCTCTAAAGCACAAGTTTTTGCGGCGGTAACGCACACGGTAATAAGCCTGCCGGTGAGCCAATGGAATCAACGTGTGACGTCACATCGCGATTGAGAGTTGGCGCTTCCGTATTTCTCCTTTGGCTATTAGAGTTGCGCTCTCACGGTTTCGCAATAAATTTATTTATTTTTCTTATAGTCGATCAATGATCAATTTTGTATTGAGCCCACGTGAAAAAACACCTTCAAATACATAAGTAGTATTTTCGTGATTAATAAATTAAATCAACTTTCGTAATGGCGGGCGGTATTCTGTCAATATAAATAGCAACCGTCAAACTTCGATCAATAATAACACGAAGCCGTCAAATGGACAGTAGGTGACAGTTTTAGAGTGCGCCTGAGCGCGGTCGAAATCGAATACTAATCATTTACCATAACCTTAGAACGAAGAAAATGTACTGTAACTAGCGCCAAAAACGCACCAGGTTGCGCGAAGATTGCGCACGGATGGACTCTATGTAGGTACAGTTGGACGGAAATCACCCGCAGCAGCCGCAATCGGAGATGTCATTGCGGCATGACGTCATCGCAATAGCGCGCAAGGTGGTGAATCTTTACAACGCTGTAACTTTGGAAATCCTGGACAGATTTCGATGAAACAAAAACTGTTATTACTTGCACGAGTAACACATTAAATGCAGTAATTTTTATAGTCATATTTTGATGTGTTGGTGTGACTCATTGGGGCTCGATTTATCTGTATTAATTTGAAGCCCGGCAGACTTGCGGAAGTTCGGAGCGTTAGTGGTTAAGGCCCCTGGCTGATCGTCGGTCCACCTTGTAACATCGTCGTCGTCCGGTGCGTGCGCCGGTCGCCATTCGAGGACCGCCCTAATGGCCATCAGCTATGGAATTGCGTAAGGTCAATCGTATTCATTTGACAGTTCATATTATTCCATACAAATTGCAGCCGATTGAATACGATATGAACTGTCAAATTAATACGATTACCTTACGCAATTGCCCCCCTGTTCTCCGCGCTATGTGTCGCACCCACTGCCACTTCAACGGAGCAATCCTTCGAGCAATGGCGATTATTTTAGTTCTCCTGCGGAACTCGTCATTTCTGATTCGATCACGGATGGAAATACAAAGCATCGCTCTCTCCATTGCGCACTTTGTTTGTTTTATTTATCTATACTAAATTATAAAGAGGAAAGATTTGATTGTTTGTTTGTTTGCATCGAATAGGCTCCGAAACTAATGGACCGATTTAGAAAATTCTTTGACCATTAGATAGCTACATTCTTCCCGAGTGACATAGGCTATATTTTATCCCGATATTGCCACGGGAACGGGTACCACGCGGGTGAAAACGCGAGGAACCGCTAGTACTTAATAAGTATACCTACAGGATGTTATTACACTTACATGGGATCTATCTGCATATCACGCTCGGGGCATAAGTAGTAGGGCACGCATTTCGCTTTGATGCCGTCCACAGCGCATTCTTTTACTGGAACTAAAACATATTATGTATAAGAACATATTTTGCTCTCAACAAGGGTTGCCAACTTGCCAGGTATTATAACCGAAAAGCCGCACTGGCCAGCCAGTTTATCCGGACTTTTAGGTATCAAAACCGGACACCCTAAAATACCTAGGATTTCAAGCCTCCCCCTCGCGACCGACTAGTTCACGAGTTGGCCAAAGATGTAAAAACAGTACAAAAACGGTACGGTTTTTGTACGATTAAACGCCTCTGTGGTCTTGTGGTTTATATCACCGATTTCAGACCAAGAGGTAGGTACCGGGTTCGATTCCAACTATACATATTATTGTATTCGGTTTGATTGGTGGTGGGACTTGTTCTTAGTCCGCCTGGCTTGCTACCACCATCCTACTAATATTATAAATGTGAAAGTTTGGATGTTTGGATGTTTGTTACTCAATCATGCCAAAACGTGTGAACGGATTTTGCTGAAATTTGGGACATAGATACTTTGTAGCCCGGAGAGGAACATAGGCCACTTTTTATCCTTGAAAAGTATCCCATTGCCGCGGGATAACGTCGTGTAGTCCACGCGGGCGAAGCCGCGGGCGGAAAGCTAGTCTTATATAAGTCTGACGCTATAACAATGATGTTTTCAGCATTATTGTGTTCCAGCAGTTAGAGATAAGATAGCCAGTTCCTCAGTGATTGAAGATTCCGGGAGTAGTGCGCTTCCACCCTCAGCTTTACTTATCAGGTGTGATGAAGGCTAAGTGCTACCCCATTGTGGATTAAAAAAAACCGACCACCGTCTA
This sequence comes from Crambus lathoniellus, assembly GCA_949710035.1. Classification (NCBI taxonomy): domain Eukaryota; kingdom Metazoa; phylum Arthropoda; class Insecta; order Lepidoptera; family Crambidae; genus Crambus; species Crambus lathoniellus. Next base: position 11,690,160 of record OX453319.1, on the reverse strand, counting down.
AATAGGCCGGACATGCATCCAAAAAGACCCAGTCCGGACGCTTGGCAACCCTACTCCCAAATTAGCCATACTAAACGAGTGATTTCTGATTTACACATGGGTTCAGTAACTGGCGCTGAAATCGATGACAGTCCAGCGCTGCTGCGCGCTGCCAGAGGTGAGGTTGTAAGATACTCTATTAAGCATTGGGTAGCCTGATGCAAAAATCCGGACATGGTCAGGCATTTTGGTTCTTTGTCCGGACAAATTAGTCGGTGTCCGGTTCTACCTCTTTAGCCAAATAATTATTTGAAACTTCAGAAACATGGCATTGTGAAATAAATGCCATGTTTCTGAAGTTACATGAAATCGTTAGTCTTTAGGGTGTCCGGCCTTAATACGCAAAAGTCCGGATAAACTAGCTGCCCGTCCGGTTTATCGGTTTTAAGATCTTGCAACTTGCAACCCCTACTGTGCATTATCGGCTAACTTCACAATCGACGGCCAATAAGATTGAATGGCACTGTACCCACTGGTTAAAAAATAAGTACGTAGAGTACCTGATGGTTGATTTTCAAGACCTCCGTCAGATGCTGTGGTGCGCTGGGAGGTCGGCTGCGCAGGAGTGGATGACCCAAACACCGCGTCTAAGAGGGTGTCCAAATCCTCCGTAGTCCTGTCAGGAGTCCTGTCGCTGATCACCAGTATTACGATAAAACGTATACATAATGTCAAAACGTTAAAAAAGTTTGAATAAGGAATTGCAAAAGGTTAGAATAGAAGATGAACGGGGGAGTCCTGCACTGAATAAAACTTTTTTCAACACACTTGCTCATAAAGTGAGCCTTATTACATCGATCTTAGGGCCATAAACCGAACTATAACCCACGCGTGCATAATAATATTACAGTACTAGTTGCGTAATAGAATTATCACTACAAAGTTAAGTAAGTACCTAACTGCAAATTATATGCGAGTAAACAGAGACTTTTAAATTTAACCGGGTAATAGAGTACCCTACAAAGTTAAGTTAGTACCTAACTGCAAGTTATATGCGAGTCAACAGAGCATTTTCAATTTCAGCGGGTAATAGATACAGTTCTTTTTTTGTAACAACAAAGAGGTTTTATACGGCTGAAAATCCATTTACGTTTTTAGAATAAATAAATGTGTCCCTAATTAAGACAAAAAACATAATTAAGTACATTAGTATCAAATTATTTATAATTCACAATAATTTGTTATAAAACATTTGCATTTTATCACTATACTTAATTATTTTGAAGTAGGCTGTATGGCTGTATGTAATCAATCACCTCACATTTGGCGCGTGCAAAAAAAAACTTGCTCGCTTTTTCCCTTAGGTTAATACAATATGTATGCAATAAATGTTTGTTTTTCCTCGCAAGTGTGTTGAAAAAGTGCGTATGAAACTCGTGAGCAACTTACTCACTAGACACTCGGCTGATTTACGCCCTCGCCTGCGGCTCGGGCTGCAACCCACAGCCTCGTGTATAATGAGCAACCTAAGCTCACTTGTATCATAATATACTATTACAGTGCTTTATTAAAGCTCTATTGAAGCATATACCTACATATAAACCCAACCGATGCGTCTTTCCAGCCATTGTAATACCAAAAGCTGTATAATTTGGGGCCCTTTTTAGCTGTTTAAGCGCATAAATAGCTTTAGTACAGCCAAATTGGTATACCGTTATTGGCACTTATGCAGCATTTATGTGCTACTTGGGTGAGCTCGGTATTAGAATGAGGTTGAGCTTCCTGCTTAATCCTAGAAGATGTAATTTTGAGAGATATTAAAAGTTATAAAAACAAAAGTTCTTTACAACATAGTTAGTACTTATTGTAAAACACACTGTTTAATGTTTTACAAACGTTTAATAAACGGTAGAGCATGTTACAAAATCTTTTAATGTAATTTTAGATGCGGTACAAATCATCACTCAAAAATCCGACATTGTCTCTCGATCGTCTTCTTTTTCCTTGCCACACACTTCAGCCACTATTTTACCGATTGACCGTGGGCCAATCAGCCTTGAGGAGCGTAGACGACGTACGGTGATATTATTACGCTGTGCATTCACAGAATAAAGTAATAAAGAGCGCGTTACAAACTCCCCCTCTAATCCGAACGATGCGACCTCGCGTTCGGGTTAGCAACTATACTAATCACGAAATTTACGCGGCCTACCACGCTTGCGTTTCTCATGTACAGGTGCTTGGACCTGGCCAACGAAGGGTGTGAGTTGGGAGACGTGGTATTTGCCTAACGTTTCCCCGTCGGTCGTCCTTTCTAATAGATAAGTGGTGGGGCTAACAGCTTCCTTAATGCGGTATGGTCCATCGCGTCTAGGTATGAATTTAGGAGTCTGACCTTGGCTGGTGTCATTTGCCCCTTGCGTTTTCAAAAGAACTAGATCACCTTTCTCATAAATGGGTGCTGGTCGACGACCTTCATCAGCATATTTTTTCTGGACAGCTTGAGCCTTTTCGTGCACGTCTCTAGCTTCTATGAGAGCGGAGGAAAGCTTCTTCAGGTAAGGTGTAATAGCCGGTATGAAGTTATCGTTCTCGAGGATGGCACGCATGTCTGTGGCGGCGTCAGCGGGTGCGCGTAACTCTCTGCCGAAGGTAAGATAAGCTGGTGAGAAACCGGTGCTCGCAGTCACAGCTGAATTCATCGCGAACCTTATCGCTGGTAAGTGTTGATCCCAAGTGTCGTGATCACGGCCGATCAAAATGGCTAGTTGAGGCTTGAGATCACGGTTCTTCCTTTCTATAGGGTTGGCTTCCGGATGATATAACGGAGTGAGTGATTGGTCGATGCCCATAGCGTGACAGGCTTGTTGCATAACAGCGCTGATAAACTGCACGCCGTTGTCACTCAGCACGCGACGTGGAACACCAAATCTCATAAACACTTCGTCTATTATGGTCTTCGCGCATGCAGGGCTGGTCGCGTAATTGAGAGCGAACAGTTCTACCCAACGCGTACTGACGTCTTCAATGATCAGTATCCACTTGTTCTTGTTGGCAGTCTCGGGAAGCGGGCCGAACAAATCGACCGATACTACCTCAAATCTCCTGGCTGATGCCGGTGTCTGTAGTAATCCCGGTGGTTTCCTGTTATCTACTTTGTATCGTTGACACGATGAACATCCTTTAATATATTTGGTTATGTAAGAACGCATGCCAGGCCAATAAAAACGCGAGCAGATGCGTGCAAGTGTGCGATCTACGCCAAAGTGTCCGGCGGTCGGATCTTCGTGGAAGTTTGACAAAACCTTTGAACGCTCATGTTCGGGTACCACGAGGCAGGCGTTTTCTTCGTCATCTACTCCTTCGGGCCCATATCTATAAAGGATTCCGTCTGATAAAACGTAACCGCGGTCAGCCCACGGTCTCCCCCTAAAGGGTTCGTCGGATTCCATATCTTGGATTATCTTCGATATTTCGGGGTCCTTTAGTTGATTTTCCCTTATATCACCAGGGGTCCTCGTCGGTATGTCGACGGTAGTCAGGTTCAACTCTGTTTCATCGCTGCAGTTAGGACGAGACAACGTATCGGCGATAACGTTTGCTTTTCCCGGTGTGTACTCTATTTGCAGGTTATACTCTTGTAGTGTCAGGGCCCACCTTGCAAGACGGCCGCTCGGTGACTTCAAGTTCATCAACCATCTGAGTGGCTGGTGGTCGGACCTGACGATGACTTCACCTCCATCAATGTAGCCTCTAAACTTGGTCACGGCCCATACTACTGCTAGAGCTTCGCGCTCGGTTGTATTGTAGTTTCTCTCAGTGTTACTTAATAAGCGACTGGCGTATTCTATCGGTCGTTCGTCGGTCCCCTCCCCCTGCATCAAAACTGCACCGATGGCGAAGCCGCTACTGTCGGTCCGTAGAATAAAAGGCTTCGTCTCATCTGCTTGTTTTAAGATCGGAGCCGAAGTGAGAAGTTCTTTAATGGTTTCGAATGCTTCTCGTTGATGAGTTTCCCACCGCCAAATGCTATCCTTCTTTAACAGGTCTGTCAGAGGCCTAGCGACGTCAGCGTATGCTGGTATGAAACGCCGGAACCAGCTGGAGGTCTGCAAAAAACTCTTCAGCTGCTTGACGTTTTGCGGTGGTGCCATGTCCTTGATGGCGGATACCTTCCCCGGATCCATGTGGATACCTCCAGGTACTATCACGTGTCCTAGGAATTTTACAGAATCGCGTGCGAAGTGACTTTTCTCACGGTTCACACGGAGGTCAAATAACTTTAATCTGTCGAAGACTGCTTTTAGATCTTCCAGGTGTTTTACGTAGGTATCGCTTAAAATGATCAAATCGTCGAGATACGTAAAAATTAACGTTTCAGGTAGATTAGACCTAAAACGGTCCATCAGACGTTGAAAGGTAGCTCCAGAGTTTTTTAAACCCATAGGCATGCGTTTGAAACGGAAGGTGCCGAGGGGTGTGACAAAGGCAGTCTTGTCGCGGTCGTCAGGGTGAAGACAAACCTGAAAATAACCTGCGCGAAGGTCTAGCGTCGTCATGTAATTACTGGTTTTTGCAGCGTGCAGAACGTCCTCGATGCGTGGGAGTGGGTAGCGATCGGCCTCAGTGACGGCGTTGAGCTTGCGGTAGTCCACGCACAGTCGTGTACCTCCATCTTTCTTCGTCACGAGTACAACGTTTGCCGCCCAGGGTGATTCACACTCTTCGATGACATCGGCGTCTAGCAATTTTAAAAGTTCCTTCTTGAGGGTCTCTTTTTTAGCTGGTGACATTCTATAAAGCGGGGATGCAATTGGTTCTTGGTTATCACTCACCTTAATGCGGTGGGTAGCGAATTCAATCGCGGGACCATCTGGCGCAAATTGCTCACTCCTGTTCTGAATGAAGGTGTTGAGAGCGTCTTTTTGTTCTAACACAAGTTTGGAGCCTTCGTCACATCTCAAGTTCACGTTCGCAGTGTCTACTTTCATCAATTCGGTTTCATCTGAAAGAAAGTTATACTCGCTCACAAAATCAAATTGTTCGTGAGGGGTGTCGGCGAAGTACCATGTGCCTTGTGGAATATCCAAGGTCACTCTTGCGCTGATAATAAAATCACGGCCTAACAGCGTTTTCGTGTCGGCGCCGGGTAGCACGAGAAACTGGACTGGTACTACTCGTCCTTGAAGCACGACATCGACGTGCGCGGAAAGAACTTTGCGAGCTTGCTGAGAACCGTCTCCGAGCGTAAAGTTACGTTCTAACTCCGTAAATCCTAAATTATGACGGACAAGAATCTTGTACAGTGCGGGGCTCGCTATGCAGTGCGTCGCGCCGGTATCCAGAATCGCAACACCTTCTTTACTTAGAATAGAGATTCTAACCATAGGCAACCCGGAACTGGTAACTGCCATAGTATTAAAGTTAATATTTTCCCCTGCAATCACTGCATTATGCTTGGGGCGACATGTTTCACATTTCGAACGCACCACACCTAATTGGCCACATCCATAACACCTAATGCTAGAAACACTGGGGTCAGGTACAAAATCTTTGTTTTCGGACTTACTACAGTTTGCTTCTGACGGGTTAATATCGTTAGAACGGCGTTCGCGATTACTAAAATCGGACACTCGATTTTTAAAATTTTTAAAGTTACTCTCCTTTGCGGAGCTCGATTTTTTATTTTCGTAGTTACGACAATTGTCAATGGAATGACCAAATATTTTGCAATAAGAACATCGCGGTCTCTCGCGTTTCACATCGTTCGAATTAAATGGAAATGGTTTGTTCTGACTTACCACTAACTCCGCACGTGACTCCTCTACGCTCCTCGCCGCTTCGGTTAGGGCATCTAGATTATGAACGGAATCACGGGGCATATATTTACGTATTTTGCGATCTAATAAGCCGTATACAATGTCCACTTTCATTTCTTCCGGAACGTCGTAAGGTAGCTTGCACAACATGGCGCGCAGGCGGCTCACGAAGGCGTCAGCGCGCTCATTCCCTTGCTCACACGCGAAAACGTCGCGCAGGATCCTGTAAGCTGGACGCGGCGTACCAAAACGGCCGCGTAGTCTTCGTAACGCTTCATGCCAAGTAGCCACGGACGGCTTTACACCCATCCAATATATGGCGGCGTCGCCGGTCAACAGCATTGGGAGGCCTCGGAGTGCGTGTTCGTCACTCACGTTGGAACATTCTTTGTATATTTCGACAGAGTCGATAAATGCCTCGAGTACCTCGTCGTTGATTGCACTTCCGTCGAAACGAGCCGTACACTTAGCAAATCTCAACGAGAGACTGACGGCGACTAACCGCCGACTGTTCCATCGAGTACGCGAGGAGTGCCACAAGCGCCGTTGGCGATACTCGTGGACCAAAAAAGGTCGGATCTTCGCACGACAGGACGACGGCAAGCAGGCTCACAGTTTCCGGTCAGACTCAGATGTGGATCGTGTTTTTGGCTTGGGAGATGTTACAGGTGGTAGTTAGATCTGTAATTAAATTAAGTTATGATAGTTACACTAGTTACAACAAAAACAACAGAGTACCATTGAAAACTGTTTTATTATTTACAATTATTTTTTTATCTAAATATCTATTAACTAAAAGTCTAAAATCCAAACTTAAATCAAAAACTTATAAAACAAAGTTGTACAACTTTTACCAAATGTATGAGCTTAAGTATTTAAAAATTGACATAAGAAATTTAGGTATACACGTTAATTACATACAAAATTTAATTATTGTTATTTTATGTTACAAAAATGGTAAATAATTTTATTAAAATCGGTTTGTATAATGCAGGCTCCCTTGGAACAAATCACGATAATTTTATAGCCACAGTTACTCGTTATGACTTAGACGTCTTAGCCATAAACGAAACTTGGCTTAGAGATGGAGAGGAGGGCCGAGCACCTGCTCTACCGGGGTACCGACTACGACACATTCCGCGGCCGCGCGACAGACGCGAGCGCGGGGGAGGCGTCGGCTTTTACATTAGACGGAATGTCACTGTTCGTACATGGCGACACCCAGTTGACCCCGTCCATAAGTTGGTGGAGCAAATGTGGCTAACGTTGACCCATAACGGAAGCAAGCTAATTATAGGTACTGCATATCGTCCGCATTGGATGAATGTGGACACTTTTTTAGATGCAATTTCGGACACCATAAGTTCAATTCCCAACTATGACAATCTCATATTATTAGGTGATTGCAATATCAATATGTTACAGGCGCAGGATCCTAACACTATAAAACTCAATTGTTTCCTCACTTGTTTCAACCTTATGCAGTTGGTTACTGAACCAACACACTTTACGTTACACAGTGAGACATTGATTGATTTAGTTTGTACTGATTTGGTTGCAAAAAAAATTATCCTTGATCACGTTGGTACCTCATGTGGTCACTGCCTTATTGTGTGCGAATTTAACATCAAGCGACATAAATATTCTCCGCAAACAATCAAATTTAGGCCGGTAAAATACATTTGTGCAGAAAGTTTTAATGAGGACCTAAATAAGATACGATGGGATCTATTATCTACAATTGATAATGTAAATGACTTAGTAGAATCTTTTAATCATTATATCATTACTATTTTTGATAAGCATGCGCCAGAAAAGTCGGTCAGAATGAAAAACCGCAGTTTACCGTGGCTGACAAATACAGTCAGACTTATGATGAAGCTGCGCGACAAAGCTCTAGCTGATTACCACAAGACAAAAAAAGACAGCGCCTTTTCGTATTATAAAACCTTAAAATCTACAGTAAGTCAAGCACTGTTTCACGAAAAGGCAGCATATTTCAAATTTAATGTTAACAATAAAATTCACACCCCAAAATTATTATGGAAAAATCTAAAAAATACAATATTACCTCAGAAAGAGAATGATTTACCCCTATTTTTTAACGACCCTGATATTATAAACAATTATTTTTTAACTATCCCTGGAAGCCCAAATGTAAGCTTATCTCAACTAACTTATTTTGAATTTAACCATTTCTCTGACTCAGTTTTTCATTTGAACCCCATCGGCTTAGAAGATATCATTAAAATAGTACGCAGCTTGAAATCAAATGCAATAGGGTGTGACTCAATCAGTCTAGACATGCTTATTAGGACCTTTCCATTCACGTTAGACATCATCAAAGACATAATCAATTTATCTATCACATCCCAGACATACCCAGAATTATGGAAGTTAGCTATAGTCCTCCCGCTACCTAAGATCCCTAACCCAACTGATTTGAAGGACCTCAGGCCGATAAATATACTTCCGTGTCTGTCGAAGCTCCTTGAGAAGGCTATTGGCATCCAAATGACTGATTACCTTGAAAAGAATAACATCTTGCCTGAGCTACAGTCTGGTTTTAGGAAAGGCCGTAGTACCGCAACTGCCCTTCTTGATATAACTGATGCGATACTTCATGCACAAGACCAAGGCATGTGCACCTTACTTGTACTGCTTGATTTTTCCAGGGCATTTGAAACTATAAATATAGACTTGCTTTTGTCAAAACTGAGCTACTATGGTTTTGACCCGCAGGCTCTACGTTGGTTTCATAGTTACCTAACTGGCCGTTACCAATGTGTTAAAATAAAAAACATAAATGGTGACTTTAAAGAATCGGATAAGAAGGTCATACATAGAGGAGTTCCTCAGGGGTCTATTTTGGGACCCATCTTGTTCATTTTGTACACCGCAGACTTGACCACAAGCATCACTCACAGTAAATACCACATTTATGCAGACGACACTCAAATATACATATCATTTAAACCAGAGAACATTGATCAAGCCATTGCTAAAATAAATGAAGACCTCTCTAACATAGTGGATTGGTCTAAAAACAACTGCCTTCAGCTAAACCCCTCAAAAACAAAATACTTGATTTTTGGGTCCAAAAAGCAAGTATCAAAATGTGTCCCTTCCTTTAATGTTAAATTAAAGGATGTGGACATAGAAAGAGTTTATGAAGCCAGGAACTTGGGTCTCAAGATGGACAGTAATCTTCATTTTGAGAATCATATTGGGAGTTGTGTCCGAAATTGTTTCTACAAACTAAAAATATTATATAGTGTGAGACGTTACCTTAGTGTAGATATGCGTATTCAGCTGGTGGAGTCCTTGGTGTTATCACAGCTCAACTATATGGATACTGTGTATGGTCCATGTTTGCTCGCCAAAACACAAAAACTAATTCAGCGTGTACAGAATGCTTGTGCACGTTTTTGCTTCCAAATTCCGTTACGGGCCCACGTTACTCCATTTCTGAATAAACACCTTATGTTAAAAATGAAACATCGTCGCAAATTTCACCTTGCTTGTCTAATGTTCGGCATTGTAAAACATAAAACACCTTACTATTTGTATAGCAAGCTATCTTGGATAACTGCAAATAAGCCCTATGGAGCCCGTAAACTTGCTAAGCAACTGGCTACTGCTCGCCACTTCACTGCCGCTTTCCGTGGTAGCTTCCGTTATGCAGCTTCCAAAATTTGGAATATAATTCCTCCGCCGTTAAAAGACCTGAGGAATATTATTAGTTTTAAACGTGGTCTTAAGATGTTCATTTTAAAAAGCCAATTAGGTCAAGAAAATCAAGCTCAAGATACCAGCATATTGTAGTTTTAAATGTATAGAATTAAATTTGTTTTTCATTTACCTTAATTTTATGTCTCATCTACATGTTGCGAGTTGTGAGTTGGTTCTGCATAACGGAACGCTTGATTAATTGTAGGTATAGCTAGTATTCACAATACATTGTTTTCGATCAAATTGTTCTGTCTGCTATAAATTGTCTGTTTCAGGGAGCCCTGCAAAATTATAAATGTAATTAGAAAACGTACTTACTTTGTTTATTTTTATCACTTGTTAATGATTTGTTTGGTTTCATTGTTTGGTTATACTCACTGTATTGGTATGGCTCACTCTCTACAGCCATAGTTTTACATTTTGTGACGTCCACTGCATTTATAAATATAGTTTGTCGCCGTGTTTTATGTTATAAATTAGTTTTATAATTTGTTACTTTAATTAGTCTTGCCACAAAATTCGATCATCTTTTTTCTGTGACGCTTCCATAGAGCATATCTGTGCCATAGAGAAAGACGCGACGCGTCTTTTTCTTTTTATTGTCATGCTGGCCCTGGCTTACGTGGCCTTCAGTCAGCCTTGTTCTTTTTTTATTTTTCTTGTGACGGATGACGGTCACATGAAAAAACAATATTTTTCTTTTAAAATCTACTGGTTCGTGGCAAGGGCTAGGCGATGTATTTGTATTTTAAGTGTTTTTTTTTATTATTATTTTTTATTAGTTAATATTTTAGTTTTTTATTGTTAACTCTTTTGTGTTAATTAGCTCCCTGCCCCACCAAGACGGTTCCGACGGAAGATCAGCGCTGGTCACAAGCCAAGCATTATGCTGAGTCTGGACCGTTTTGGGACATACTATGGTTTTTGTGTTTTTTGTTTTTTTTTTTAATGTATTTTTGTGATGTCCCAAATAAATGAGTTTTCTTTCTTTCTTTCTTTCAAAGTTTCCGGGTGGCACTCGGATAACACGGATTGCGTCATCATGTGACGGCGCCGGTGACGAACTCGTTGCGGCAGCGGCGAATGTTGAACTTGATAAAATGGTTTCAAATATTTGCCGGTTTGTTTCAGCCTGGCTCCTCGCAACGGCAGCGACGATCGCCGTCAGCTGCGCGTCGGTCATCGATACGATGTTGCTCGAAGTAGTATTCGGGATGTTCTGCTCCATAACTACTTCGTTTTCTTCGGTATCGGAGTCTCCTTGTTGGTTTCTGCGCGTCGTTCGCGGCATTCCACAAGCCGGCGACGGAAAACAAACAGGATAAAAAAACTCACTCGTCGAACAGACACTATTTCCAGTCGGAACTTCGCGCCACGAGTTGGGCGTCAATTGTAAAACACACTGTTTAATGTTTTACAAACGTTTAATAAACGGTAGAGCATGTTACATAATCTTCTAATGTAATTTTAGATGCGGTACAAATCATCACTCAAAAATCCGACATTGTCTCTCGATCGTCTTCTTTTTCCTTGCCACACACTTCAGCCACTATTTTACCGATTGACCGTGGGCCAATCAGCCTTGAGGAGCGTAGACGACGTACGGTGATATTATTACGCTGTGCATTCACAGAATAAAGTAATAAAGAGCGCGTTACATTATGCTTTATTATTCTTCACTGTAATGATAAAAATAAAATTATTTTTAAACATTTGTTATTAATTTTCATCACCATTTTAGAAAAATTATTCAATTTGTTTAAAACTAATCATTTTATTAACATTATCTGCACAAATATTGTACCTACCTAGAGAGGAAAGATTTTGTTTTTTTTTGTCTAATTTATTTGTAATGGATAAAGTCACAAAATACCTACCTACCTCCGTCAGATGCTGGGGTGGGCTGGGAGGTCGGCTGCGCAGGAGTGGATGACCCAAACACCGCGTCTAAGAGGGTGTCCAAATCCTCCGTAGTCCTGTCAGGAGTCCTGTCGCTGATTACCAGTATTATGATAAAACGTATAAGTACATAATGTCAAAACGTTAAAAAAAGGTTTGAATATTGAGTTGCAAAAGGTTAGAAGCGGAACGGGGGAGTCCTGCACAGAATTAAACTTTTTACAGTGCTTTATTAAAGCTCTATTGAAGCTTAGGTATACATTAAGCCCAACCGATGCGTCTTTCCAGCCATTGTAATACCAAAAGCTGTATAATTTGGGGCCCTTTTTAGCTGTTTAAGGCGCTACTCGGAAAAATATGGACTTTTTGATGTAAAACTATAGGACGGTTAGAGTTGTTACAAATCTGGTGATAAGATATATATTTCTTCATACCTTTATCTAGATTCGTATAGTTTCAGAAACACGATTTTATGATTTTGCCTCGACACTTTTTATTTTCGAAAAGACCTCAAAAAACATACGAAAATTCAAGATTATTCTCAAAATTAAATGGGGTTACTTACACTATTGGAAATTGGTTTAATTAGTGGACACCAATAATATTTAGGATCGTATAGAAGCATTTTTTTAAAAATCGCTAAGTATAGTTTTTTAATACGAAGTGATTTTGTGTTTTTTTTTGCCTAATCTGCAAAATCGGTCTCGCTTCCGCGCGCGTCATTTTCTCATTGCTATCTCGCTTCAGCATGATTTTTCCGAGTATCGCCTTAAGCGCATAAATGGCTTTAGTACAGCCAAATTCGTATACCGTTATACAGATTTAAGGCGCCGATTCCCCAAAATAGGGTATTTTAAATTATGGATTACTCGCAAATCACAAGTACTTAAAATTTGAAAAAAATATATGTTATTTAACAGTTATTTATCTAGTGCTTCCGGCCGTTTTTTTTCGAATGGTGATATTTTACTGTGTCAAATAAAATCCCAAACATCCGTCTAATAATAATTCAAATATCATATTACTTGCAGCATACTTGGTTTTAGTTAATGAAAAATATATGAAAATAATTGTCTTTGAATAGCCGAGGGATTCCGGCCGTCATAAATTTAATTTTTTTATTATTTGATTTTTAATTCAATTTTAAGTGATTTTCGATTCGCGGGGCGCTCGCGAGTTCACAGTTCACTGCCGGCTGCCGCTGGGTCCGCGCGAAGTGTATAGAGCGCGGCCGAGCAAGCGTTAGCGTGCCTATTTCGGTCGGGATTGCTCGCCTTAAGATTTGATTGATTTGAGCATTTGAGCATTTATGTGCTAATTGGGTGGGCTCGGTATTAGAATAAGGTTGAGCTTCCTGCTTAATCATAGAAGATGTAATTTTGAGAGATATTGAAAATTATAAAAACAAAAGTTTTTTACAACATAGTAAGTATGCTTTATTATTCTTCACTGTAATGATAAAAATAAAATTATTTTTAAACATTTGTTTTTAATTTTCATCATCATTTTAAAAAAAATATTCAATTTGTTTAAAACTAATCATTTTATTAACACTATCTGCACAAATATTGTAAAGATTTTGTTTTTTTTTTCTAATTTATTTGTAATGGATAAAGTCACAAACTACCTACCTACCTCCGTCAGATGCTGTGGTGCGCTGGGAGGTCGGCTGCGCAGGAGTGGATGACCCAAACACCGCGTCTAAGAGGGTGTCCAAATCTTCCGTAGTCCTGTCAGGAGTCTTGTCCCTGATCACCAGTATTACGATAAAACGTATATGTACATAATGTCAAAACGTTAAAAAGTTTGAATATTGAGTTGCAAAAGGTTAGAAGCGGAGCGGGGGAGTCCTGCACAGAATTAAACTTTTTACAGTGCTCTATTGACGCTTGTACATTAAGCCCAACCGATGCGTCTTTCCAGCCATTGTAATACCAAAAGCTGTATAATTTGGGGCCCTTTTTAGCTGTTTAAGCGCATAAATAGCTTTAGTACAGCCAAATTGGTATACCGTTCTACAGATTTAAGTTTTGATTGCAGCATTTGTTAAGCACTTATGCAGCATTTATGTGCTACTTGGGTGAGCTCTGTATTATATATTCTGTGGCTCTGTATTAGAATGAGGTTGAGCTTCCTGCTTAATCCTAGAAGATGCAATTTTGAGAGATATTGAAAATTATAAAAGCAAATGTTCTTAACAACATAGTAAGTATATAGGTACCTATGCTTTATTATTCTTCACTGTAATGATATTTAAATAAAATTATTTTTAAACATTTGTTTTTAATTTTCATCACCATTTTAGATATATTTTTTTTAACTAATCATTTAATTAACATTATCTGCACAAATATTGTACCTACCTAGAGAGGAAAGATTTTTTTTTCTAATTTATTTGTAATGGATAAAGTCACAAACTACCTACCTACCTCCGTCGTCCTGGGAGGTCGGCTGCGCAGGAGTGGATGACCCAAACACCGCGTCTAAGATGGTGTCCAAATCCTCCGTAGTCCTGTCAGGAGCGCACGTCACAGCCGCGCTGATGACCAGTATTACAGCTGCCAACTTGTACATCTGTAACATTGGCCCCCTCTATGTATATACCTACAGGGTTCATTTTTGAACACCATCCAAATTTTTAAGCTCGTCTCAGAATCGGTAAGTGAACAACTTTCTTCTAGAAACATGGGTCGAAATACGACAAAAAAATTTGGACTTCCCATACTAAATCGATCGTGTAATCAGTCCGATTTGTATGAAAAGTCAAAAAAATTATGTCATATTTCGACATTTTCGACCCATGTTTCTAGGAGAAAGTTGTAGGTACACTTACAGATTCTGAGACGATCTTAAAAATTTGGATGGTGTTCAAAAATTAACCCTGTACCTACAGACAAATAGGCACTCACGCGCGATTGTTTGTTGGATATTGTTTAGGCTAACGTTCTTTTTCCTCCGCTTAAGGTGACCATTCACAGGTGTCGGCCGAACTCATGAAAAAAAACTCACCGAAAACCAAACTCACCGAAAAGTTTTCTCACCGAAAACTAAACTCACCGAAAACTTTTCTCACCGAAAAAAACTCACCGAAACCCAAACTCACCGAAAACTTCTTGATTTACGACAATTTGAATCATCTAAATCGACTTATCGGGTAGATTTCTGCTCATATTAATGTAATGTCACCGGAAAATAAAAATAAGAACCGCAAGTTTATAAATTTTACGGAAGTCCTGTAGAACACGTGATAGGTTAGAAATTTAAGGCGATCGCGAAGCGCAGCGAAGCGATTGCCTTAAATATCGTGGTTATTTTTTTAGGAAATTTATAAATTTACGGTTTTTATTATTTTCCGGTGACATAATATAAATAAATAAAAAATTAAGACAATATAAAAATACTTATAAATAACGACTCCGTAGCTCAGTGGTTAGAGCATTCGCCTGAACAATAAAAGGTCGTCGGTTCGAGTCCCATCTAACAACTCCGCAGCTCAGTGGTTAGAGCATTCGCCTGGACAGTGAAAGGTCGTGGGTTCGAGTCCCATCGAATGACCCCGTAGCTCAGTGGTTAGAGCATTTGCCCGAACAATAAAAGGTCGTCGGTTCGAGTCCCATCGAACGACTCCGCAGCTCAGTGGTTAGAGCATTCGCCTGGTCAGATTGTCGTAAATCGTGGTTTTCGGTGAGATTTTTTCGGTGAGTTTGGTTTTCGGTGAGTTTTTTTCGGTGAGTGTTTTTCGGTGAGATTTTTTCGGTGAGAAAAGTTTTCGGTGAGTTTGGTTTTCGGTGAGATTTCTTCGTTGAGTTTTTTTCGGTGAGATTTTTTCGGTGAGAAAACTTTTCGGTGAGTTTGGTTTTCGGTGAGTTTTTTTCGGAGGGTTTTTTTTCGGTGAATTTGACCGGAACCCCATTCACATGTGTCCGTTTGGAAGACGTCCAAATGGAGTGCGTCCAATTGGAAGTACTCAAGATTGAGGGCACATTTACATAAATACTTCCATTTGGACGCACTCCGTTTGTTTGGACGAACGCGTTGTCACTTTGAATCTATGTATTGATTACCCGATAGTATCTGATAAATCGATTAAAGTAGTATATAACTTTAAAAGTGCATAAGTTCATAAGAATAAAAGTACCTACATAAGCACATAACAAGTATATAAATACATAAGTAGGTATATAAGTATAAGAGTTCACAAGTACATAAGTATAAAAAACATAAGTATATAACTATAAAAGTAGGTAGGTATATAAGAGAATAAGTACCTATATGTATTAAAAATAAATGTATACGTAGGTATATTCGCATTAAAATAGACAGTCAGTACATAAGGAAATATATAATAAATAAAAAGAATTGATATCGGTGCTTCGATCGGGTCTGTAGCCACGGATCCCGGTATCAGATTGAATTGGCCACTGATCACGGCGAGTTGTATCCACCGATACCGTGATCCGTTTCCACCAAAAAATATATAAATATTTTTACCCACTGATCACGGTATCCGTAGGGGTATGTATCATAATAACTACGGTCGTTTCGACTATGGTCGAAATAACTACGGTCAAAAGACCTACTGCCCGTAGTGTAAGTTTTTATGTCAAGCAAACGCAAACTATTTCGATTCCGTATTTATGTCGATTTGTATGAAAACTGTATAAGCGCGCTACTCGCCGTAGAGGCGCTAATACAGTTTTCATACAAATTGACATTAATACCTACGGAATCGAAATAGTTTACGTATTTTGACATAAAAACTTACACTACGGGCACTGTTCAAAATAACTATTGGTCGTTACACCTATTTTTAAAATAACTAATGTACGAAATCACTACTGGTCATCTCACCTACGAACAACTCACCTACGGTTATTTCACATACGGTTGATTGAACTACTGCTCATTTTACCTACGGTCATTTCACCTACGGTCAACTCACCTACACGGTTTATTAAGTTTAAAAATAGTGACGCATGTACAGACACGAGCAATAATATTATGTATATAATACAACATAGAACTTTGTCACACTGTAGCGTTCCAAAAGAAAACGATCAGTGTCACAGAAGTCATTCAATATTTTAATATGACATAGTCCTATGTTGTATACATATCATTGCTCGTGACTGTATTGCTGATAGGTGCGAGGAGCGAAGCGACGAGCATGCTAGGTTTACACAAACATACCGACCAGAAACGACTATACACATATTCCCATTTCCTATTAAACTGAAGTAGGGGGTAGGGGGGGTGTATAAAGTCAATTCTGGCGCTTCGCCGGCCGCTACCGCGGCACGCTCGCTTCGCTCGCTCGGCTCGCGCGGCGTTTTGGTCACTGTTCTAACCGAACCTAACCTGAAACGTCTGTTACATTTTGTTGGGTGGCGGGGGGCTTCGCCCCCCGAGCCCCATTAGCGGGGGGCTTCGCCCCCCGTCCCCTCTTCTATTTTTCCTAAAATATATAAAAATTTTGAAATAAGTAAGTACTTAACAAAAATTTTTTTATATATCCATCGGATGCCTCCTGGGTATCTCCGGTGTACCATGGGGGATCGAAAATTTTGTTAGATTTCAGCTATGACGCACCGTTTCGAGATATTTTCATTTTTATAAAATTCATTCTTGAAAATTTTACAAGTCCCCGCTCCATACTAAACAGTAAAAAATTTTATGTTTGCGACACCCTAACCAAAAAAAACAATCCAACGCGCCCAAATCCATTTAATAAACTTTCCAATTAATAAGCTTGTTGTAGGCGAGTCGTTCATAGTCGAAACAACCAGTAGATGAAATGAACATTAGACCAATCGTCCGTTAGTTGAATCAACTGTAGTTCAATCAACCGTAGGTGAAATGAACAGTAGTTGAGTCGTTCAATAGTCAGTATGAAAATATGTGAATCGATCGTAGTTATTTCGACCATAGTCGTAATGACCGTAGTTATTATGATACATACCATGGCCCGCTATTATTTCTCGGCTGCTTGCGCTCCTACAACTGCAACGAGTGAGATAGAATATGGCTTTGTACATACCCATCCGTAGCTACAAAAATAAATTTTATTAATTTTGGAAACGGATTACAGTGTACAGAGACAAGTAATATAAAGTACTTATTATATTTTTAAAAACTGATATCATTACAAGCTTTTTACCCACGACGACGGACGGAACGGAACGGAGGCGGTATATGCGTTTGGGGTTAGAGGTTGTTTGTTTGTGTGTTTGTATGTATGTCTGTTACCATTTTCCTCGGAAACGACTGGGCCGATTTCGATGCGGTTTTTTGCATTCAAAAGGTCTCATTTCAGAGCAGGTTCTTAGACATGTTTTACGGTAACAACTTACCAGGGGGCGCTGCATTTGCTTGTGCAAAACCAAAACTACTAATCTGATTTGGGTGCAGTTTTCAATAATGGGTTTGTGATTGATTAGTGATTATACTTAAAATGCTCTTTAAAAAGATTGAAATAAAAAACAAAATTAACAATTTTGAAAAACCCACGATGATTAAAATGTAGGTAAGTAATTGAAAAAGGACAAAATTATTTAAAAACCCCCGACCTAAATAATTTATGTCACCTATGAACTTAATAAGAAACGCAAAAAAAACTGTCGAGCGCTGCCATCAATATTTCAAATTTCAACATAAATATAAATAACTAAAAAAACTACAAAACTAGTTCATTTTATGGCAGCCCCGACGGATTTTCTTGCGGTTCATAGGTCACATAAATTATTTAAGTCGGGTGTTTTTGAATTATTTTGTCCTTTATCAATACATTTCAATCGTCGTGGGTTTTTTTATTAACTTGCCATGTTAGTAGTTTGTTAGTTAGTAAGTGGGGGACAAATCTTGCAAGCTTAATTTGACTCAATTCCCAGTGTCCGATGGGGCTGAAATTTTGTATACAGGATTGTTTTAGATGACAATACAATATTAAAGTACAATCAGCAAAAAAGCTTGTCATAAAAATGAAATTTTTACTAAAAACTTATATTTATTTCATTTCTCAAAGTAAAAACTCCTATTTTCCTTACATTAATCTCTCACACATCCTGGTTGGCTGGAAGAGATCTCTTTTAGAGATAAGCCCACCTTTGTGTTATTTTGTGTTATTGTTTGTTAAACTGTGTTTTTGTAAGTAAGTATTCCAATGTTATATATTAATCAACTATTAGTTATTTAATCTTAGTGTTAATTTCAATAAATATGTACCTACTAACTTATGATAAAATGCATAAGTTGTGTGCATGTGTGTGTGTGTGTTGTTGTTTTATTAGTCAAATGCAAGTGAGATGTCATTACGTCTCAATCGCGTGTGTTAAAATAGCTAATAGCTCAACCCATTGCCGTAATAAATGTTATAGCTATATTTTTATGTGCTGTGCGCTGGCCTTCGAGCAAACTCACATTGTGAGAGTTTGCTCGAAGAAGAAGAATTGTGTGAGCTCGCTTGCATGTTCGCTAATTATGTGCATTCAATTTCTTTTAATTTGGGAAATAAAATAAAAAAATATCAGTTTAGAAAAACATATTACTTTAATCTCTCTCTGTCTCTGTGCACTGTGATCAGTTTCCAAAACTAATATAAATTATTTCTTGTAGCTACGGATACCGTGATCAGTGGGTAAAAATATTTTCATCCCATCGATTCGAAAAGCGATGATTTTTTATCTAATAACAGGGTCCAAAACGATTCATTTTTTACCTGTTATGACAAGAGGGAATAAATGAGATTTGAATTTTGAACAGCTTCATAACAGGGTCCAAAACAATGAGATTTGAATTTAGAACATAATTAAAGAAGCATTGGTTGGAGTGTAGCAAAGGGTGTGCAGTACTTAAAAAAAAGCAACTGATTTTGTATGGGGCCGGGACTTTTTTCGGGACCGAGAAATTTTCAAAAACGGAATTTTATAAAATTGAGAATATCTCGTAAACGGTGAGTCGTAGCTAAAATCTAACAACATTTTCAACCCCCCTACGGCATCCCCGGAGATACTTTTAAGAAATCTGATGGACATATATTTTTTTTATTTATTTTTTTTTTATTTCAAAACTCAAATTTTTTTTCTTGCCCGACTAGCGCTATATGATGTATCCGAACGACAAAGAAAGGTAGGTAGTTTGAGTTGTCTTTACTGCTTTTCTTATAGAGGGGGATGAAAAGCAGAGTGTATTACTCGGCCGCAAAATTATTTTCACCTCGGGTGGCGTATATATTGAATCCCTCGCTGCGTTCAGGATTCTACTTTAGAATCCTTCACTGCGCTCTGGATTCAAAATAGCGCCCTCGCCGTAAATATATTATTTTGCTCCCTTGTAATACAATCTACTATTATATTTTTTGTTGGAAACGGATCACGGTATCGGTGGATACAACTCGCCGTGATCAGTGGTCAATTCAATCTGATACCAGGATCCGTGGCTACAGACCCCTTCGATCAACAATAACAATAGAACTAGATGAAGGCTCACGAACTAAATGAAAACTTTATATGGCACAGACTGACCTTTTTCAAACGGAGAAAAAAGGTTACGAATGTTTTTTTTTTTATACATTTTAAATGACAGGAACCGTTCCATGTTTGAAATACTTACCTTAGTATTATTGACACTGGCAAAATAATCCTACTAATATTATAAATGTGAAAGTTTGGATGTTTGGATGTTTGGATGTTTGGATGTTTGGATGTTTGTTACTCAATCACGCCAAAACGGCTGAATGGATTTGGCTGAAATTTGGGACACAGATACTTTGTGGCCTGGAGAGGAACATAGGCTACTTTTTATCCCGGAAAAATATCACATTCCCGCGGGATAAAGTCGTGTAGTCCACGCGGGCGAAGCCGCGGGCGGAAAGCTAGTCTACTATAAAACGGAAAATGATTTGATATTTCTTACCTTGCGAACTTGTATCGTAAACGATCAAAACACAACTGCAGATATACTTACAAAGTTCCCACAGCAGACATGACAATGTGACATTATGCGAAATATCAGAAAATTTTCCGTGTTCTGTGTATCAGATGATTCAGATGGTATCGAACCCAACACAAAACAAGATAAAGTTCAAAACCCACTGAAGACATTGACAGATTTGTAAAATTTTACGCGCTGTTCACTGTACCTGCTGGCAAAACAGGTATTAGTGCCATTAGTGCCGCACAGTTACTGCTAATCACACTTCTGACCCGGTTGTGAAGGCGCCACTTGTAATACAGAATTACCGAAATGGCTGTCAGTTGTGAGAAAAGTTTTTAGTTTCACATTTGACCACCGGCTCAGATAAGTTTGTGGTACTGTATGAGGATAAAGACAGATTTTCCTATAAAACTGGTTTAAAATTTTAAGGGTTAAGTAATTTATCGCGTAGGGTACGTTCATTGAAATAAAATGTTTACTTACCAATGTTAAAAGCGATTTATAGGTATAGTAAGTAGGTATAATGTATTATTTGACACTAAGAAAATATATTTTTTTTTCTTTATTAAGTAGGTAGGTACTTACCTATTTCATTTATTTGTATAAACGGGGCGTTTAAAAGAATGGGTTTTTTAATGAAATAATCACAGCAGTAAGCATAGAAAAATGGAAAATGAAGTATTTAGAAAAAATGTGTGAATGCAGAAAACTAAAAATTAAAATAACTACCTACAATAGTAATTTTATCTTTAGCGATTGCCCAATACCTGGACAGGTAGGTATTTCTTTCGCGTGTGAGGGTAGTAATATCTCCATATTGATGAAATTAACGCTGACTATACAGCGCGTAAGAAGTATTGGATAAATTCGACGCTTCTCGTAACGACTCCGTAGCTCAGTGGTTAGAGCAGTCGCCCGGAAAGCGAAAGGTCGTGGGTTCGAGTCCCATCGGAGCTGGTTGTGAGACGGGTCGATTTTTTCTAAATACTTACTTCATTTTCCATTTTTCTATAATAAAAATTGCATTGTGAATGAAAAAAAAATCAAAATTAAAATAACTAGCAGTAAGCATTCCTGTTTCTTTAATTTTGACATACTAATAATATACCTATCACGATCTGAGCCCCTAGTTAAAGTTTTTATGTACCTAAAGCAAACGCAAACTATCGTGAGTCCGTATTTATGTCAATTTGTATGAAAACTGCATAAGCTGTAACGGTTCAGAATCGCACCTGAACTATCTCGAATATTTCTTAAAGATTTAAAAGTCGAAATGTATTAATGTTATTTACCTCAATAACTTTTTAATAGTATAAATAGATCCTGGTGTAGGAATAAATCACAAAATCAAATTGGGTTGTGTCAACTGGGTTGTATTGAACAAAATTAGCCATTTACCATGTTATTGCGCTGAGAATTTGCTTCATACTTTGTCAACACAGTGTAGATAGGAGGGAGATTCTGTCTATAAGGCTTGGGGCTTGTTTAGTGGTTTCAGATTACTTGAGGTAAACACTGAAAAAGAAACGGGTTAATAGTAGCAGAACAATTGTGGTCATTTGCATTTAATTTGGAAGTTAACACTTAAAGTTTTATGATTAATCTGAGGAAGTTAGATACAGTAAATTTGTTTGAATTAGCGAGAAAATATAGTTAATAAATACCTGAGATTCAGGGATCGAAACGATGATGTTTCACAATAGTTGGTCTGTGACAAATTATTTCATATAAGAAGATGCACTTTGTTGAGGGTTTTGTCAATCTAATTTGCTTCACGGGAGTGTGGACAATACTTGTATTTCAATATTGTTTCACGAAATAATCGACACGAACTGTTATTAGTTAGTAAAATTATAAATCTTGGAGCATGCTAATTTAGACATATTTGTAAACTGACAGGTTCTAAAACAGAGTTTGTAGGCATGTTTTCAATACAGGCTGCGTGTTAGTGGCACAATATGTGTTCGGCATATTTATTGGTTACACATGTGAACTTTGGTTTAATTACATCACATTAGTCTAATTATTATGTTTGGAGCTAAATATTTATTTTATACAATGTTAGCAAAATACTGAAATAGGTTATGACAGGTAAACAGAAATGCTCCTAGCGGCAGAGTTGAGAACTAAGACAAGTCAAATGACATCACATAAACATAGCGAGAAGTTTTTACTCACAGAATGTTAAATTAACATTATGTATAACTTAAATAAAAATATGGGTTAAATAATCAAAAGTACAGAATATTGGTTTCTATCTTAGATAAGGTTCAAAGTTTCAAATATAAGGAATGTATATTGGCTAGAGGTGATACGTTCGGAAATTATGTTCGAACAATTACTATTTTGATAATAGTTTTCATTCGTAAATAATAAAAAAAGGGATCATACAAAATAATGTGTTTATATTATGTGAGAAGGTAATATTTTGAATAGTTTAGTAAATTCTATAACTTAATATAAGATAGTCTTGTAACTATCAAAGGTTTCTGAACGAAAGCCAAGCGAGGCGTTCAGGATGTTTGAAATGGTTTGGCGTTAGACGCTAGATGGCCTATCACATTGTGGGGGGTGAATAGGGATTTTCAATGAAACGTCTCCTATTGGGTAGGCAGGAATAGTTGGGTTGCCATGTTGTGAGAAATAAATACCTTATTTATAAAACAGGGAGAGGGGGTAATTATTGATGTATGGTATTCACACAAGATTAAAAGTAAAATACTTTAATTGTTGTAAAGCGGAAAAAGAAATATTTATAGGAAATAAAATTTGGAAAAATGAATAATAATTATTCTAGAATGTACAATTAAGACATTAAAACTAATAAACCTTAGTCAAATTAGTATTTCAAAGTTAAATAATTAGACATGAGACATTTAAGAGACGGATTAGAAATATACTGAAAAGTTTCCATTAAACATAGGGGTAAAATTTCCCTGAGAGTGGGGAGAATTTCTAGGATGTAAGAAAATGACAGGCTACTATGACGATAGAGTAGGGATGTGGGACGCCACTTTTTGGCGCGGTTTGGGTAGGTCTATATAAGCAAAAAGGACGCGACGCCCGTGCTTATTTCTCCGGCATAGACTTCGAGGCAACACGTATGGAAGACGAAGCACTTTTTGAAGAAGTTTTCATTTTAAATCAAGCGAGAAGTAGTCTTCAAGCAAGTGTACAGTGAGTCCTTGCCACCATAGGGCGTTTATTGGGTTCGCGATCTTTTAAACGTTTTAATTTTGGAATTCTGACTGGTAAATTGGATCCGAAATTAAAAGGTCTAGTTTGTTTACAGAAAGCATTTCAATTAAAGTAAATTACTCCCAAGTAAAATCCTAGGAAATGGGCTTAATTTGAGTCAGAGAGGGTTGGAAGCATAGAGTTTGTTTCTTCAGGAGTACATGCTTATGTCTCCGGGCTCCAGGCAAGGCTCACGGGAGGTCGCTAGGTAAAGAAAGTCTGGCATTGTGGAGTGTCAGATGGGCGTTCAATGGATAACGCTTAGTAATTTCCACATGGTTTGATCAGGCGGGCTGTTTTCATTGACAGTTTTTCAGTTAACACGTCTGATGGCGCGGGGCGTATGCCCCAGATTTGGAGGCAGTTGCGGCCTGATTGAACCATACCTACCTGTAGGGTGTCTATCTGTTCCCTTCCCAAGCAGATGGACCACGGCATGAGCGATAGGATTTTAGGGGGCTCTCTCACCCAAACTTGACAGAATTGGGGCGTCAGAACTGGCGATACAGGCGCCAGGTTTGTGTTTGATAGGAAAGTCGCATTTAGTCGGAAATTAGGCAGGTAGGTACCTACTTAGAATCACGAGCTAGGTAACTCGAAGACCTTTGTTCTGGCAGAAAGGGGGAGGTCTGCTGGGGCAAGGCTACGAGGGGAGTCTGGTATACAGAGTAGGTAGAATGAGTAGGGTCGCTGTAGGTCTATAAGTAGCATTATGTGTTATTACAAATATATCTACGATCAAATCCGAATGTTGTTGACATCCCTAGCCATAGATTCTTGTGACAGACGAACAAACCCGGGCAATTTGACAGAATGATTATAGATAGTGGGGAAAAGTCCGATTGACAGTTTCCAGCAAAATGGCTGTCTTTTATCTAACAAAAATAGTGTTACAAGATGGCGGAGGGACGCTTAGATCGAGTCGCTTGGACTTGACATGACGCTTAGTAGCTAAACTGGTCATTCGAGACAAATATCTAAACGAACAAACCCGGGCGATTGTATGAATCGCTCTCGTGAAATTAACTACCATCAATATGAATTGTGGATGAAATTAGCTTTGGAGCAAAATTATGGTGTCCTTGCTGAGACAGAAGCATAACTTGTGTGCGTGAATTTAGTGCTGTGAATTGCCTAGAGTTGGTCTAGAAACTAGCTTGGGGCTTGGTACTACCTAACCTTTATCAGTGATAATCAACATTATTTTATTGTTACAAAATAAACTGGGGATAGTCTTAAAGTGATCAGATTGTCCCGCTTCAGTTTTCACAGAGGCACTCTTATAATTTAGAACTAGAACTTGCTGATCAGCTGAGCACAAAGATAAGTTGAAGGATAGAAATCAGAGTGTAAGGTTGACTCAACTGCTGGCTCTGGCGAGGAATTCGTTGCCATAGTGGTTTTGATTCTCTGTCTAAAACATGTTTCTGTGAAATCAGCTGAGCAGTGGTTTTCCTTGTAAGGGAATGGTAGATAGTGCAATATGTCTGGATGGTTTGATCACATGGGGGAATTTAGGAGTAACGCTTTGGTGATGGAAATTAGCTAAAAATTACTCATAGTTGTCTATATGCAGGTGTCACATTGCTTGTAGCGTTCAGAAGCACCAGCTGTATCTCAGAGATACTTACAGGAAAGGTCCTATAGGTAATAAATAAAACATAGGATTAGTCGCTAAGCTCAGTCAGAATCCTGCGGTTAAGCCAGTATAACCAAGAGGTCAGAATGTTAAAAATCAGCTGTTCCAACATATAATCATTACTTAGATTGTGTCTTATGAAAGCTGATGTTGATTCAAGGCTTTCCAGATACTAACCTATTGAGTTGGAACATGGCTCTATAAAGCCATAAATTATGTAAAGCTATCGGGGTGAGGCGAAAGCTTCTGTTCAATTTGGTTGGATTCTTAAGTTATTTCCAAGACCAGTCCAATGGTGAGATTAAGGATATATTACCATGAGTGAGATTCTTTAGAGACAAATTTTAACCAACAAGTTGCAAGAGTTCATTAGGATCTGGGACAGACACGTAGACATAGTTAGGGAATTTAGTTCTACGGGGAAACTTGGTCATAGAAAAGGTTAGGAGAGTCTATATTTATATGTACTTACTATGAATTAGATTTGAGTTCTCTCCTCTCAGGAGTCAGACTTGTTAGTGCTCCTAATTTAAGCACTCAACCTGTTGGATTTATCCCAATAAGGATTATTCAACAAAAGGAAAAGGATATATCAATTAACGTTAACTTTAACTGCTGCTGCCATGAAGGAGAAAGATCTCTTCATGTAGACTAACAAGTCGCTTTGAAGCATTTAGCTTGGTCCTCTTTTATTTATATATACATAAAGAATTGACGAACATGACAGCTTGACTTTATATGTTGAAGTTTGTTTTTATATGAAAATGTAATAAAGCAGCGCCGGAGGAGGGATGTCCAAGTTTGGTGACGAGTTCCACTGTTATGGGCGGCGGAGGTGCCCTGACTTTACCGGTTAAATAATATTGCTGGAGCATTTGTATTAGGCCAAGATGGTGATTAAAATCAATAGTGACTCTCTTTACCTAACTATTATACCAATTTCCATCTCTGACTTTGCAAGCAAAACCATATGCTGTAGCTAATAGGTACTATTACTGATATAGTGTCTCCATCTTCCAATAAATATAACAAATTTTCATTTCTAATTTGCAAGCAAAGCCATATGCTAAAGTTAATAGGTACTATTATAGCAATGGTGTCTCCATCTTCATATAGGTATATCAAATTTCATTTCAAACCACACATGCCAATTTCACCTTAGGCCTTGCAAGCAAATCCGGATGCTGTGACTAGTTTCAGTTCCATTGTAACCTAAATTATTAAATTCCACCAGTCTTAATGGACAGTTAACCTTGGGTCAGTAACCAGAGAATTAGCATGGTGGACTCAGCAAAATAACTCACCAGGTTTTCAAAGTATATCGAACCTAGGAATCGGTTAGGACCTAACTGTTAAATGTCCAAGCAATGTAGGGGTAAACTAATGTTAGGTTTATACAAGAGTATTAACTTATTTTGAGTGTCTTGGTCGCTATAAATGAGGCTAGAAAACTAGAAGCAACGACCATAGTAGTATGAACAGCTGTTAAGTTGATGTAAGCATATAGGCAGTTCAAAGTATGAGTTAGTTAGTAGTAAGGTTAGTCTCTGTCGCTTCATTTAAAAGATCATGGGTCTACGCTTTACAACCAGGGTTCTCCATTACGACGTCACAGGCCACTTCAGAGTTGATTCAGAGCATCCATAGTAGTTTTCTATATATTAATCGGACAACAGTTAGGTATTACAGCGTTCAAGCTAGCTAGGTATTTTTGTAACTAATAGAATCCTTGACAGAGGTTCAGTATTAGCATAGAGTAAATACTAGAATGGTTTGTTAGTATATTTAGGTCATCTATTAAGGTTAGGTTTAAGCAGATAGAAAATATGTAAAGGCGGGAGTTACAAAGCGCGCTACTCGCCACTAGAGGCGCTGATAGTTTTCATACAAATTGACATAAATACGGACTCGCGATAGTTTGCGTTTTTTGACATAAAAACTTACACTAGGGGTACAGGAACGCATATAAAACATGGAAGCATATTCAAGGCTCTCAAAAATAGCACCTCCTAAAACTCTACAATGTAGAGTTCTTAACCATTGTTCCCAAAAAGCTTAGACTAAATACTGAGGTAACTGGAGAGTGCAGTACTAACACTCTTTTGTGACACTGTGGCTGTCTTCCGTCTCACCTACACTTTGAAAAAATCATGAAAAAATACGTATGGATATATAAATTATACTATGTAGTACCATACATGAACCCGGTTTGGGCACAGCAGTTTAACATTTTTCATTTAATATTCATGAATATTAGATGGAATATACATTTTAAAATAACTAATAAATTTTACATTACATTATACATATTAATAAAAATAAAATATCTTTTTCAAAACTACCATATTGATTTTAAAAGGCATATAGGCTGTTGTTATGTTTTTAGGTGTTTTTTGGGACTTGATATAAAAACTGGTCTATTTATGCTCTAATTCTCTTTTAAATGTGGAACGAACTGATTGAACTCATAAAACATATAACATACGATGTGCGTCAAGTTAGCAGCCTCACAACAGAATTAGATGGTTTTGATTATGTCAAAAAATACTGTATAAATAGTGTTAAATAGTGATGTATATTAAATAAATAGTGTAACTTTGATTCAAAAGATATTTGAGTATCTTAGTGAGGCTGCTAACTTAACGTCAAGTTAGCAGTCACCTCAAGAAATACAGTTCGTATCAATGTGATTTATATGTCAAAAAATACTGTATAAATAGTGTATCGTAAACGCAAAATTTCAAAAGTAGTGCTTTAATACAAACCGAGATGTTAGGGTCTCTAAGTGGGCTGCTAACTTGACGTTTCTTGCGATGGAGATTCCAGGGAAACAGGTACAAGTTTTAAATAAATAAATACTTGAAAAATTACTGTGTGAAATAGTGAATCTTATGATATAAATAAAAAAAGAATTCTTCTTTGCTATTTTCAAAAAATCTAATGTTAACTTCTACCATACATTCGAATTTAGGTACAGTCGTGTACAGTTTTCTTTAGACGTACTGATATTGAAAAATGGAAAATGAAGTATTCTTCATTTTCCATTTTTCTGTAATAAAAATTGCATTGTGAATGCAAAAAACTAAAAATTAAAATAACGTACTGATATTGTCAAATTTTTTATTCCAGTCATTTTAAATGATACATAATCTATCGTATCATCATCATTTCAGCCGTACGACGCCCACTGCTGGGCATAGGCCTCCCCCAAGGATCTCCACAACGATCGGTCCTGCGCTGCCCGCATCCAGCGGCTTCCCGCGACCTTGACCAGTAGCCCGATTCTCGTAATATAAACCGTGACGATATCGTAGCGATTTAGTCGTTGAAACCATATTCGTATTCACAACTGTCGATAGAACTTGAGCGGCAGCGATTCTATCGAAGTGTCGTCGAAGTGTATTCTGGTACATTAATCGTCCTTCAATCGTTTCAAAACGATAACTCGAAGGTATTCTACTATTTAGATGACCTTTGTTTCGATCGGATTTCAACGACTAAACGTCAAAATAAGCGATCCAAGTGTCGTTGGACAAAAGTTCAATTAGCTGGAACTTTTGTATGTGAAAAATAAGCTTGGGGCTAGCATATTTGTTATTATTTCTTTTTTATTTTATTTAATAAACTTTTGTACATAATACATAGGTAATGTAATATACAAGGCGGACTTAATACTAAAAGTATTTTTTGCCAGTCAACCGTTGGGAAACAGAAAACAATTAAAGCGGTACAAATTATATAATTATCTATAAGTAAGTACTAATATTATAAAGAGGTAAGATTTGATTGTTTGTTTGTTAAATTGTTTTCATCGAATAGGCTCCGAAACTACTGGACCGATTTAGAAAATTCTTTGATCATTAGAAAGCTACATTCGTTCAGGTACCACGCGGATGAAACCGCGAGAATCCGCTAGTATATTATAAACAAACAAAATATACAAGCTACATAATCGACGCAAACAGCGTAAACGGAGAAATAAATTGAGAGCTGCAAGATGGGACGCTTCCGAAATGCCGGAGAGACTTCAAAATTTTGGTACAAACACTCATTTATTATTTATTATTTATTATTTATTATTTATTATTTATTATTTATTATTTATTATTTATTATTTATTATTTATTATTTATTATTTATTATTTATTATTTATTATTTATTATTTATTATTTATTATTTATTATTTATTATTTATTATTTATTATTTATTATTTATTATTTATTATTTATTATTTATTATTTATTATTTATTTTTTATTATTTATTATTTATTATTTATTATTTATTATTTATTATTTATTATTTATTATTAATTATTTATTATTTATTATTTATTATTTATTATTTATTATTTATTATTTATTATTTATTATTTATTATTTATTATTTATTATTTATTATTTATTATTTATTATTTATTATTTATTATTTATTATTTATTATTTATTATTTATTATATATTATTTATGAAAGAACGATCTAATCTAAATAACTACCTCAGGAGATTACTCTTTCGAATAAAAAAATAATCATTGAAATTGGTCAATAGTTCGCGAAGATATTGACGTGTAAAGCAGGAACTACCAGTCAAAAACTATGTGTTTTTTCAGGATTGTGAAAAACTACTGAACTGACTACTTTAACTTTTTCATGATACCACACATAAACTACCTACCTATTTTCTTTCAGATAAAAAAATAATTATTAAAATCAGTTAACAACTGGCGAAGTTATGGTAAAACATACATAAAAAAATACTGTCGACTTGAGAACCTCCTCTTTTTTTGAAGTCGGTTAAAAAGTGGGTAGAAATATATTTGTTTAAATACCTAATCAATAGCATTAAACCGATTATACGTATGTATTGACACAATCAAAAATATATATTTCACTTTTTTGCTCGATAGTACGCACTTCACGATTGAAATAAAGTTTGAACCTTATTACTAAGGAGCAAAGTTCAACATTGATCGTCAGCATATATTCAGATTATTATGTAGAAGTTTACATTAGATTTTTTGAAAATAGCAAAGAAGAATTCTTTTTTTATTTATATCATAAGATTCACTATTTCACACAGTAATTTTTCAAGTATTTATTTATTTAAAACTTGTACCTATTTCCCTGGAATCTCCATCGCAAGAAACGTCAAGTTAGCAGCCCACTTAGAGACCCTAATATCTCGGCTTGTATTAAAGCACTACTTTTGAAATTTTGCGTTTACGATACACTATTTATACAGTATTTTTTGACATATAAATCACATTGATACGAACTGTATTTCTTGAGGTGACTGCTAACTTGACGTTAAGTTAGCAGCCTCACTAAGATACTCAAATATCTTTTTAATCAAAGTTACACTATTTATTTAATATACATCACTATTTAACACTATTTATACAGTATTTTTTGACATAATCAAAACCATCTAATTCTGTTGTGAGGCTGCTAACTTGACGCACATAACATACGAACCTTTTAATATAGTTAACACAAACAGCAATGAACATTTTGTATACAAATTGATTTTTCGTGACATTGCTAGTATTCAGTAGCTACTTTTGTGATCATAAAAAATATAGCAAGCATGCCATATTCCAAATATCTATGTTATTTTCTTTCTGTAATATAAATATACCTAAAAGCGTCAACTGTTACTCAATTAGCCTAAAAATACGAATTTTACCTAAATTGGTTTAGGTATACACTAAAGCCCATATGCCTAAATAAAGGGTGCTGAATTTGGGCTTTTTTTAGTCACGTAAAACCTTCTACTGGTATTCATTTGTATGCAAAAAAATCCCACGTTCTTAGGGAGATCCTAAGACACTTTTTTGAACATCGAAACTTCTGGGTCTGAACCATGTGAACCTATAAAAAGGCATCTGGGCTGCAAGCCCTTATTTGGTCAAAATGGCTTGGGCCTTACGAGGTTAAGACCATTGTATATTACATAATGATAGCAATTTATGATTTATGATATTTACCTCTTGAGAAGAAACCGCTCAAAATTCATGTTTTTTTAAAAGAAATCCAATTGATTAGTTGTAACTACTTACATACCTTTTAAAATCTAAGCTTATGTAAATTCCCGCATACCTTCTAATAGGTACTTGGATTTTGCAAGGATATTATAAATGCGTATTCATTATTTTCGTGTAAATCTTTATGATATTGTAATTATTATATACCTGTTTACAATATACCTGTCGTACAATTTTACATTTGCGGTTTTTGAAAATGTGTAATATCTCAAAAAGTATTTACTATATATCATTCAAACCAATTTTCGTTGAAAGTTTTTATTAAGATCTACAGCATATATTTTTTCTAGATTTTCACTCTTTTATTTCAAAAGTTAGAGGGGGGGGGGGGGGGGACGGGACACATTTTACCACTTTGGTAGGCTCTATCTTTCAAAATATTGAGTAAGAGAAAAAATGATTTGAGAAACCTTAATGTATTTTTAAAGACCAATCTATAGATACCCCACACGAATACGTTTGATTAAAAAAAATCAGTACCATGTATGGGGCGCCCCCCTTAATTTATTTTATTTTTATTTTTGTATTAAAATCGTAAAGCGGTTCACGGAATACATCTACCTACTACGTACAAATTGTGTAGTTTTTAATGTTTTGGAATAAAGTGGCTGTGACATACGGACGGACGGACAGACAGACAGACATGACGAATCTATAAGGGTTCCGTTTTTTGCCATTCGGCTACGGAACCCTAAAAAACGTAAAAATAAAAAGCTGGTTGAAAGCTATCACGGCCTCTTCCGGCCGAACCGACCGACCTTCACGAATTTCATCATGGAGAGAATCACAGTCACGATCAAATTCTACCAACGCCTTAAAGTGCTCAAATGAGGTGCTTCCCTCCCAAAAGCATTTTGAAGACGAGCAGTGCAGTCTTGCGAAAACAGTGAACTTTAAAGTCATAAAAAATCATCGCTCTAAAATCTTTTCGCAACTTGTGATAAAAAACAATTGACACGCAAATTTCACGCCAATAATTTTTTTAACCAATCATTGAGTTTCCTAAGTTTAAAATAATATAACATTCGAAAATAACACATTTATGAGCGGCCAGAAGCGCAGAACTTTCAGTGTGCCCAATGTAATATTGGACGTTTAGCAGCATTGAAGCGCAAAAATGCTAGAGATGGGATTTCATCAATCAAACAACTAATATTTTGTATCGATATTATTATTATTGATAAACAGAAACGATTTAACTTATCAAATGAGTGTTGAAACAAAATATGTAGAAAAGTAACAACTTAGAAGTATAGCATCTCATCAGACTGCGTATTAATTTGACAGTTCATATCGTATTCATATAATACTATGAACTGTCAAATGATTACGATTGACTTTACGCAATCGTTATTAATTGATCAATTGTTTCGGAAAGACATAGAGGACAAAAACATAAAACATTGATTTTTATTTATTCTTATAAGTATACAAAACATATCTGGGATTAATTAAGACAGGCCTATGCTCAGCAGTGGGTCAAGAAAGGCTGATAATGCTGATAATGATGATGATGATGAAAACATATATAAGTCGATTTGGGCATTAGCTTTCGCATAAAACTGTAAAAACAGCTATGTGATAAATGCAATATTTAAAGAGTTAGTAGAGTTACGGAAAGTAGCTACCACGAAATTTAAGGCGATCGCGAAGCGCAGCGAAGCGAATTTCTAACCTATCATGTGTTCTACAGGACTTCCGAGGGGTACAGTACATGCTACTATACTTAACCATCCGGCGGATTTAACACGGACATATACACTAACATTCGTCTATAGGATTCTCTGTCTACGCCCTGCACACTCGCCGGTTCCTGTGTCTACTGCGCAGCGTACTCTCCAACATAAACCTCTATGGTTTGTGTAGTGAAACACACGCAAGTTGGTTGAACACTGATTTATTATCATAAAAGTATGACCTACCCACAACCAGTTTGATAAAATAACAATCCTACCACCCTTAATATACTACATCTTTCCCTTTAACAAAAAAAATATGTTTAGAAAATATTTAGCTTCCAACAAAATAACATTTATGTAGAATAACCCGAATAACAGCAAACAGCTACTTATTTAATAATGGAACCACCTTACAAGTAAGTACCTACAAATAACACGATGATACTATACTTAACATATTTTACTAAGTAATAAAGTACAGTCAACGGCACGCTGGACTATCACAACAACAGAATAATCAGTTTCAATAAATTTTAAGGCGCAAAATAAATAAGAGCTTTTTGATAGTTTTGTATAAGACGTGCTGCCAACTGCACCTTAAGATAACGAAATAATAATAAAATATCAGCGTTTGCAAATAACATTGTATTAAACGCGTTAATCAATATTTGAAATTAAATTTGACAACATTCGCGCCGTTCGTTCCCGAGACCTTTCAATTGGAACATTTGGTGGTGACGGTGATGGCGATACATCACGCACGCCAGCAGAGTCAGCTGTGACATTTAAAGTAGTTCCTTCTCCCGAAAGCGGAGTGCCTACAGAGCCTGGCGTCGTCACGTCTGACGTCGACTCAGTTTTCGATCTATCGCTAATTCCAAAATCTATGCAATTTTTTCGTCTGCGTCTAACTGCAGCACTGGTTAACTCACTCATATTCGTACGATGTGATTTACTAGCCGGTAAAAACGATAGTTCTGTGCCTTTTATATCGAATGCCGAGCGCTTTACGAGTTGACTGCGCGTGCGACGAAATTTATTTCCGCGAGCATCTTCCACTATAAATGAACGCGGGTGCGACGCGCGTTCTATTACCGTAACCGGTTTCCTATGCCCATTGCACACTAATGTGGCCTTATCACCCACTGATACCTGTTTCAACGCTTTCGCCGTCTTATTGTATTGTTGTTTAATTAAATGTCTTTTAGCCATCAAAACGCTGTAATTACGATTATTATTGACCGGTTCACGTAATAATTCGGGAGTAATTGGTAATTTTGTCTTTAATCGTCTACCCATAAGCATTTGAGCCGGCGAATCTAAGCCGTCTCGGGATGTAGCTCTAAAATTAAGCAAACTTAAGGAAAAATCTTGACCAGAACTTATACATTTTTTTAATAAGTTTTTTATTGTTTGAACAGTTCTTTCACTCTTGCCGTTCGACTGAGGGTAATGTGGTGATGACGTGATATGATGAAATTCCCACTCTCGAGTGAACTTTTTGAACTCCATAGAACTATAAGCGGGACCATTATCTGTTACTAGTTCAGCCGGTATCCCATGTCGAGCAAACTGGTCCTTCATGAAATTAATAACTTGTTTACTACCTATACCAGTCAACTGACCTACCTCGACAAAGTTAGAAAAATAATCTACCAGTATTATGTACATCTTTTTCTGGTATTCAATTCAAATATATCTGAAGCTAGTTTGTGCCAGGGCAAGGAGGGCACCTCGTGCTGTTCGAGCGGCTGCCGCCGCGGCCGCGGCGCATGCAGTGCACACGCGTCACATTTTCGCACCTCTTTCTCCACATCGTCCGCGAGCCCCGGCCAAAACATAACCTCACGCGCTCGTCGCTTACACCTTTCTATGCCCAAATGTCCCTCATGCACTCGCTTTAACATTTCTCCTCGTACTGCACGCGGAATAAACACTCGCTCGCCTTTAAAAATCATACCATCAATATACTGAAACTCAGCGCAATATGGCCAAAACACACGGAGCTTTTCACTCATATCACGTCTATTCCTTGGCCAACCGTTTTTTTAAATATTTAATTATTTGTTTACACTCACTATCTGTCTCAGTCTCTTTTTTAATCAACTCTCTTTTCATCTCACTAAACGGTATATTTTTTAGCATGAAACAAGACTGCACTTCAACCTCCTCAGACACATAATCTTGCATGGATTCCTGTAAGGGTGCCCGCGACAGTGTATCAGCAACATACATGTATTTTCCAGGAACATACATCACCTTAATGTCGAATCCCTGCACTCGCATCATCATACGCTGCAACCGAGCCGGTACAGATACCAACGGTTTATTAAACAGAGCCTCGAGTGGTTTGTGATCACTATGTACTATAACATCTGACCTACCATATATATATTGTCTAAACCGTTCCACAGCAAACACAATCGCTAACATCTCTTTTTCTATCTGTGCGTATCTGGTTTGCGTGTCTGTGAGCGTCAGCGACGCGAACTCAACCGGCCGGCCGTCCTGCAGCAGTACCGCACCGAGGGCCACGCTGCTGGCATCCACTGACAGCACGACCGGCGCCTCCGCCGAATACAGCGCTAGCACCGGTGCACTAGCCACTTTCCGTTTCAATTGCTCAACCGCATCCGAATGCTGCGTCTCCCATACCCATTCGACCTCTTTCTTTAAAAGACTTCTTAGTACGTTAACACATTCCGAACAATTTTGTATAAATTTTGACAGGTAATTAACCATGCCTAAAAACCTTTCCAACGACTTCCTATCCGTGGGTTGAGGCATGTCCAATATAGCTTTAACCTTGCTCTCATCAGCGCTCATTCCATTAGCATTAAACCTGTGACCTAAATATGTTATCTCCGATACACCGAACTGACATTTATCACGATTGAATTTAATACCTATATTTTGCGCACGATGCAACAAAAGTTGTAATCTATTATCGTGTTCCTCCTGTGACCGTCCCCACACGATGACGTCATCAATAAATGACTCAACCCCTTCCAAGTCTTCTAAGTGCTGACGAAGCTTTCCATGGAAAACTTCCGGTGCACAACTTATACCATAAGGTAATCGCAAAAACTGATACCTGCCGAATGGCGTACTGAAGGTACAAAGGTCAGCACTAGCGTCATCAATTTCTACCATCCAAAATCCACAGCGAGCATCGAGCACGCTGAAAACACGGGCATCACGCAGTTTGACGGCCAGCTCTGTCACGGTAGGCAGCGCAAACTGAGCACGGCGCACTGCCCGGTTAAGAGGTCTCGGGTCCAAACATACGCGAATGCTACCATCTTTTTTAGCCACTAACACAATAGCATTAACCCAGTCAGTCGGATGCATTACCTTCCTCACAACACCGAGATCTTCCATTCTCTGTAATTCCTTAAATAACTTATCTTTTAGCCCTAACGGTATTTTTCTAGTAGGACACATTACAGGCTGTACATTTTTATCCACTACTATACTATATTTTCCAGGTAGCTTACCTAACCCTTTAAATAAACCGGAATATTTATCAATATTTATCATATCTATATAATTTATCAATTCCAATGTTCTACAAGATTTTAACCCTAAAACATTTTGACAAGTCATGTCTGCAACTACAAACGGTAACAAATAATGTTTGTTATTGTAAATGACATTCAAATTATGCAAACCAATAATAGGTAAACGATTTCCCGTGAATGAATGAACACGTTTCGTAAATGGCTCTAGTCGTTCAATTGAAAAGCCTAAATTTAAAAAATCATTTTTTGAAATAACATTTATCATGGAACCTGTATCTATCTTAATATTTATTTGTTTACCGTTACATGTAATACGTTCAATCCATTCATTCAATGACTTACTGAGTTTTGTGTCCTCTCCTATAGTATTCACAAAAAACATTTCTTCGCTTTCACTTTCCGACTCGATACTTAAATTTAACACTTTACGCATCACTTGTTTACGCTCGCACACTCGCGAAAAATGACCTTTTTTATCACAAACAAAACACAAGGCATTACTCGCCGGACATCGAATACCGCCTTCACAACGCATACGGCCACAGTTGTTGCATGCGCCGGACTCTGAGGTAACGAAATGCGCATGCGCCGCCGCGGCCCCGCGGCCGCCTTGGCTTCGCCGCCCGCCGCGGCCCGCTCCCTGCCACGCGCGCCTGCTCCCGGCCGCTCCGCGCCAGCTGCCGCTGCCGCCGGGTGAAGCCATTGCGTTCACTTGCACTTCATCGTGACTGCCGTCGATACATAGCCCTTCCTCTTTGGATATCTCTGCCGCTTGACAGATTTGTATTGCTTTCGTCAATGTCAATTCATCCGTGCGGAGCAATCGGTCTCTCACTGTATTATTGACGATACCACAGACGATCTTATCTCGTAGTACGCTTTCTTGTAAAGTATCAAACTCGCATTCTTGGCTCAATAGTCGTAAGGCAATCATATATTCGTCAATTGATTCCCGATCCTCCTGATTGCGACTAAAAAACTTGAAGCGTCGTACCGTTATATTCGACTTAGTACCAAAATGATTTTCAAATTTATTCAATATACATTCGATGTCATCAGCACTTTCATTTTTCTGAAACGTAAACGTGGTATAGACCTCGTACCCCGACGGTCCTATGAGGTTAACCAACAAACTAGCCTGAACATCCTTAGGCTCTTTGCTCACTCCAGACGCCTTCAAAAACACCTCAAATAGCCGCCGCCATTTTCGCCACGCCTCGGATCGCGCGGCAGGGCCACCTTCGAGTGATAATTCCGCTGGAGGACGCGCGTGTTCCATTGTTTACACACGTAAATTCACTTAATGATTAGTAAACAGCACATAAAAACCGAAAACTACGCGAGTCACTTTGCAAATCAATTTAAATTGATGCACCGCTGTCACCATGTAGTGAAACACACGCAAGTTGGTTGAACACTGATTTATTATCATAAAAGTATGACCTACCCACAACCAGTTTGATAAAATAACAATCCTACCACCCTTAATATACTACAGTTTGTGCGTAGAATCTTTGACATCATCTACTTTGGGCGTAACGCAGCATACGTCTAAATAATTTGGACAGTCTTCTGGTTCTGGATGTCGTCTGTAAAAGCAAACGTTTATTGATTACTAGCGGTTCCTCGCGGTTTCACCCGCGTGGTACCCGTTCCCGTGGGAATATCGGGATATAATATAGCCTATGTCACTCGGGAAGAATGTAGCTTTCTAATGGTCAAAGAATTTTCTAAATCGGTCCACCAGTAGTTTCGGAGCCTATTCGACGCAAACAAACAAACAAACAATAAAATATTTCCTCTGTATCCTCTAGTAACTCCAGGTTCTTTTCCACTCTGAGTGAAAATTACAGAATAATCGTGATGCCCCATAGAAAAGGAATAGCAACTCAATGAACTTGAATGAGGCTTTTCGCTTCATGATCAATGAGCGATTTTCTGAGAGGCCATTTAAAAAAAAAAGCTTCCAATTGCTGCACTAGATGGCGTTGAACGAAGTATGTACATGTCTATGGTATACTTTGGTATGAAACATATTTAAATTAATTACTTTTTAAAAACCCAAAGGAAACTAATAATATATTAAATAAGTACTACTGTGAGGAACGGAAACGAAATAGGTAAATTTATAGATTAAG
This sequence comes from Crambus lathoniellus, assembly GCA_949710035.1. Classification (NCBI taxonomy): domain Eukaryota; kingdom Metazoa; phylum Arthropoda; class Insecta; order Lepidoptera; family Crambidae; genus Crambus; species Crambus lathoniellus. The sequence continues at coordinate 11,651,541 of OX453319.1, read as the reverse complement.
GTAAATAAATAACATCTGTCTGACGTTCCGTTTTACGTAAAAAAGTCGCGTCAAAGTAAAATTTATAACGTTCTGTTCCTTCTAACTGCATAGGTGGGACAGCGCCATCTAGTGACTGAGCTTTCAGAAAATCGCCCATTCATACCGAGATGGAAGCGAAGGGCCGCGACGCGAACGGATGCGACGTGGCGAGCCCTTTCAGTGTTAAATAATTTTTAACTTTATGTACATAAGGAAAAAGACCAGTATTGTTTGAAAAGACCGAAAGGGGAAACGCGCGCCGTTCGCCGAGGCATGAGGGCAGTCGAGCGGCCACGAGCGGCTTCTCTTTACACCTTGGGGAGCGTAACGGCACGGTTTTTGTTTTAAATTTTATTGCTTTGGGCTCTCACTACCGTCACCGTTTGATGTTGTTTTATCTCATTTAACGCCCATTCTAAAGAAACGACTATGCTCTCTTCGTACTCTTGAAAGTTTTAGATCCCAGGTAGCTGCTGGTCAACCCAAATGACCTGTTGTCTAAAAACATAGAAAATATCATTTGTGTTTCGTTTGGTTGAGCTGCTTATGTGTCGCCATTGGTAGATTTACCAGATGGCAGTCCGTTGCAAAAGTTTTTTAGTGCAGTATACTAAAACTGGCGATGAACCTTACGTTGTATACCTGGTGGTTTTGTGGACTGTACCTACCTAGCTTACTACTGGTAAAAGATTTTTTAAAATCGGTTCATTCGTTTCTGAGTTTATCCCTTGACAAACTAAAAACAAACAAACGGAAAATCAAATATTTCCTGTTTATAATATTAGTAGGTATCTAATCTACAGATAATATATAATATACGGGTTACATACATGTCTATTAACCCTACATCACTCGTTCCGAATCCGAACCCAGGGCATAGGTAGTAAGCTACGCAGGTGCCCTTCTTGTCTTCGTTCGTAGTACATTGTTGTCCTGCAAGCAAAACTTTGTTTATCATCATCATCATAAAGTCATCTTAAAGTTGGAAACACACTTCTGTGCTGGTGCGGCGCGACGAGATGCCGGAATATCTGTTTCATAGTATGGACACGCCAGAGACAGATAAACACATTATCAGCTATACATCTATACAAATAAATAAAATTGGAGTGTCTGTTTGTAATATTAAAATAACCACTTTTTACTACTTGCATATGATTATATATACGGTACATATGTGTCCATCGTTCCAGCAGCGCCACGGTCTCCGATTTGCTTGAAAAAAATACACCATGCAGGCCAATTTTTTACCAGTCGGGAAAAAATACGATTGATTTTTTCCCCCCACTGGATCCGAGGATATACGGGGATTTCTGTGGCGCTGCTGGAACGACGTCGTACTGGCAGCGCCCCGCTATTTCTCATTAATTACAAAAGCTATAATAAATCTAATAAGACACATATTTTTGGCTTTTTTTTCCATTTCACATAAGCTAATGTCCACCTGTAAATGTCGACAGATTCAGGAGTAATCGTAGGTCACTTGGGGCGCTGCTGGGACGACGTCGTCCCAGCAGCGCCACGGCCGAATCTCAGCAATTCGATTTTTTTACTGAAAACAGTGTGCCTGTATATTTACTTCCTTCATCATAGAGTACGGAAAAAATTGAATTTCTACATTTCATCATGGAATAATGATTTTATAGGCATCGAAAAATTATAACCTCAAAAAAAATTTTTTTTGCTCTAACGCCTTTAATTGATGTATTAAATAGCATTTGCGCATTCTTTTATCTTCCTATAAAGGGAAAAAAATAAACCACTCTCGCAGCATTAACTATTCCAGAGAAATCCTAGGTTTAGATTGTGTTCATACATTTAGGCATCGTTCCAGCAGCGCCACACCCAGTACAGCATGATCCAGGGCACCTGTCACCAAACTGAGCATGCCAATATTTACTACTACCATAGCGAACACGGGAAAAAATCTGATAACGAGTATAACACAGCGAATTTCCGAGAAATAAGCCTTTGATTCAATATGCCATACAATTGGTACATTCGAGTAGAAAAGTTTTTGTATTTAAAAATAATCCATCACAGATTAGTAGGTAATTATCATCTTGTGGCATTATTTGACACACGCTGGGACATGGTCCTTATTTGTGCATTATTTTATAAGTTAATAAATAATTTTCTTATTACATTTTATGTTTTTAACTTTGACTTTTTATTAGGGTTCCGTTGCCTAATGGGAAAAAACGGAAACCTTATAGATTCGTCATATATGTATGTCTGTCCATGTATGTCTCAGACGTGATGCTCTACAGCGGGACCACCTTGAGCTACGTTAATTTAATTATCATCAAAAAAATGTAGAAAATTTGTATATAATTGTATACGCAATTAAAAAAAATGTATATCTATAGCTTCGTTGTAAAAACGAAATCAATGTGGTCCCGCTGGGGAGCATACTCTACAGCGGGACCACCACTATAATTCCGTTACTGAAGGCTTTTCAAATTTGTTTATGAGACCAAAAAAATGTATATTAAATGTATATTAATAAACTTTAGTCAATTTGATATTTAGTTTGATCTATACCAACTTACGGCCACTTTTAAAATTTCCTTACGAATATTAGGTGTCCGTTACCCCAGCCGGAAAAGTTTCTAGAGGAAAACAAGTTGATAAAAAATAACTTCCAAACCCTACTAGCTAAGTCACCTACAAATTCAATTTGAAATTGAGGTTTCATGCTCAAAACGTACTAAGTTAAGTAAATAGTACATTTTGGAACGAATCTGTAATGACTTAGCACGTTTTGGCCTTGGCTTTGGCACTAAACGCTATCAGTCAATATAAAAAATAGCGGACTGCAAGAATGCAGGAAGAGCTCGACAACGTAAGAAAACCCTGAAAATTAGAAAAAAGTAGGTAAAAAATATGTAAAAAATTACAATATGTGCTACTTAAGTAAAGAACTTAGCTCATTTCGGAACAATCGGTAATATATTCTTTTTGAAAAATTTATATTATGCACAGAGTACCTACCTAATAACTACATTAAGGTGCAGTTCCGAGCCAAGCGACATTGACGCCGCGTCAGTGCGTCAGTAAACGCTGCGGCTCTATCGCAGCGTCTCTGACGCTCTGTTGAATTCCGAGGGCGGCGACAGTATCACTGCGGCCTTCAGTCAATTGGCGACCAGTGACCTAGACAGTCGAGTTTTTTGCGTTTACTGCATACATACGGTGAATAAAGGCTATGACTCACGCTATTGTGAAAGATTTGCAACAAATATTTGAAGAAGAGGAAGAAGATGATGATCTGCTGCTTTTGTATTTACTGAGTACTAGAGATCGAACTGACCCGATTTATGGAACCCGCAGCGACCAGGGTCTTTATAAATCAAACAATAATGGATGTTGAGACACTAAATTTATAAGCAGCTCATCATCTTCTTCGGTAAAAGCCTCCATTTTCAAAGTAATTGCACTATAACCTAAAAATTACCACGCGTTGAAGTGCGATGGCGCGACACTACGAGGGGAAGCGCGGCTCGGCCGCTGACGCCTTGCGACAGTGGCGCCGCGGCAGTGACGCTGCGTCAAGTATCGCCTTGTTCGTACACGCCGTCATGTATTTATATAGAACATTGTACTATCGCTCTGTCGCGGCGATACTAACGCGGCGTTAGTCGCGTCAGTGTCGCTTGGCTCGGAACTGCACCTTTACATTCACTAAACTACATACAATAAAATCAAAAACAATAGAATATAAAAATCAACATTACTTTGAGACAAGAAGCCAGGAGCAGACCCATCCCACTGGTGGCACCCGTTCACGAGCATGACGCATAAACCAGCCATCACTTTCGCCCGACTATATTTTAGGGAACGTAACGACCCGCCTCACACGACACCACCGCAGTAATGTTTACAGAGAGCATGACTTACTCAAACAACTCATCTCAAAACACCGAAACCAATGTAAGAATGTAGTACATGATTAATTTTGTAAAACAAGAGTCACAATAAACTACAAGAAAAAACCTTGTCTGCTTATGACCAAGTTGCTTTGTCATTTAAATTATCACTTACATAGTAGCCCTTCTTGAGGAGGCAATTTTTCATATGATTCTTAAACTCTTCAAAGGGTAACATATCACTTGGAATCTTGTTAAAGATGTGTATACCTTAACCCATGAAGGACCCATGTACCTTCTCTAATCGATACCAAGGCATTCCTATTTCTTGTATTGCGACTATGCAAATCGCCATGTTAAGTAAGTATACAAATTTATATTACGACGCACAAAAAGAATACAATTTAATATAAACTGAGATGCAGCTGTCAGCATACCATCTTTTTGAACTTCTCCCTAAGATAAGGTTTAGAGCTTAGTTGATAAAAGACCCTTATTGCCCGTTTTAGCAAAATTAATATAGCATCCTGGATACCTGCGTCATACCTATATTACATAAAGAAATAAAAATTCGTCCCAGAGCCATTGTGAATTCGTTGCAAAACTAATAATTTTACAGTAGTTATGTTACTTATTTTAACTGGCAACACTTCTCCTAACAGTGATTTAAATTTGACACATGGTATAAACAGATCCATAATACAACAAAAATTTTACTTTTGTTACAAAATCATAAGATTCATCATCCTGGATCTTGCTCAAGGCGGGAAAAATGGATATTGGTCTGTAATTACCTGGGTCTTCTTTGTTCCCATATTTAAATAATTGAATATTTTTTCTAAATTTCATTTAGTCAGGAAACATTCCTTCAGCAATGCAATCCTTAAAAATAACAGCAAGATATGGAGCAATGGTGTAAATAATGCTTTTAAGAATAGTTACAGATATACCCCATAAATAAGTTACCTACACGTGAAGTGGTGATGTATTTTTTTTCTTATCTACCCGATAGTGTGGGGTGTCGCTGAATAGCAGTTTTAAAAATATTGCTGGTTTGTAAAACAGATTTTTGATTGAGGCATCCGTTATTAAGCTTTTAAGTGCAAAATTTTGGTGGGGTCAAGTGTCCCTACCCTCTGCCAGCCAAATGGATACGTGGAAAAATTCACGATAGTTGTATTTAATTTGACGAAGTTTAAAGGAAAACTATCACAGCTAAGAAGGCTTTACAAGTTTTTTTAAATATAATCGTTTTCGAAAACAGCAAATATAACTTTGTCATTTATACGAATACTATGAAATACAAAGTTATTTTTTTCTGGCGAAAAATTATAGTACTAATTTTCTAGGTGTATGTTATCGGTACGTTAAGTGGGTACGGAACCCTTCATGGGCGAGTCCGACTCGCACTTGGCCGATTTTAAATTTTGAAGTTAGTTAAAAAGTAGTTATTATGTTTATTATTATTATTTATAGGGGGGACGCCAGCGAAGCCGGACGGGTGATCAGTCACCTAGGTCGGGACCATTTCACCCAGTTCCCCAAGTTCCCAAAAGAGTTATTATGTTTTCATGAATGACTGAGTGAATATTAACGATGTAACTAACTAGAAAAGAAGTTTAATTAGTTCCTTATTCTTATTATTCTTACATTAAACGAGTGAGGATTTCTAAATAGTGTGGCTACTTGGAATAAAACTCCAACTAGTTACATTAATGTAACTAACTACTATGTACCTAGATGGAACATACGCAACAGAAAGAGTTTTTTTCCGTTTTATTCCGAAAGTATAAGGCAGTGGGCCTTATACTTTCGGAATAAAACATTTTACATTTGGCGCATATTTGTGCAAAATATGCCTTAATTATGCAATCAAATCGTTTTCCTCCAGTAACTTCTTTCTGGCTGGGGTAACGGACACCTAAAATCCGTAGGGAAATTTTAAATTAGTCGTAATTTGGTAAAGATCCAACTAAAGACCAAAATTGACTGAAGTTTATTAATATACATTTAATATACATTTTTTTGGTCTCATAAACAAATTTGAAAAGCCTTCAGTAACGGAATTATAGTGGTGGTCCCGCTGTAGAGTATGCTCCCCAGCGGGACCACATTGATTTCGTTTTTACAACGAAACTATAGATATACATTTTTTTTAATTGCGTATACAATTATATACAAATTTTCTACATTTTTTTGATGGTAATTAAATTAACGTAGCTCAAGGTGGTCCCGCTGTAGAGCATCACGTATGTCTCAGCCCTGTATTCCCGTTGAATTGAATAAATTTAATAAATTTTGGTCCCGATCCTTGTCCCCATTAAAAGTCATGGGGAAAACCGAACGTCATAATGAGGGATTTTCTGAAGCCCCCAGTACAGGATGGCCGATCATGTTGGTTGGCCGACCATGATGGGCCATCCTGTACTGGGGGCTTAACAGATGATTAAAAAAGAAAAAAGTTAGTTCCTAAAAACTCAACAGATGGCGTTCATCAGACATGGTTTTGCTTTTTTTTAACTTTCTGGCAAGGAGTCGTAACGTAACGTAAAGCCCCCAGTACAAGTTGGCCGACCATGGTCGGCGACCATGACCAATACATCGTACATTGACACTTTAGAACGAACAAGTTTAAAAAGGTACTGGGGGCTTAACAGTAAAACCCAGCATGGCCAAAATGACAGCTCATTCGTGCAAAGAAAAACGTTGCTTCTGCACAAGGAATAGAGTCTAATTTTCTAGCGTAAGCTACATTGTCATAAAAAATATCTGATGTGGTTTTTCTTGAGCTTTATTCCAATAGCATTAACATCTTTTTGCTTTGCACAAATGAGCCGCTATTCCAACCATGCCAAATTTTACAGACTGTAGTGTCATATAGCGACATGACAATGACAGTACAGTTACCTTTGAATTGTAGAGTTATTTGGGCGGTAATTTAGGGCTGCTTATTTATTTATCTGTCGTTGATAAAAAGTAAATTTCGTATTTGGACGCATTTTGAGAAGAGAGGGGGAACTGGAGGCCACGTGCAAAACTTGTAAAAGAAAAATAAAACTTGTAAAAAGAAAATAAAGCTTTGTGGAAACATAGGTACCTAACAAATCTTCGAGATCATTTAAAGAGACTACACTGCATATCAGATAACACTGAGGAGCCTAGTATAAGTTTAGGATTCTGTGTTCTCATAAAATTAATACAATTTCATTTTCAAATAAATCCGTTAATTAAATTTTGTTAGTGATTGTTGCCGGATAATCGATCCGAATCGATTAATGAGCGATTTTCTGAGGCTATTTAAAAAAAAAAGCTTCCAAATGCTTCACTAGATGGCGTTGAACGAAGTATGTACATGGTATAGTTTGGTATGAATCATATTTAATTTATTTACTTTAAAAAACCCAAAGGAAACTTAAAATAAATTAAATAAGTACTGATAGGTACTACTGTGAGGAACAGAAACGAAATAGGTAAATTTAAAGATTAAGGTAAATAAATAACATCTGTCTGACGTTCCGTTTTACGTAACAAAAGTCGCGTCAAAGTAAAATTTATAACGTTCCGTTCCTTCTAACTGCATAGAGGTGGGACAGCGCCATCTAGTGAGCGAGCTTTCAGAAAATCACCCATTGTATTGTAGATTATTTTTGGGGCTCAAATCAATGATATGTCATTGGCTCAAATAATCTAAGTATCGATTACCCAATCAAAAGTATCTGACGGGACCGAGTTAATGTTGTACCGAGCTCGGCCGAGTACTGTGTTTACATGTACCTAGTATTCGGCCGAGCCGAGAGCACTTGTCTCGCCACTCTACTCGGTAGGTGTAATCAGGCTATGATGGATGATGTGGTTTTTTACCCACTTCTATCATGCTTCTATCCTACACTCCATAGGTTAACCTTTCTCTATGGCATGTGGAAACAAATGGCCAACGTTTTTTTTGGCTCGTACGGTCTTTATTACGTTAATATTACTTTGCTTGCATTGCATTATTTGCACCATAATAATGCTGAGCTGCGATCCGCATAGCGATACCGATGTTGTGCCCCAATGATGCAATGCAATGCTTGACAAGCCCGGTAAACATGAAGTATGAAGCCCCCAGTACAGGATGGCCGATCATGTTGGCCGACCATGATGGGCCATCGTGTACAGGGGCGGTTTGCGTTGCTCGCAGACGGCAATCACACGCAAACCGCCCCTGTACACGATGGCCCATCATAATGGTCGGCCAACATGATCGGACAGCCTGTACTGGGGGCTTAAAGCCCCCAAGTTTGTGGCACTAAAAAGAATTTAAATAAAACTTTTCTACTCGAATGTACCAATTGTATGGCATATTGAATCAAAGGCTTATTTCTCGGAAATTCGCTGTGTTATACTCGTTATCAGATTTTTTCCCGTGTTCGCTATGGTAGTAGTAAATATTGGCATGCTCAGTTTGGTGACAGGTGCCCTGGATCATGCTGTACTGGGTGTGGCGCTGCTGGAACGATGCCTAAATGTATGAACACAATCTAAACCTAGGATTTCTCTGGAATAGTTAATGCTGCGAGAGTGGTTTATTTTTTTCCCTTTATAGGAAGATAAAAGAATGCGCAAATGCTATTTAATACATCAATTAAAGGCGTTAGAGCAAAAAAAATTTTTTTTGAGGTTATAATTTTTCGATGCCTATAAAATCATTATTCCATGATGAAATGTAGAAATTCAATTTTTTCCGTACTCTATGATGAAGGAAGTAAATATACAGGCACACTGTTTTCAGTAAAAAAATCGAATTGCTGAGATTCGGCCGTGGCGCTGCTGGGACGACGTCGTCCCAGCAGCGCCCCAAGTGACCTACGATTACTCCTGAATCTGTCGACATTTACAGGTGGACATTAGCTTATGTGAAATGGAAAAAAAAGCCAAAAATATGTGTCTTATTAGATTTATTATAGCTTTTGTAATTAATGAGAAATAGCGGGGCGCTGCCAGGACGACGTCGTTCCAGCAGCGCCACAGAAATCCCCGTATATCCTCGGATCCAGTGGGGGGAAAAAATCAATCAAATTTTTTCCCGACTGGTAAAAAATTGGCCTGCATGGTGTATTTTTTTCAAGCAAATCGGAGACCGTGGCGCTGCTGGAACGATGGACACGGTACATATACCAAAATAACATTTTTTACAATTTTTGTCTGTCAGTCTATCTGTCTGTCTGTTTGTTCCGGCTAATCTCTGAAACGGCTGGACCGATTTTGACGGGACTTTCACTGGCAGGTAGCTGATGTAATAAGGAGTAACTTAGGCTACTTTTTATCCCGATATTGCCACGGGAACGAGAACTACGCGGGTGAAACCGCGGGCGGCCGCTAGTTCTGGCATAAATGTGCTGTTTCTATCTAACCTGATTCGCGTGGTACCGCGCGTCAACACACTGCGCCAGACAAGTGTGTTTCCTTTACTCTGACTTTAGTCATTTTTCCTTATTGGGTAAGGAGATTTTTTTATCCACAACGGGGTAGCACTTAATCACACGGTAATAAGATGATGCCGATATTACACGGTTCAACTAAATTGATTCACTTTGGTTGAAAGGCGCAGAAGTGAAAGACACTGCTGTTTACACTTATGTTAAAAATGGACCATTCAATTCGCATTGCTTGAAAATGTCTATCAATCAGGTAGCACATTGAGAATGTACATCTAGTGAATCATTCAATTCTTATGTTTACAGGTTCAACTTTCGTTCAATTGTATGTTAAATATATATACCTATAAACGCAAAATAACGGATGTCCCAAAAGTAGGTACCTACTTATAGGATGATTTGATTTGTCTCAATAAAACGCGAATGGATTGGAATTTCTTCGTAGTTTTATTTTATTTTAAAGAAGAGACTTGTACAATTTTATCTGAATAGAATATCTGCTAAATGGCCGCCACGGGCATTTTTGCTGTGTGCAAGTTTTTCATGACTTTTTCACACATTTCGCTGCTAATTTCACACATTTCGCTACTTATTTCACCAATAACTCGACGAATATTTTGTCTATATTGTCTTTGACGTAGCCCCAAAGAAAGAAATCCAGTGGCATCAGATGGCAAGATCTCGGTGGCCATTTGACATCACCTCTTCTTGAAATTACGAGATTTTTCGACCTTTCGACGAGTGTTTGTAATTGATCGTGAATTTTCGTTAAATATTTGCATAACTTCTATGCGCTGTTTTATTGTGAAACGCTTCACGATTAGTTTTACATGTGTCAAGATGACGTATGCCAAATTTCAACCCGCCATCTTGAATATTTCGGAAATAGGGCGAAATTCAAATCCTATACGTACTTTTGAGACACCCTATATATTGGCTGCGACAAAGGTATACATAGATAGAAGATAACTTATTACTTAGATACTTATTGTACCCACGTGCCAAATTCCAGCGACGGTAAATGACAGAGATAATTGGTGAGTAAGTGAGAGAGAGTTGACATACAGTGTGTTCGACAAGAACGTGACCGGCATATTTTTAAATTTTGGTATACTATTTATAAATATAAATATTAGGCTGAATAAAACTGTCCTTTGCCTAAAATGCTTTGTAAAAAACACAAGTTTTCTCTCCAGTTTCTTGCAAAAAAATATTATTTTAACAATGAGTGCCGCGTACGCTTCCCATTTTGAAGCTGTATTTCTCTGTACTCATCCGAAAGGACCCAAAATGTCCTGCGACCAGGCCGCCCACTATAAAAAAGTCCGAGGCCTTCGTGAGCAAGTGGGTACAGAGATATTCACAAACAAAAACCGTCGATGACTTACCAGATCGTGGCAAATCGAAAAAGACGTCTGTCGCAGAGGATAAACATATTGTGCAGCATTTTGCCAATAATTCATTGTTATCACTTCGCTCTGGGCAAGAGCAGTTGAAGAAAAAGGGTATTAATCAAATCACTTGAAACCATCTAAAGGCGTTTAGTTGTAAATGGCGTGGAATACGAAGATACGAAATAATCGAAGCATTGTGAAGAAGTCTCTCCCAGTAGTGATTACATGCTCTTTGGCCTCTCCTTTCTGAAACGCATTTTGAAAAAAGGCTGCATTGGGCGTGCAAAAGGTGGCAAAAACAAAGACTCCGTATTAATATTAAAGCATCAAACAGCGATAAAAGACTTCATTAATTATTTTATCGTTTGATATTATTTTCTAAGGTTTTCATAAAAGTTTGCCGGTCACGCTCTTTTCGTACATAGTGTAGGTTACATAGGTAGGTACCTCCGTTAGAGGCTGTGGTGGAACTGGATTCGGCAGTCCTGTCAGGGGCGCACGTCACAGCCGCGCTGATGACCAGTATTACAGCTACCAGCTTGTACATCTGTAAAGTTTAAATGAAAGACGTAAACGAAAACCAACACAACTATCTCCTGAGGATGCCCCGGGTTGGGGCGAAACACATGTAGAGTAGTCTAATCGGTAAAGGTGCAAGTTGTATTGCTGTCTTGCTAAATGCACGTATTGTGCACTGGTATTTTCGTGGTGTGCATGTGCAATTTTTAGGGCGTTTGTGCACTACCACTGAATTTTACCGATCCGGAAAAAAACGGATGCTTGTATTTAATTAATTACTATTATAAATGATTAATTATTAAAATACAAGCATCCGTTTTTTTCCGGATCGGTAAAATTCAGTGTAGTGCACAAACGCCCTTAGCGGGCGGCGGGCGGGCGTTGCATCTTGCATATTGTGTTTTTGCGGAAGTAAGCTACATAATATTTCGTTTTTCACAATGGTTAGGGACTTCCGCCAAGTGACGCCCAAGAAACTTGATTCAATCAAATAAATGAAAGCTATCAAAGCAGGCCGCATGTGTACGCATGTAGGTAAATTAGCATAGTTACGGTGTATTGTAGCTATGTATGTGTAAGACAACCCCCGACCATTGAGTTATATATATATGAATCACTAATTGCAAAAAGGGCACATTTCATACTTTAGGCCAAAAATGATTTTTTGACGTTATTAACTTCTCCAAGGTTTTATCTACGTTCTCTGCAAAAACGGCACATTTACTCTGTATATTTTCCGAGTTATGTGGGTGCCATCTGCACTGTTTATCGCAAAAAGGGCATGCAAGCATTCACACGTGCCCTTTTTGCTCAAATTTGTAAGTTTGCCATACTAAACTAGCTGCTTTATTACGGGTGTGTATGGCCGGTCGGTTTATGTCTCCAAAGATAAAAATCGGCCAAGTGCGAGTTGGACTCGCCCATGAAGGGTTCCGTACCCACTTACCACCAAAATACCACTATCATTTTTCGTCAGCAAAAATTTACTTTGTTTTCCATAGTGTTTGTATGAACGACAAACTTACATTTGCGGTTTTTGAAAATGTGTTATATCTCAGAAACCGCTTTTTATATATTGTTCAAACCAATTTTCGTTGAAAGTTTTTATTAAGATCTACAACATATATTTTTTCTAGATTTTTCACTCTTTTACTTTAAATTGTAGAGGGGGGGGACACACATTTCACCACTTTGGAAGTGTATATCTTTTAAAATATTGACTTTAATAAAAAATTATGAATGAAACCTAAATATCATTTTTAAATACCTATCTAAAGACACCTCACACTAATATGTTTATTGAAAATATTTTTTTTCAGTTTTAGTTCCATGTATGGGGAGCCCCCCTTAATTTTTTTATTTTTATTTTTTTTCTATAAAAATCCTAAAGCGGTTCACAGAATATATCTACCCACCAAGTTTCAAGTCTGTCGTCGTAATAGTTTTCGAATAAAGTGGCTGTGACATACGGACGGACGGACGGACAGACAGACAGACAGACAGACAGACAGACAGACAGACAGACAGACAGACAGACAGACAGACATGACGAAACTATAAGGGTTCCGTTTTTTGCCATTTGGCTACGGAACCGTAAAAAGTATAACATCTTGTCTATGGTAATATCTTAGTTCTGTCAATGCAAATGTCTAAATTACGTCAGTAGGACTTTTATTTACCGCTTTTTTCATGGTTAAAAATATTATTAATATTAAAATATTAAAATATTTTTAAAATTTAAATATTAAAAATATTATTAAAAATGTTATTCTAATAAATATTATTATTTCTTTCATAAATAAATTGTTTGAATTTACTGAGTTAAGTGTAAAAAGGGCTCATGTGTGCAGTTTTTTGCATAAGGGGCACAAGTCCATGAATTTTAACAGTCAATAAATTGTAGATTGTAACAGTACATACCTTTATTTGTGACACAATAGATTCATAAAAAGTATATAAATAATAGGTCTTTACATATGAAATTGCCGTTTTTTTCTTTTGTACATATAACTTAACAACTTTTATAATATTAGAAATATATAATTTCTTTAATATTGCGTTACATTAAGACCGTATCGAGCAACTTTTGATAATTTAATAACCACGATATTTGATTATTTACATAGAAAAAACTTATTCCGAAAGTTACGACTATTTTTGTTTCCAGAATTTCGTACTTTATTAGTTGTAACTTAGTGAAAAAAATTTTTTTCTCTTAACGAATGTGTCATTTAGTAGTTAAAATGTCCATAAATACTTGTGTAAAATTTTGTAAATTTACATAATATTAGTCGTTAAATAATAACAAAAACGTTAGTATGGAAAAAAAATAATTACAGAAATCTCCATACAAAACGGCAATTTCATAGGTAAAGACCTATTATATAGGAAAACAAAACGACAGTAAAAATAATATTCTACATAAAGATATTCAATATTTTTTAGTTTCTGAACAGTTTACATTCCTGCAAGTGTGCCCTTTTTGCAATTAGTGATTCATATAATGTACCCCCGACACAAAAAATAAAACTCAAAGAAGTAAAAAATAAAACTCTCTCAGTCGGGGGATCCCCAACATAATTTTAGCACTTCTCTTTTTGTGGTATCGATTGCCTCGACCAGGAAAGGTTTTTTTTTACTTTTTTGAGATTTTTTTGTCCGGCCAGGGCGGTGTTTAAATATGTTTTTTATTAAATAAAGGACATGTCCAAAAATGTATGGACTAAAAACCCAGAATCGACAGGAATGAAATGCAGAGGCGGCGTAAAGGGGGGCGGTGGGGGCGGTCCGCCCCGGGTGCCAAGCACCAAGGGGTGACAACGTGCGTGGTGACTACTCATTCGCGGTCCGCGAGTGAGTTGTCTTGTCACCCCTTGGTGCTTGGCACCCGTTATAAAACGTAAATAGTTTCAATAATTATGTATTGGAGCAATAAAGGAGATGATTCCGATATTCAGTTTCACAATAACTATGTATTGTATCGGGAAATGTATACCAATGGATTGACATTGAAATATAATATAATGTTACCAAGGGGGCAACCCTGAAATCGTTATAGTATAGGAGCTAGGAGCGAAATAAAATAAATAAAAAATTCGTTTAAAACAATAATAAAAATAAGTTGACGTCATGTTGTGTCCGTGATTTTAATGTTGTATAACTTGTGTTACACACGATAATTATCATCAACACATTTCACAAGCAACAGCAACATAATAACAACATCATATTAAAACACAATATAACAAAGACTCTGTTTTTTACCAATCCATTTGTACACATTTCATTCCTGTCGATTCTGGGTCATTTTTTGGACATCACCTTTCACACTAAAGTTTATAAGTAAGTAAATAGGTACCCATTATGCGTGTCAGATCCTGACTGCAGCTAACTAAAAGAGCTGATGCCCACGTCTGAAGTATGAACATAATCCCCCTGCTGATTCATGCCCCCTTCTCATGTCAAACCACAGAATTCGAATCCGATTTCGTATCCGACGGTTTGTGAATTTGGGCAGGTCACTGACGCAAGCACGTACCCAGTATTTTTTGTCGGGGGGGTCCGTTGGGGGGGGTGGGTGGGGGTAGTTTAGATGTTTGTTGCTGAATCATGCCAAAACGGCTGAACGGATTGGGCTGAAATTTGGGACACAGATACTTTTTAGCCTGGAGTGGAACATAGGCTTCTTTTTATTCCGGAAAAATATCACATACCCGCGGGATAACGTCGTGAAGTTCACGCCCATCCCGCGGATTAATGGATTTCGGGGGGGGGGTCCAGATCCAGACGTACGTCCTTGCACTGACGGTCACGTGATTTTATGGTCTGACGCGAGTTTCATTTTTACCCATCACAAAAAGTGCACAACGCCGCCGCTAAAGAAGTTTTCACTTCAAAAATATGTTTTAAATTATTAAGGTACCTTACCTTGCAAACTTGTATAGCGTATGACGATCAAAGCACAACTGTTTACAGGAAGTTCGTTTCGAATGTAGTAGTTAAGAACAGAAAGCTGACATACATAAATAACATTATCATGC
This sequence comes from Crambus lathoniellus, assembly GCA_949710035.1. NCBI lineage: Eukaryota > Metazoa > Arthropoda > Insecta > Lepidoptera > Crambidae > Crambus > Crambus lathoniellus. The sequence goes on along the minus strand of OX453319.1, from coordinate 11,636,281 downwards.
CTGATAAATATAGACCTCACACAATTTGTAAACATCTAGGTATTCTAGACCTAACGACGAAAGAGTTAAAGCTCAAAATCATTTGAGAAATTTGTTAATTGAACCGGTTGAACTCGTAAAGATGAGGATAAAGGCAGATTTTCCTTTTAGTTGTTGATATTTATTTATTTCACACAAAGGGTAAAACCTGTTACATAATAATAATGTATACCTCTGCGAAATTCTCGCCTTAGCGCGCTTGTGCACTCCTACCTACCTACACGGAATTTTACCGACCGGCAATCCGATTTTTTACGGTCCGGTGTGGCTGTGGCATGAAAAAAACGGTGCAGCGCAGTGCGCCGATTCCCCAAAATAGGGTATTTTAAATTATGGATTACTCGCAAATCACAAGTGCTTAAAATTTGGCAAAAATGTATGTTATTTTACAGTTATTTATCTAGTGCTTCCGGCCGTTTTTTTTCGATTGGTGATATTTTACTGTGTCAAATAAAATCCCAAATATCCATCTAATACCTAATAATTCAAATATCATATTACTTGCAGTATACCTACCTACTTGGTTTTAGTTAATGAAAAACATATGAAAATAATTGTCTTTGAATAGCCGAGGGATTCCGGCCGTCATAAATTTAAATTTTTATTATTTAATTTTTTATTGAATTTTAAGTGATTTTCGATTCGCGGGGCGCTCGCGAGTTCACAGTTCACTGCTGGCTGCCGCTGGGTCCGCGCAAAGTGTATAGAGCGCGGCCGAGCAAGCGTTAGCGTGCCTATTTCGGTCGGGATTCCTCTTTGAAACTACACTCCACGCACACACGTAAACGTGATGAGTTTCTTTCTAGGTTACGTGCGAAGACGTAGAAGACAAAAATAATTTTTAGGTTCATCCTCTTGTATGCGAAAGGTACCTACACACGGCGGCACATCAGACTATACATGTTCACCTTGAGACCGCCCTTATGCCTTACGTAATAAAAACTGTTATCGCAGTTCAACTGTTTAACCTGATGTGCTGTCGAGTGTACCTGACAGGGTCATTTTACATAAACCACCACACACGTAAGTTGAGTGAGGCAGGATGAAAAATTTAACTTTGAAGTTAACTTCCGAGTATCTTTCGAGCCGCCAAGTAAAGGGCTTATTACACTTGGCTAAATTCAGCATCTAATTAAGCATACACATTGCTTTCTTTGATTGAGCTCATTTGTAGCAAGTGATGCAATCAAAACAAGCAATGTATGCTAAATTACATGCTGAATTTAGTCAAGTGTAATAAATAAGCCCTTTATTTTCCAAAGACTACCAAATCTTATTAATGACATGACGTGCCATAAATTAATAAGAGTAGGTACTAAACATTAGTGATTATGCTGTAAGTATTTTTGTTATTTTCCTTACAGCGGAAATACTCGGTTCACTTTTGCCTTTCAATTTGGATGAAGCAACCAAATTGAACAATGTAAACGTAAAAGTGAATCATTCAATGTCAATGTGCGCCTGTATTTCTGCGCCTTTCAACCCCAAAGTGAATCAATTTGGTTGAACCGTGTAATATAATAGTATCTACACACGTTCCGATGAATTACACGCCGTATGTCACAAACGCATTTCGTCACATACGCAGTTCGACATCAACGTTCTAATTTACTCAGTTTGTCATATACGCGATTTGTCATGAACGCGATTCGTCATCAACGCAGTTCGTCTTATACGCCTTTTGTCATAATCGCAATTCGTCATAAACGCGATTTGTCATCATCGCAATTAACCTTACCAAGAACGACCACGGTTGTCGGCTAGCAATATTAAAAAATCATACCATTAATTTAGATTTTTTTTACAATCACAACAATTATCCAAGTATCCAAGCCCATGAAAATTTCATTATAAAACTGTGTCATGGAAAACTTGATAACGGATAAATATATACTTAAATCCTGTTTGTTTGTAAATACATAGAAAACACCCAGACCAAGACAGATAGACATGTTCATGCACACAAATATTTGTCTTGTTCGGGAATCGAACCCGAGACCTCTGGCGCAGTCTATTACTTTTAGTTCGCTATACTAGTGTACACTCGACAGCACATCAGGTTAAACAGTTGAACTGCGATAACAGCTTTTATTACGTAAGGCATAAAGGCGGTCTCAAGGTCAACACTATATAGTCTGATGTGCCGCCGTGTGTACATGGTTCATTACTTAACTAGGAAATTTGAAAAAATAAAATTTCATATAAGTAGATATATTTTACACTACTTACACGCACTTAGCAGATTTTTTCGGAAAAGTGATAGTCATTCTAATCATATAAAGTTTGAAAAAATCGAGTGACAAACTGCTTATGTGACGAACTGCGTTTATGACAAAATGCGTGTGTGACGAATTGCGTGTGTGTCAAACCGCGTGTATGACAAACGGCGTTTGTGGCGAACTACGTTCATGACATATAGCGATAGTGTCAAATCGCGTATTAAGTCGAACTGCGTAAGTGACGAATCGCGTTTGTGACATACAGCGTGTAATCCGTTCCGATCCGACAGCCGATTTGGTCTGCTCCCAGACCAAATCTGCGCTACACACGTTCCCGTCACGGAACGGAGGTCGGATAGGAACGTGTGTAGATACTATTAGCTACCCTATCATGCCCCCCTTCCCCTACGACGACGCCACTTTGAACGCAAAGCAAGGGAAAGTTGATAAGCCAAAACCACAAGATGGCAGCACCGACCAAAAAGTTTTAGTTTATCCAACCAATAGATGTCGCTATTAGGAAGAGTATATGCAATGATGTTCACGAAGGTGTAGAGTGCGCGCCACACGCGCCAGATAAATCTGCGCGCGGTCAAAACTGAATATTAATCTTATACTGCTTTTAGTACATTATGTGCAACCTTAGAACAAAAAAATGTTCTCGAACGCAACGAGTGCTAGAGACCAATCGATGTTCGTATACGAACTTAGCTGTCAAAATGAATTTGTTGACATGTGGGACAGCTTAGTTTGTTTGAAACGTTCTAACTTTTCAATAGAAACAACAAACAAAATGTTCGAAATACGAATTACCACACTGAAAAAGTTCGAATGCGTGAGAATCGGGCCCCTGTAACTAGCGCTGAAAACGCTCCGGTCACGCGCAGAGTTATTTGGCGCGGTATCTATACATATAATAAAACAGAAACGGACAAAAAGTCTGTACATGAAATATTTAAAAAAAAAAATTACTGCTATGTGATGTGTACAGGATATAGACCCCAAAACGATTGATATTAAAATTTTTGTCTGTTTGTCTGTTTGTCTGTTTGTCTGTTTGTCTGTTTGTCTGTTTGTCTGTTTGTATGTTCGCTTTTCACGCAAAAACTACTGGACGGATTTTTACCAAATTTTGTGTAGTAATAGCTTATAACCCGGGTCAACATATAGGGTACCTTTTATTGCGGGAAATTTAATTATTCCTACGGGAAAATACAAAAACTGATTCTTACTAAAATAGATGGCGCCACATGATTATGAAAATACGTTATATTTAATCGCTGTCTCAATTAATAATGAATCATGTTATTTTTTTTTTACCTGCTTCAAAACATAATATTAATTAAAACCCATCCAGGCTCATATAAAATCATAAAAATAATTTCATGTTATTTACGTCATTATATCTACTAAGCAATAGATGGCGCAGGAAGTCAGTAAGATTACGATATACCTCTCAAAAGAACATTGCCACTTTAAGATGTTTTTCACTTCTTTTGCATCATAACTACTAAGCAATAGATGGCGCGGGAAGTCAGTAAGATTACGATATACCTTTCACAAAAGTACATCCGAATGATTATCTATATTAAGTAGGGTGAAAGCCCCCGCTGTTGCCACTTTAATTTTTTTTCACTTCTTTCGCCTATGGTCTTAAGCAGGTAGGTATCTAAAATTGTCAAGAATGTATCTTATACTTTTCTTTAAATTTTTAAATTTACAATACAAAAAAACTACTTACAAAATTTAACCGACTCCATAAAGTATTTGTCAACTGAAAAGGAAAAATATAATTTATATTATATATACCTTTTTGAGGTTGGTGCCAGTCAGTTTATTTTTTTAAATTACTATTTATTTCCTAAGTTTTAGTGTATATTGTACAATAACATACCCACGAAAACTACTAAACCGATTTTGATGAATCTTAGACTGTTCCCAAAGTTAGAATACACCTAATTTAAATCAAATAGAATCATCTCGATATGCCTTTAGATTTCGAGAAATTCGTGGACATACATAGTAAAAACATATAACTAAGTATTCATATACTTACGAAATTTAGTTTTATTTTAGTCAATTAAAAACCTATTTTTGAAACTTAAAATGTGCGAAGGGTGCCGATTGATGTGTTTTTGTCAATCAAATTTTAAAAGATACATCGAGAAATCAATACTTAACTAACTTAGATAAAATAAAAGATACATCTAATTCGATGTAAACTGAAAAGCGTTTATTGAATAATATTCCTATGTCATAAAGAATTATTACTATTGTTATTATGACTTAAAAGTCATAGATAAAAAGTATATTATCAAGCAAAAGTTATTAACGAAATGTTTTAAGCTAAGTAAGAGTGCCGAGTGCGGGGCAGTGGCCAAAACTAAAGTTCTTACCCTATTGATGTAAAATTTTTATTTCGCATTGCCACTCGACGCTAGATGTCGCTACAGTAAGTATAGTGCCACAAATATATCTGAACCAGTGACAGTGGTCCTGGAGGAGCCACTAGCAATACAAAATTAACTGTCAAAATGGACTGCCGGCAGTCAACAGTGTATTTAGTACCAAAAAATAACCACTGTGTGAAATAAGTTTTTCGCAATGTAGACAAAATGTCACCAATGTAGTTTTGAAAAATTTGCTCAAACGCTAAGTGGCCAGTACGTAGTTACCTACACCTACAGTGCCACAAGCTTTTCTGTTCCGGTGACAGTCGTGACAGAGGAGCCACTTGCAATACGAAATTAGCTGTCAAAATGGACTGTCGTATGAAAACTGTTTTAGTTCCTAAGATAATCACCGGAACAGAAAAGATTGGCGCACTATACCTACCATTTTTTATGTCATTTAACCGGCTCTGGCTACTTAGGCCTTCAGCCGTAGGTACCATCCAATAAAATAAAGGAATATTAAAAATAGTTTTCTATCTAACTTATTTATTCATTTATTTACTAGGAAAGCTTACATAAGTGATAATTGATTAAAATTAAATAATTAAATGGTACCTATATCATTACATTTTATACCTGTTACTTGAAGAAGAAATATCTCCATATCAAAATACTAGCCTTCCGCCCGCGACTTCGCCCGCTCGGACTAAACGACGACGTTATCCCACGGGAATGTGATATTTTTCAGGGATAAAAAGTAGCCAAAGGCAGCCATTACATCCAGATCGCGATCACTGATCGTGATCTTGATCGCGACCGAGATTTACTTTGTAGATATTTTGCGATCAAGATCGCGAGCCGTCAATCACCTTCGTACACAGTCAATCTGCATCGCGATCATTGATCATTGATCCAGGGCCCGTACTCTGAAACGCTAATCCGAAACTTCGGTTAGCCCCTCCCCTTTCACTCGATTCTGTCCTGGTCGGAGTGGACGTGCCTCGTGCGATCCAAGAGCACCAAGAGAACAAATTAGATTCACGATCCATGATCCCCAATCTTAGATCGTGGTTGGCCAATCCAAGATGGATCGTTTGGTGTGGTTCAGTCTTATGAACCTCGCGTAGAATAGATCTATTGCCCGCTAGAAAGCAACGTCGAAGAACAAAGAACGGCTGTTCAAAATAATCGTTATCATTATACCTGTTATGTGTGATACATGCATTTTTGCGTATAAAAACCATATGAAAATATAGATAAGTTATCACAACTTACTGTAAATCGAGATTTGACAGCCTAAACCGACCTAGATAGCGGTTTAAATTTAAATCGGGATCGGTAACAACAAGTAGCTAAATGAGATTTAAAAGAAAATCGAGATCCAAGTGGCCTTTTTGAGTTATGAAGAAGAGAAGAGAAGTTTGTTTTTTTGTCGCCTCTAAGGGATTGCAGACTTCAGTATTTAATTTGACATACATTTTAGCTTGATACCTCCCACGCATACTTGAGAAAAAGTTTCTTGACAGACGGACAGATCTTTGAATGAGGGCTCAACTATGTTCATGCAGCATTTGATAACAACATACCATGTTCATACCCTAGCCTGCATATTCGATATTCTTTAGACCCTTTTAGTAGAGAATAGGACTTCAAGAAGAGCGTTATGAAATCTGAGCAACAAACACACATAAACTAAACTAACACAAAAGTCACTACACCGCGCGTACGAAGTCGCGGGCAACAGCTATCTAGTAATAAAATAAAACTACAAAGAATAATAAAACCTTTCGATGATTTTTATTATTATAATAATTTATAAATAGGTAAGTATTGCTTCGTGTAGACAGGTACAACATTATCTTGTATTGTTGTACAGGTGTGAAAGCACATGATATGAGCGTAAGAACTTCTACTTACAAATACTTATTGCTTTTAATTAAAACATATTAAAGAACTAATTATTGAATATCAACCAAATGCATTAAATCCACAACCCTTGAGGAGTCCAAACAACAGGTTTCGATATACGAGGAGCATTCTGGTCTGTAACAAAAACAAACAATAATATTTATGAGGAAAACTACCAACACAGAAACATATCGATTCATATTTTGTATTTATTGAAGGTAATAAAAATTTGTCTTTGTAATATAATAATATGTAGGCACCTATATATTTTAATACTAGCGGCCAATAATAAAACGTCATTGCAAGCGGCCGCCCGCGGTTTCAACCGCGTGGTTCTCGTTCTCGTGGGAATATCGGGATAAAAAGTAAAAGTCCCGTCAAAATCGGTCCAGCCGTTTCAGAGATTAGCCGGAACAAACAGACAGACAGACAGACAGACAAAAATTGTAAAAACAATATTTTGGTATTTACAGGATAAATTTTTTATCAGTGCACAAATTTTTAAGATCAACTCAGAATCGGTAAGTGAACAACTTTCTCTTAGAAACATGGGTCGAAATACGACAAAAATTTTTGGACTTCCCATACTAAATCGATCACGTGATCAGTCCGATTTGTATGAAGAGTCCAAAATTTTTTGTCATATTTCGACCTATGTTTCTTGGGGAAAGTTGTGCAGTTACCGATTCTGAGTTGATCTTAAAAATTTGTGCACTGATAAAAAAATTATCCTGTATGTACCGTACGTATTATATATAATCATATGCATGTAGTAAAAAGCGGTTATTTTAATATTACAAACAGACACTCCAATTTTATTTATTTGTATAGATATTGTATAGATATGTATAGATATATATACCGTATATATAATCATATGCATGTAGTAAAAAGCGGTTATTTTAATATTACAAACAGACACTCCAATTTTATTTATTTGTATAGATGTATAGATAAAATGCTGCCAAGACGAGACAATAAATGGCTTGCAATGGAATGTCAAAAAATTATCAGCCCCCTGATTCACAAACCGTCGGAAACGCTTCCGACAGCAGAATGTATGCCCTGTCTTGTCTCTGTCACACACTATAGAATAGGTAGACAAAGACAAAGCACAGAACTCGAATCCGATTCCGTTTCCGACGGTTCGTGAATCAGGCAGGGGGCAGATCTCATGTAGAGTCAAGCCACAAAGATATTTATTCATGTGGTTAAGCTTTTAGCTTTGCACGACCTTACTCTACAAACCACTGGCCAAATTTTTAAGTTCGACTCAAAATAAAATTGGTAAGTGAACAACTTTTTCCTAGAAACATGGGTCGAAAAACGAAAAAATATTTGGACTTCCCATACTAACCGCCTCTGTGGTCTAGTGGTTCATACCACCGATTTTAGACCAAGAGGTCCCGGGTTCGATTCCCAGTAGGGGTACATAATGTATTCGGTTTGGTTGGTGGTAGGACTTGTTCTTAGTCCGCCGGCTAGCTACCACCATCTTATCTAAGTCAACATCATTAGTCATCATCAGTAAGAAAACATCATTGTTATGGCGTCAGCGCCATAACAATGATGTTTTCAGCATTATTGTGTTCCTGCAGTTAGAGATAAGGTAGCCAGTTCCTCAGTGATTGAGGATTCCGGGAGTAGTGCGCTTCCACCTTCAGCCTTATCAACACTTATCATCAGGTGTGACGAAGGCTATGTGCTACCCCGTAGTGGAAAAAATAAATTGATCACGTGATCAGTATGATTTGTATGAAAGGTAAATAAAATGACATATTTCGACCCATGTTTCTAGGAGAAAGTTGTTAACTTACCGATTCGGAGTCGAACTTAAAAATCTGGCCAGTGGTTTCAAAATAAACCTGTATTTACGCGGGAGCGACAGAGACAGGTAATAACAGGTCATTGTACGGTATTCTTCGTGCTCCGCAGGCGTAGGTACTTTAGTAAATAAATAGAAAAGAAAGGTGCTCCGCGAGCGTAGGTACTTTAATCATTCCAATATGTGTAGGTACAATGATGTAACTTACTCTACATCGTCATCTAAATTAGCAGCGGTTGTTTTGCATAAGTAGTAAGGGACGCAAGTCGCTTTTGCCCCATTTTTTTTCCCACACACTTTATCTGAAATTTTACAAAAAATATGTAGCTGTATAATATTTTCTTCAGTTCAGTTTACATTGTTACGGGGTGACCAGAACAATTATTGTAAGAATTATACAAACACAAGGTGATGATTATGTTATGACACAAAGGTGGCTGGTCAAAGTCACGGGGTCCACTAGTACCTACAGTGCGATTTAATCTTAAGCTGCGTCCAGACTTGTGTCATCACATCGGACCGGACTCCGTGTCATCGTACAAGACTTGTTACGCTCAATGTGGACGGTCTAGGTTGTGCTGCCGTAACATTTTGGCGTGTCAGAACCAGAACACCGTGTCTTTATCATGCATCGCTAGTTTTGTTGGGCATGCGCTGTGGTAATACTGTATCAAAGAGACAATGTATTATAAAGACACGGTGTTCAGACACGCCAAAATGTTACAAGTGTAGACGCATGTTGTCAATCGAACAAGACTGCGTGGCAAGGCACCAGAACTGCTGAGTTCAAAGATGGAATAAAAAATAAAGATTATAAGTATTTAATACCTACTAGCTGTGCCCCCGACTTCGTCCGCGTGGAATTGTGACTTTCAGCAGCATTTTAAATTTTTAAGGCTAATTCTTTTGCATATACTTTTGACGACCGATTTGGCGCAGGGGTAGGCTACCCACCTTCTGCGCCAGTGGTCTCGGGTTCGATTCCCGAACAAGACAAATATTTGTGTGCATGAACATGTCTATTTGTCTTGGTCTGGGTGTTTTCTATGTATATTAAGTATGTATTTACAAACAAAAAGTATTTAAGTATATATTTATCCGTTATCAAGTTTTCCATGATACAGTTTCGTAATGAAATTAAAATGGGCTTAGATATTATAATTGGTGTGAATGTAAGAAGTTATTTATTTATTTATTAGTTATTTATATACACTTTAGGCCGTCCGGGTGTCGCAAAGGGGGTGCATAAAAATAGCACTAACTTTTTTTTTCAAAAAGTGAAAAAAATCATAGCTTTCGAAAAAAGATCTAAGACGAAAAAACAAAAAGTTATGTTTTTTTTGAAAAAAAGTAAAGTTTTTTCTGCCGCTTCGCCGGCCGCTGCCTTCGCTCGCTCGGCTCGCGCTGCGTTTTGGTCACAGTTCTAACTTAACCTAACCTAAAACGACTATTAGGATTTCTTGGGCTCGGGGGGCGGCGGCGGGGGGCTTAGCCCCCCGAACCCTCTTGGTGGGGGGGCTGTGGCCCCGTCCCCTGCTTCTCTGTTTTCATCCATTTGAACTGAATTCAGAACTTATAAAGTTAAAAAATTATTTTTTTGAGTTAACAGATCTCAAAAAAAAATTTTTTTTTTACCATTCGATGTCTCTCAAATACCTCCGGGGTTATTAAAAGGGTATCAAAAATTTCGATAGATTTTGGCTACGACGCACCGTTTTCGAGATATTGTCATTTTTATAAAATAATCATCTTCTGTACTTGTATTTATTCTGTGATGCCGGCACATGTCACGACGTGATCCATTCCTATCCCGTGTCTGTATCTGTGTCATCTGGCGTACTTGTACGCGTGTCATAAACACAAGTGTGGACGTCTCTTTGACACGCGGACAATTGCGAAATCCTTTGATAAAAACCGACTCTCGATGGATCGGCTCGTAACACGTAACTTCGATGCGTAACAGCACACAGACCAGCGTCCACACTGCACCTTCGTAACTCCGTACATTGTCCGTACATTTATCTGTGTCTTGCAGTTTCTTCCAGTGTTCGGAATGGATTTGAAGCTTGTAACATGTACGCGAACTTGTTCGCGTGTCAAAAGACGTCCACATTATCCGTTCTGACACGCGTGTCTGACACGGTACGGGGTAATGTTCGGTGAAATGTTACAAGTCTGGACGCAGCTTTATTGGCGGTCGTGTCGTGATCGTGAAAGCCGTTGTGCGAATGAGGTACCTAGCGAGGTACTTCGCTACGTTACCTCACTCATGTCATCATCATCATCAGCCATTTACTGCCCCACTGCAGGGCACTGAATTTTAATCATTGAAACTTTTGTTTTCGATATATTTACCTGACTGGGATTCGAACCCGGGACCACTAGAGATAGCGACACCTTGATAACAGGTGCGTACACCACTCGGCCACAGAGGTAGTCAAATACATAGAGAGGTACAATGCAACAGAAAAAACAGCAAGTATCTTTTAAAATAAGAAGTTCAAATGATGAATCAGTATGAATTTCATTTCAATAAGGTTACACGGTAAACCCCCAGCCGGCCTAGCATGAGCGGCTTATAACACGTGATATGACATAGCACGTCATACTGTCTTGCTTACCCCACTAAGGTGTACGCAAGACAGCATGACGTGCTATATCATATCGCGTGATATAATGACGGTCATGCTAGGCAAGGCAGGCTGGACTCAATTGAACTGTAGGAGAAGCTTGCCACCTTGGGCTCTCCAGTCCCTCTACATTATGACCTAATTGACGGCGGAGAGAGCAAGATGTGAGAGGTTTAGTGGGTACTCTCCCTTCCTGATCCCCCAGCGAGTATCTGACACTGGATGGAGGATCAGGAAGTGGCCAGGAGAGTCCCACATAACCACCGTTCGCACACCGCATGCGGGCGGGGTATTGGTAAATGCATTCCCCTCACTATAAAAAAGAAAGGACTCGATTGAGTTGTACAGTGCCACAATCTTTTCTGATCCGGTGTCACTGTATTACAGTGCCATAACCTTTTCTGTTCCGGTGACAGCGGCGCTACGTACGTTTTTCTTTTTTTTGTAGCAATTTAACCGGCCCTGACTTCTAAGAGCTTCAGCCGCCCGCAGCGCTATGGTTGGACATCAACTTGACAGCAAAATGATATTTAAAAAAAACACGTTCGTTTCACATTTTGGCCACCGGAACAGAAAAGTTTGTGGCACTGTAACTACTATTTACCTTCTGTGCTCGCTGCTCTTCTTACTCTCTGCGCATCAGCTTGGCTGAAGTGCTCCAGTATCGAGTCTAGGTCTGGGAACAGATGTTCACTGGTCGGGGCCTCCTCAGTTTCAGTCTCGAAGACCAGCGCGTCCGGATTGGCGTTCACGGAGGCCGGTGCCTCTTCTGCAGGCGCGGCAAAAGACGCCGCCGCAACCACGAGGAGCAGTATTGTTACTGATTTCAGCGCCATCTATTAAGCAAAATATGAATTACTGATACCACTATGTTAAACGGTAACGCCATCTATGTGGAAAATTATGTCACTAAAGATACCACTATGACTATGCATCACACGACATTCACCTAGGTCAAAGCCATCTTCTATCTCACTCGTTGCAGTAGGGGCGCAAGCCTCAAAAAGTAGTCGAACGAAACCACTTTTCATAGAAATATCAGTCAAATCCTAGGGCTTATTACACTTGGCTAAATTCAGGATCTTATTAGGCATACATTGCTTGTTTTGATTGCATCACTTGCTACAAATGAGCTCAAAGAAAGCAATGTATGCTAAATTAGATGCTGAATTTAGCCAAGTGTAATAAGCCCTTTGCGACATTAATTTAGAATTTCACTTAAAAACCAAAAAAAAATACTAATGTCCGTCCGCGGTTTTACAGTGTCCAGTAATCAGAAGTCCAGTTTAATCATCAGCCGGCATCATTAGGTATTGCCCTGCCCCCTGGCCACAGATCACCGTACGTAGCAAGCTGACCCATGATTCACAAACTACAGCAGAATGTATATATGCACTGTCTCTGTCATTCACTATAGTCAAAGACAAAGCACAGAAATCGAATCCGATTCTGATTCCAAATTCACAAATCGTGTAGGTACTTAGACGGAATCGGATTCGAATTGTGCTTTGTCTCCTAAAGGTTGTTCTCATTTTTGGAATGTAGGTAGGTATAGGAAGTCCCTTCAAAATAATACCACAGAAAAATAATACTAAAACCAAACCAGATACCTACTTAATCTAGTCTTCGATCAACAATAGTAGCACAGTCTACTTACTACATACAGTCGTTCATCGGAGGCGTCTAGACAGAGCAATCGTGCAGGGTACGCGGGGCAGGAGAGGAGAGGGTCCTTCCCATCTACCATACAAAATTTTGTTAGCTAGATGGGAGCTTAGCGACAGGGCTTTCGCATTTGATTTCAAATATTGAATTGGAAAAATTATAATTATATAAATAAAACACTTTCACGGATTTTTTCACGCAATTTATTCAACAACTTAGTTAAATTTTAGTTGTTTTTTTGAGATTCAAAAAAACAACTAAAATTTAACTAAGTTGTTAAATAAATTGCGTGAAAAAATCCGTGAAAGTGTTTTATTTATATGGACAGTTCGCGCAGAAATCTAAGATGTGTTTAAATTATAATTAGTTTCTTTTATATTGCTTTTATGTAGGGGGTTTTTAAGTGTGTTTATTACGATTTTTGGAATTCAAGATGGCGATGGCGGCCGCACTTTTTTTCAGTTTTGTGATATTGGTGTCATGTAAGGGCTTTTTAAGGATGCTAAGCTCGATTTTGATGTATGTTTTGGAATCCAAGATAGCGGCCGCGCTTTTTTTTCAGTTTTGTGATATTGGTGTCATGTAAGGGGTTTTTAGGGGTGCTAAGCTTGATTTTGATGTGCGTTTTGGAATCCAAGATGGCGGCCGCACTTTTTTTCAGTTTTGTGATATTGGTGTCATGTAAAGGGTTTTTAGGGATGCTAAGCTCGATTTTCATGTGAGTTTTGGAATCCAAGATGGCGGCCGAACTTTTTTCAGTTTTGTGATATTGGTGTCATGTAAAGGGTTTTTAGGGATGCTAAGCTCGATTTTCATGTAAGTTTTGGAATCCAAGATGGCGGCCGAACTTTTTTCAGTTTTGTGATATTGGTGTCATGTAAGGGGTTTTTAGGGGTTCTAAGCTCGATTTTGATGTGAGTTTTGGAATCCAAGATGCCGGCCGCCCATTTTTTCAGTTTTGTGATATTGGTGTCATGTAAAGGGTTTTTAGGGATGCTAAGCTCGATTTTAATGTGAGTTTTGGAATCCAAGATGGTGGCCGCGCTTTTTTTTATTTTTTGTGATATTGGTGTCATGTAATGGGTTTTTAGGTGTGCTAAGTAATTATTAACTGTCCTAGTTTTAATAGATTTTTCCAGCGCATTTAATGCCGTTAATCACGAAATTCTCCTAGCTATGCTCGGTCGGTTAGGTATTTCTTCTATGGCACCTACTTGGTTCTCTTCCTATCTTGGCGATTGCCAGCAAGCCGTGCGAGTAGATCAGACGCTGTCTGACTGGCTCGACTTGCGAGGCTGGCGTTCCACAAGGCGGTGTACTCTCCCCTCTTCTCTTTTCCTTGTTTATCAACTCTCTCACCTCTCATTTCTCCTTTTCTTTCCATCTCTATGCCGACGATCTACAACTTTAAGCGCAACATAATATCCACAGTTTAAATAATGTTGTCGCGCTAATCAACTGTGATTTGATGAAGATTTCTGTGTGGTCGACTAAATTATGGCATATCAGTTAACGCGCCTAAATGTCAATCTTTAATTGCTGGTAGGGTAGTTCTCGACAGCTGTGATGCGTAAACTGGAATAGTATCTACAATTTGGTATTTAACGGCGTGATAATATCCTACTCACAACAAGTGAAGGACTTGGGTTTGACTATCGATGCCTGCCTCTCTTGGAAAGATCATATCGAACAAGCATGTCTCAGAGCCACTAATGCACTTAGATCTCTCTATAGGTTTAAGTTCTTTCTGCCTACCAGTATCAAGATTGCTCCAATACAGACGGTTGTCTTCCTATAATTGTCTACGCTGATGTCTGTAGTACCAGCCTCAAAAGAAAAAAACCTTCTCAATAAGTTGGATCGTTTCCTTAAAAACTGTATTCGTTTCATATATCGATTACGTAAATACGATATCTCTCAACACCGTCAGCAGCTCAATTGGCTCCCTATTCGCGAGCGTAGGAACGTTAGAGTTGTCTGCATGCTCTTCAATATTCTATTAGATCCACTTACCCCAGATTACTTGCAATCCAGATTTCAGTTTCTGGGCGACTCTAATGAACGTAGCCTTCGCTCTAGTGACAACTTTCTCCTGAAAACACTATCCCACTCTTCTGGCTTCGTCTCCTAATCATTCTCTTTTTCGCCTGTACAACTTTGGAACGATTTGCCCTTAAAATATCCGCAGTGCCTCAAGTAAGTGCGAGTTCAAGAAAATGGTCCGCGAACATTACTCGAGCTGCTTACACTTATCATGATAGATCTGTTCTGACTTTGTGTTATTTATTTTTAGTTGTATGTATAAAATGGGTATGTATAAATTATATATCATGTTATTGCTACTTTAGTATGTATACCTTTTAATACTCATATATTTATAAGCATTTACAAATTTTCATTTGTTATTTAATTTTAGTATTTTTTTCTTGCATTTAATTAGTTCCTTCTGTTTTCTTTTAACTGACACTTATTTTTATTGCTGCTGTTCATTTTCTTCCTGACACCCTTTCCAGTTGACTGGAAGAGAATGCATATAAGCATTGAGTCCGCCATTTGTTATATATTCTGCAATAAAGATTAAATAAATAAATATGCACGATTTTGATGAAACTCGGTATTTGGTAGTATTTTGACAAGAAAACAGCAACTTTTTCTTTGAGCGAACCTTCAACCTTGAAGTTGAGCGATACCGACACCTTTATAGGTATTAACGTAAGTACGGAAGGGTTGTCTTAAAATGTGAAGGTGGATGTTTTAGAACCCCGAAGGTATTGTGAAACAAAAAATTTATTAGGCGCAGGAAGTCTCAAAATTTATTATTTTACATGCTTTTATTTAGTTTTAATTCGTCAATTTTAATATTGCGTTACTTATTTAGATAAGGTCCTACGAACAAAGATTACGTCATTTTCATATTTTTACGTTAGAGAAACGCAGAGACTTACTGGATTTATCATTTCTGTATAAATTATTTAAAAGTGAAATTTACTGTCCACCTTTACTTCAAAAGTTTAAACTCCGCGTTCCCATAAGAAATCCTCGCGCTCCCATAACCCCGCTTTGTCCGCCTCTTCGCAAGTCAGTTTTGGGTACCAATTCTCCTATACCAAGGTTATGTAAATTGTATAACGGTTATAGTGACGCAGTTGACATTCATTCGGATTCATTTACCAAAGTTAGGTCAATTATTTTGAATTTGTAAATTAATTTAATTTTATAAGGTTTTACATAAGTACTTCATACTAACTGATAAAACTATAGTTTGTGCATTTTCTAATTATTAGATTTAAGTGTTCTCTTTTTTATTGTGCATGCTGTGTTTACCTTAAAAGTTTGTTACGTTTAGTTTAAGTACCTATTGTGTAGTATTAAGTCAAAATGTTTTAACGTAAGCAAACACTGGTGAACCCAAATAAATAAATAAATAAATAAATTTCTTGTCAAAATAGTACCAAAAACCCAGTTTCATCAAAATCGGCCCACAAACAAAAAAGTTGGCCGCCATCATGGATTTTTTATATTTTTAGCATTGCGTTGCTGTTTTCTGGTCAAAATTGTACCAAAAACCGAGTTTCTTCAATATCGGCTCTAAAACTAAAAATTTGGCTGCCATCTTGGATTTAGTATATTTTTAACATTGCGTTGCTGTTTTCTTGTCCAAGTAGTACCAAAAACCAAATTTCATCAAAATCGGCCCACAAACAAAGAAGTTTGCCGCCATCTTGGATTTCTTACATTTTTTAAATTGCTTTGTTGTTTTCTTGTCAAAATAGTACCAGAAATCGAGTTTCATCAAAGTCGGCCAACAAACAAAAATTTGGGCGCCATCTTTAATTTTTTTACATTTTTGACATTGCGTTGCTATTTTCTTGTCAAAATAGTACCAAAAACCAAGTTTCATCAAAATCGGCCCACAAACAAAAAAGTTGGCCGCCATCTTGGATTTTTAATATGTTTTACATTGCGTTGCTGTTTTCTTGTCAAAATAGTACCAGAAACCGAGTTTCATCAAAATTGACCCAAAAACTTAAAAGTTGGCCGCCATCTTGGATTTTTAATATTTTTAACATTGCGTAGCTGTTATCGTGACAAAATAGTACCAGAAACCGAGTTTCATCAGAATCAGCCCACAAACAAAAAAGTTGGCCGCCATCTTGGATTTTTCAAAAATTTTATCATTGCGTTGCAGTTTTCTTGTCAAAATAGTACCAAAAACTGAGTTTCATCTAAATCGGCTAACAAACAAAAAAGTTGGCCGCCATCTTGGATTTCTAATATTTTTATCATTGCGTTGCTGTTTTCTTGTCAAAATAGTACCAGAAACCGAGTTTCATCGAAATCGGCCAAGAAACAAAAAAGTTGGCCGCCATCTTGGACTTTTAATTATTTTAACATTGTGTTGCTGTTTTCTTGTCAAAATACTACCAAAAACTGAGTTTCATCAAAATCGGCCGACAAACAAAAAGTTGGCCGCCATCTTGGATTTTTAATATTAGGTTGCTGTTTTTTGTCAAAATAGTACCAAAAAACGAGTTTCATCAAAATCGGCCCGCAAACAAAAAAGTTGGCCGCCATGTTGGATTTTTAAAAAATTTGCGTTGCGTTGCTGTTTTCTTGTCAAAATAGTACTAAAAACCAAGTTTCATCAAAATCGGCCCACAAACAAAAAAGTTGGCCGCCATCATATTATTCCCATAGGATAACGCCTCGTTCTCGTGCAGTCCACGCGGTCGGAACCGCGGGCGGAAGGCTAGTCACAATCACAATATAAACCTGTGAACTTCGCCATATCTATATACCTTTTTAGTAAGTTAGTATAAAATAGATGTATAAAATGTAACTCCTTTTTTTCGGCGGAGTCTTACAACTATACGCGTGACAACCCTTACAGTTTTACAACTGTCTGGACATCGGCGGCATTTTCGCCAATGTCAAACGCGATGACTGACTGTATGTAGTAAGTAGACTGTGATAGTAGGTACTAGATGAAGGCTCACGAACTAAATCCAAACTTTTTATGGCTGAGAAAAAAGGTTAATAATGTACGATCTTATGTCATCATAAATGAAAGGAACTACCTAGTTAGGTATAAATATACGCTCTATAAATAAATAAATATTGGACACCATCACATACCGTCGGCGGGCTGTGAAAAGCTTGTAAGTCACAAATTTAGTGAAAAACACTTTTAGTTGATTTTCGTGAGAAAACCTCGTAATACATGTCTACACGGAACGAAACTCAGATTCAATAATTGTAGTGCCATCTATTGAAGTAAATGAGAACCTCGTGAAAAAGTCGCGTTGACCAGTGTGGTTTGAAAAGCTCGGCTACGCGGTTCATCCCGTGGTTTTATTCATAACCTCTTATAAAAAATATATTTAGTATGGAAAAAATGCAGAGCTTGTAAGAATGTATACGTGTTTATCATACGTAGTATACGACAGTACTAAGATATTTTGTTGTCTATGAAAACCTCTCAAGTAACATTAGACACTTTTCTGTAAATTATTTGCGAATATTTGTCTTCAGAATCATTGAATAATGTTTTAAACATGAAAAATCCACTAAATGTTTTACTTGGCTTCATTCAAAAATTTTCACTGTACGGTTTTTTTCATCTCCTGTAAAATTTGGAGTAATGCACATGCGAGGTTTTCACAGCCCGCCGACGATACATAGTTCCAAAGCCATCTTCTATCTCACTCGTTGCACTAGGAGCGCAAGCAGCCGAGAAATAATAGCAGGTCATGATTGTACCAATACCAAATGGCTACGGGGGGTTGTCAAGTATAAGCATTTACTTTTTATTTTTTTTTAATGCTCTGTTTTGAAAACACGGCTTATTTTTATCCCGCATAGTACTGATGACACATTTTCATAGTCATGTTTTTATTGGACAAAGCATTGGTTTCAACAATTCATCGAGTGAGCCGTTCCACTTTTTCTGGGCGCACCATAAGTGGCTCAGTGGGCGCATATTTTCTCAGCCGTGTTTGTCACTCCAACTATGTAGGTATCTAGACCTAGGTCAAAGAATATATATGTCACCGGAAAATAACAAAAACCGCAAATTTATATAAGTATTTCCAAAAAAAAAAAATTACCACGAAATTTAAATTTCTAAACTATCACGTGTTCTACAGGGCTTCCGTAAATTTATAAATATCCTAGGAAATTTATACATTTGCGATTCTTGTTGTTTTCCGGTGACATACATTTATTATACACTAACGCCTAGGTGTTATTGTTGATCGAAGATTCTAGTTCTAGGTCTTAGCTTGTTTCTAGCGTGCGCAATAAAAACGATACCACAAATCATTAGTATAAAGAGAAGAGATTTCTATAAGTAATAATGTTAACTAAGTTTAAAATATAATATAAATATTTACCTTACACAACTTGTTTCACCGTATAAGTATTTGACGCGACTAGCGTGGATCCCAGCGCGGCATAAAATTATTACTTTTTGTTGTTTCCTTTACAAATAACTTGCGAAACAGGTAAGAGCGGTTTTCCTTGAGTGTATCTACAATATAATCAAACATAAACAGATCATATGAATAACTAGGCTTCCACCCGTGGCTTCGCTCGCGTGGACTACAACGTCCCGCAAGAATTTAATATTTTGCCGGGATAAAAGCAGCCTCTATGTCACACTTAGGCCCAGGGGAGGTTAGGCGGTCAGCGAAAAATCACTATGGAATCAACGAGCTCGAAACTAAAAATCGTAAGCGAAATTAACACTTTTATCAAAAAGTTAATAAAAATATTTAGATTTTTTTCAAATGTAAAACAGTCACGAAATAGAAAAGGTAACATACGTGTTTGTGATTTTATAGGAATTATTATTGTAAAACACTGTTGTAATGTGTATACTTACTTATATGAAATTTTAGAGTGGATATTTCATTCAGGATATTTTTCAGGATATTTTTTTATCAAGCAAAATTTTTCCAATCGTGTTTTCGAATCAGTCCTTACTCCTTCCATCACATATACGTTCTATAATACATATTGGAAATTTCAATGCGAAAAATCTTCAATATTTCAAATGACAGCTAATAGAAAATAGGCAATTTTGGCGTTTTCACTTACTAATGGAGATCTCTTCTCAAGTACAGTTAGAAAGGGATGCAAATAGGTAGATACATGCGACGAATACTCATTCATCCCTTGCTAACTATACTAGAGAAGAGATCTGTCGTTCTAGACTCCAACTCCCAAACTATCTCCATACCAGAAATCACGTCGATCAGTTGCTTCATTTTGTCGTGAAAGACGGACAAACACACAAACACACTTTCTCATTTATATTATTACTTACTAGCTATCTGCCCGCGTGGACTACACGTGTCGCACGACGCTATCCCGCGGGTATGTGATATTTTTCTGGGATAAAAAGTAGCTTGTCACTCTTCAGCTCTCCAATAAAGCCAGATTTACATTGATCCAGTAGCTCGATCCAGTGTCACTGGATTGCGGCGCTGGATCAATTTGGGATCAATTTAAACATGTTTTACTGGACGCTGTACTGGATTGAAACATGTTTACATTGATCCAGTGCCAATCCAGTGCCGACACTGGATCGAGCTACTGGATCAATGTAAATCTGACTTAAGGCGCTACTCGGAAAAAGTATGGACTCTTTGATATAAAACTATAGGATGGTTAGAGTTGTTATAAATCTGGTAATAAGATATATATTTCTTCATACCTTTATCTAGAATCGTATAGTTTCAGAAACACGATTTTATGATTTTGGCTCGACACTTTTTATTTTCGAAAATACCTTTAAAAAATAAGAAATACCTATTAAGATTATTCTTAAATGGGGATACATATTACATATACCATTGGAAATTGGTTTAATTAGTGGACACCAATAATATTTAGGATCGTATAGAAGCATTTTTTAAAAATCGCTATAGTTTTTGAATACGAAGTGATTTTGTGTTTTTTTTGCGTAATCGGTAAAATCGGTCTCGCTCCCGCGCGCGTCGTTTTCTCATTGCTATCTCGCTTTAGCATAATTTTTCCGAGTATCGCCTTAACAGCAAAATCATGTTGAACCGTTCGCTTTGCTTCGTTTTGTCGTGAAATACGGACAAACAAATAAACAAACAAACACAATTTCACATTTAGAATTTAAGTATGAATTATCTTATCACAAAAATACTTATTAAAAAAACATGTTTGTACAGTTATTTAACGCGTGATCATGGCGCATTCAACTGCGATATTTTTAACAAATTGCCGTTATTAATATCGAGCAAAAACGGCAAAAAAAAATCAGCCTTATCACCACTTAACATCAGATGTGATGAAGGCTAAGTGCTAACCTGTTGTGGATAAAAAAAAATATGTTATTTGTATTGGAGCCCCCCTTAATATTTATTTCTTTATTAAATATTTTGAAAGTGAATAAGACAACTAAATATTCTGTGAATATTTCAAGCGTCTATGTAGGTATATACCGTTGCCGTTATTAATATCGAGCAAAAAACGGCAAAAAAAACCACGTTTGTTGTATGGCATCGAGCCCCCCTTAAATATTTATTTTATTCGGTTTTTAGTAAGTATTTGTTGTTATACATAATCTGTAAAAATTTCAACTGTCTATTCCTACAACAACGGTTCATGAGATACAGCCTGGCAGACAGACCGACGGACAGCGGAGTCTAGTAATAGGGTCCCGTTTTTACCCGGGTACGGAACCCTAATGAATGTTGCTAAGCGCTAAAACTCGAGAACTGCTGGACCAAATTCGGGTAATATTTTTTTTCATAAGTATATTATGTTCCTTGACTTGAGTTACACGGAAGGTTTTCAAGAGAGACAAGACGTCAGAGGGGCTACTCCACATATTGCTCGAACACATTTTTTTTGGACTATAAAAGCTTTACCAATGTCCACAGAATTTTCCCAAAGTACAAGTCCATAATCTTAGAACAGATGCTACGTAGCCGTTGGTAAGCTGTAAGAGCAGTTTCCTCGCTAGAGGTTAATCGAAGTTTGCGAAGTGCGAATACAAATTTGTTTAATTTTTTGCAAACATAGGTATTCAATGTGTGCTTTCCAATTCAATTTGGTCAATTATCATACCTAGGAATTTTGCTTTTTTCCACTTATGGGTTCGCAAAGGGGTTCGCCGAAGCACGTCAAATTAATTTTAGGATTGTCCTTGCTATTATTACGATTTGAAAATGTCATGTATTTTGTCTTTGAAATATTAGCATTTAAATTGTTAAGTATATAGTTTAACCAGTCAAGAACTTCTTCTGTTGAGGATTGCATAAGATTTTCGTGGATTTGTGGCTCTATTCTGAGATTTGCAATAATGACTGAGATATCGTCCGCAAAGAGGACACACTCGTGATTGATTGCAGAAGGCAGATCATTAATATAGATTAAGAAGAGCAATGGACCCAAAAATACTACCTTGGGGTCCTACCATAGAATAGGGTCTAATTTTCTAGCATAAGCTGCATAAGAAATGTCTTATTTATTTTGATTTTCTTGAGTTTTATTCCAATAGCATTAAAGAACTTTTTGCTTTGCACGAATGAGTTTTCATTGCATAGGTAGGACCTTGGTAGGACCCCATTAGGACCCATATTATATTCTTTGCCCATGTTACGTTGAACAAAGTAAGTAGGTAGGTACTGTGGGAACGCCTGTTTCCAATTCTATTTTATGGGAGCTTAATGAAAGCTGTAGCTTCGTTGTAATGGTTTATTATATTACTTTTCGTATAACTATATAGCACTTGCCAATATGACTAGCTTATTGGAATTCTTGGAACCATCTGCTGCCTTCGAGGCCTAGCAATCACTGCGTCAAATCTAATCTATTCTTTTAAAAATAAAACTCCCAAAGATTGATTCGAGAATACAAGACATACAAAGCAGTCGCGATGCATTTGCCTACAATGCTATCTCTCGGCTGCGCACAGTATAAGCTACAATATTATTCTGTGTTATAAGTACACTCTAAAGTACCTACCTACTTATAGAGGAGAAATTCCGATTTCGACCACGCGCCAAAAAAAGTAAATCTTTGTTGCACTGTAGGTAACCTAGGTACTTAGTTACCCAGAGTTGTTACTCTGGCCTCATTCCCTCAATCATTAATAAAACAAAGATAAAATAGAGACATTATTGCGATAGGTAAATTAAGTTATTGATTTGGTTTTACCCCATATAAGTAGGTACCTAGGTAGCTATGTAATTGTTTAAATAAAAAGACCGAACACCAGAACTCTACAGTATAACAGTTATACGTGGTCAAAGTGCTGCAATAAACTTTGCAGAATTTTTCAGAATTTTTTAAGTAGAGTTCCTAAAGCGCGTCACATACGGTGAAGATGCTATAATATTTTATCTTAAGATATCGTAAGATAAAATATTATAGCATCTTAAACTATCACACACGGTTAAGATACGATATATTTTGGAATCTTTTCACTCTCTTGATATCCGTCCTAGGTAGCGGACGAATATTCTGTAAACCATCTTATACAGGGTGATCAAAAATGAGCAATTCGGATTTGCTATTAGACTTATTGGTCCATTGAATTGTATGGCGAGCGATATTCTATGTTAAGATAAAATATTATAGTATCTTCACCGTCTGTGACGACCTTTAGTAATTGAAAATTGTTCACCGCTATGATCATTAGTTCGCCTATACTTAAATGTATTTATCATAACCCATTGTGAAATTGTGATGGAAACTGACCTTAGTCATACCATGTTAAGGTCATTTTTCAATTTGACGACTCTGTATGAAATAATAAAGGGAAAAAAAAAACCCTTGGAGTTTCTTGCCGGTTCTTCTCCAAGGCCTCCCGCTGTAGGGTTTGCGAACCGATGGCGTAGCTTCTATGACGTTCACAAGTATTGTAAATAACAGTCTAAATTGAATAAACAAATTTGAATCTTTGAATCAATACGATAAATTTTTACTATGGGGCCAATCACGGAATCGCGAAAAAAAATGTTCCAAACATTTCAGTGGGGTCGATGTTGTAGACGGTACTTTTGTATGGACCAGGTGTTTTATTTCGCGATTCCGAGGTTGGCCTCATAGTAAAAATTGATCGTATTGATGGACATGGCCTCATAGTAAAAATTAATCGTATTGATGGACATTATAATCCCCTAAAATCTTTGTACTAATTAAAATTTTGAGGTGTATATGTCGCAGCCAAATGGTTGAATCCGCCATTCAATTGAACGCCTAGGCCGATATTTTTTTCCGTAAGCTATTTTATCTTCCCATAAGTTGACGGAGTCACAAAAAAATATAACTACGAAATTTATGGCGATCGCTTCGCTGCCTCGCTTTAAATTTCTAACCTACCACGTGTTCTATTGGACTTCCGAGGGGTACCTACATGCTGCCATACTTAACAATCCGGCGGATTCAACCATCCGCCTGCGACATATATGCTTAATTACTTAGGTAATTTTTATTTTTGTTACAGACCGGAATGTTCTTCGCCTATCGAGAAGTGTTGTTTGGACTCATCAAGGGTTGTTGATCAAGTAGGTTTGGTGGATGTTTAATAATTGGTCTCGTAAAGTTGAATTTCAATGAGCAGTTTTCAGGCTAAGCTTTTGGGAACTCTCGAGAGATGGCGCTAATTAAAATGTGAGTATTTTTTTTTTATGGAAAAGCCGGCCATCATGGCTTCTGAGGCCTTTAGATATAATTATAATGTTATTAGTAGATTATGAAAAAAAAACAACTCATTTGCCGCTTTATCGAGATATCTATAAGTACTAATATTATAAAGAGAAAGATTTGATTGTTTGTTTGTTTTCATTGAATAGGCTACTACTGGACCGATTTTGAAAATTATTTGACCATTAGTAAGCTACTTTCTTCCCGAGTGACATAATATGTCGGGATTAAATATAGCCTATATTATAGGCTATATTTAATCCCGATATTCCTACGGGAACGGGTACCACGCGGGTAAAACCGCGAGGGCCCGCTAGTTATTAATAAAATCAAACGTGGAATTTGGAACGTTATATGAAATTTATTTTAAATAACCATTATGTGTTTTAAATATTATTATAATACAATGTAAGTGTTATAGTAAATGTTTATTATATGAAACGTTTTTATATCAAATATTTATTATACGGTTTAAAATTATATATTTTGAATTTATATCATCCATTGATTATACGAAATGAACGTAATATGAAATGATTTTATGTAATGTGTTGTTATATTTTGTGAGTACTATAGGAAATGTTGTTATATCATTATATTACACACCCTTTATTATCGATACTTACAACAGAATGTTGTATCGATAATATTGGCATAGCTTTAAATTAAAGCGGACATATTCTTTGAATAAAAAGCATTTTTACTTACATGTTTAGTTTAATACATTTTCGTCAATATGACCCCACTATCAGCGTTCAAAAGAACAAACTCATCGCCGTCTTTAATCTCATAAACTTCATTTTCACTGATAGCAACTTTTTTATTGATAGCAACATTGTCTATAATTTTCAAATAAACATTTTCAGTTTTACTACTAGCGACATCTTTTGGCGGTACTAAAACTTCTTGGTTATTGCTGCCATCTCTTGGTTTTGATTTGTCAACTTTCTGTTTCCCGTGCTTTGTGTTCAAGTGGCGTCGTAGCCCGCGGGATCTCGTATAGAGGGCGCCACATATATCGCATGGAAACGCTTGGGATCGCTCATGTACAGAAGCTACGTGTTCTTCTAAGCTGATTTTGTACCCGAATTTCTTCATACATATTGAACACTGTAAAAGAAAGAACAAAGAATTATTATCATTGTGCAAGTTTATAGGATTGCTCAAAGTGGGGTTCGCGGCAGGGAGGGACACGTGCCCACTGGCGACACCCTTGATGACAACTAAACTCTCTTTTGGGGTATTTTGGTTTTATGAGCATGTATGCATGTTTCATAATTGACATTGGCTCAGTCACTATTATTCTCTAGTTACTTAATAAAATATTTCGAAATAGGTATATTTATTTTGTTGTTATTTAATTCTTAAATCTATATCTATCTTTACTAATAATAAAGAGGAAAGATTTCATTGTTTGTTTGTTTGCATCGAATAGGCTCCGTAACTACTGGACCGATTTCGAACACTCTTTGACCATTAGAAAGCTACGTTCTTCCCGCGTGACATACATATTTTATCCCGATATTCCCACGGGAACGGGTACTACGCGGGTGAAACCGCGAGGATTCGCTAGTTACTAATAATTTGAATAAACAATATAAAATCTATCTAGGGGTCTACAGGCTAAAAATTATGGATATGGGCTTCATTTGACATTTGAAGCCCATATTATGCCCATATAAGGTGAAAATATGGGCTTCTAATGTCAAATGAAGCTTATGTCCATACCCATATTTTTAGCCGGTACGGGGGCTGCTTATAAAAGTGTAACGTCTTACAGTTTTCTATTGCTATTAGTTATCGAAGTATCTAGGTAAAAATTACCGTATTCTCAATTATGGCAACCGGACACAAGCCAGTTAGATTTTTTCCTCATCTACTCGAGATGGGAGAATTATTTACAACTACTAGCAACATTAAATACGCCACCAGTCGCGCGCAGACTTATCTGGCGCGCACTCTACAGTGCCACAATCTTTTCTGTTCCGGTGACAGCTGCGCTATGTACGTTTTTCTTTTTTTTTGTAGCATTTTACCCGGCCCTGACTTCTAAGATCTTCAGCCGCCAGCAGCGCTATGGTTGGACATCAACTTGATAGCAGAATGACATTAAAAAAAACACGTTAGTTTCACGTTTTGGCCACCGGAACAGAAATGTTTGTGGCACTGTACATATGTTGCTCAGCTCAAAGGCCTTGTCACCGAGTTGTTGTCACAATGTTGCTTGGCAACAATGTTGCTTGGCAACAAATAATGTTGCTTGGAAACAAACAATATTGCTTGGTAGCAAAAAAATTTGCTTGGGAACAAACAATGCTCACCTCAAACGCCTTGTCGCCGAGGTGCCGGCGGCGGTGGGCGCGCAGGTTTGAGCTCGAGGTGCAACGCTGCGGACACAGGTCGCAGCTGTAAGGTCTGTCGCCCGTGTGTTTCCTACAACAAATAAAGAAATATGAAATAAACAATGATAAATAAAACAGTAAAGTGCCCCGGTAACGATCAATCGCAATTGACAATGTTTACGTCATTGACGGACCAATTGATCGTCTACAGAGGCAATTGAAGCGATTGTCATTCGAAACTACGTGATTGATGCGAATGATGGAAAGCCCATTGACAATCGCGATTGGCGCTACCAATTGATCGTCTCGCTGTGCAATTGACAGGTTTTTCGATGAGAAACATGGCGCGAGCAATTGACGCATCGATTGAAGCTCCATCATTCGCACCTTCAATTGAAACGGTCAATCACGTACCAATTGACGAATGACGATTGATCGTTACCGGGGCACTTAAGAGCTAAAGGACTTTGCCCACTTATACCGCACCGCTCCCACCCAACCAATGTATGAGCAGTCAAATTGTCGTGCTCTGTAGATGCACTTTAGCTTGCGGTAAGCTCTCTTACCGCGCGCTGTCTGCTATTGTATATTGTTACTGTAAAGTGCATCTACAGTGAACGATATTAGGTCCATATTTGGCTGCTCATACTTTGGTTGGGTCGGAGCGGTGCGGTATAAGTGGGCTAGAACCAGAGGCGGCGCGGGAAAATTATGCTATTATGGCGCGCTAGCGACAGACGTCTACTCAAATAAGTCAATATGACGCACCAACTGGTACACATTTCGCTCGCGCCTTACCTTGCGCTTTGTACGAGCGCTAAAAGTTATTTGAAATAACAATTATTTCATCTTAATCTATTTTGAAGACCTGCCTTCTGCGCCAGAGGTCTCGGGTTCGATTCCCGAACAAGACAAATAATTGTGTGCACGAATATGTCTGTTTGTCTTGGTCTGAGTGATATCTCTGTATTGTATATTAAGTATGTATTTTAAAAACAAAGTATATATTTAGCTCAGCGATCAGACAGAGCATTCGCCCGGTTAGTGAAAGGTCCCGGGTTCGATTCCCGGCGGAGCTACTTGGAGGACGGGACGATTTTTTTTCCCATATGTCCTGTCAATAAAAAAATTGCATTGTGAATGCAAAAAAGTAAAATTTGCCGCCTAGCTGACCCGGCCCTCTCCTCCTAGACTCTAGGGCCCAAGCAAGACTCAAAATTACCTAAAATCACAGAACAAATAATAGTACACTGGTACAGAAGCTTCACTCCGCAAAACCATTTAAATAAATAGCAACTCTAATAACAACGCAATAAAGTGGAATTCAGCTTGTACGGCGCTAACTACGAACGGCCAGACAATGCATCTCTTTCTATCGCATATACATATATTCTAGCTCTTTTGCGGATCTAACTTCGGTGGTCCGGGCGAGATAGCGCGCAAGTACATCGAGTGACAGACACCTGCTAAAATTGTTTGTATTTCATAGACTTTCGTCAACTTGTCAACAATATCTACTTACCTCATATGTACAGTGAGCGAGGACTTCTGCGCAGTCCTGTATGGGCAGTGCGGGCAGGAGTGGTGTTTGGTTCCCGTGTGCGTCAGCCGGTGCTTGTACAGATAATCTTGGCGGGTGAACACTCTGCCGCAGGTCTGGGCAATTAATAGATTAATTATTAGTTGTAACTTATGTAGTTCGCCAAAACATGTACTTAAGTATTTTTTCCTAGGTTATTAATAAATTTTTATTATTATTTTTTTGTATTACTTATATGAAATTTGATTAAAGAAGAATACCTACAGATAGGATAAAAATAATAATATTTTGTATGTTTCTGTATTTTTTTCTCATATATAAAAATATATGGTAGTTTGTACGCTTTTGTGGGACTTCAAGTCAAGACAAAGACGTTTTTTCTTTTTGTTTTTAAAGGAGATTTATGAGGTACTAGCGGATCCTCGCAGTTGTACCCGCGTAGTACCCGTTCCTGTGGGAATATCGGCATAAAATATAGCCTATGTCACTCGGGAAGAATGTAGCTTTCTAATGGTGAAAAAATGTTTAAAATCGGTCCAGTAGTTTTGGAGCCTATTTGATGCAAACAAACAATCAAATCTTTCCTCTTTATAATATTAGTATAGATAGTATAGAAGTATAGGTTACATTTTAGTGGATGAAAGAATATATTGCGTTTTCAGGTAAGTATATCCAATAAATAAATAATAACCAATTATTAAATATTGATTAGGTGTTAAATAGGTACTACGGGGGTAAGACCGCAAGGATTCTGTAGTGCCAAATAAAGGAAAAATTTGTTTCACAAATACTTACTTCACAAACATAATGCTTTTTCAATGAATCATGTTCTACCATGTGTTCTTTTAAGCTCAACTTAGTTTTAAACAACTTATAGCATTTCATGCATTGAAAAATGCTTTCTGGCAACTCTACGTCGGGATTTTCTCTATGGTCTCTCATATGTGCTTCATACATACTCCTTCTAGGCAAGAACCGGTCACAATTACCACACTTATAACCTTCTTTCAACCCTTTACAAAAGTTTGTTTCGTGTGCCAGTCTCGCTTTACGAGTTTTGAAACGTTTCTCGCAGCCGAAACATTTGAATAAGTTACTGGCTTCGATGCCATGATTTGAAGCATTATGAATGGCGAGTTGCTCCTTGCTCCCTAAATCAGTGCGGCATATGTTACAGTAAGATGGTGAACGCTTTTGCTTGTATTTTTTCTTAATTTTGACAGTATTTTGTACACTGTTTTCACAAGTAAAACTTTTTAAACCTCTTTTTAAATTGATTTTTCCTTTTTTCTTTTTAACTTTTTTAACCAGCACTTTTTTATTAAAACTTTCTTCAACTTCTGAAGTTTGGCACTCATACTCACTGTCTGTGTAAGCATTTAAAGAATCATTAGAAAATAAACATTTCACTTCATTTATTTCAACATCTAACTTGTTATCTGTTAAAACTTCATCATTTTGCTGGCCGTTATTGCTATCTGCACCAATAAACTCTACAGGAATATCAAAGGAATTACAATTTTTCTTGTCAAAAAACATACAACCTTCTTCATTCGCAATTTTCTTATCAATAAGCTTTTCTGTTTGTTTGTTTTGTATATTATATGTCCTAATAATTTCTTGTAGTCTCCTTTCAGTTTCCCGACACGAATACTTGAATTGGTAATACTCTTCAACCTTTAAACAGCAGCTTTTACAAGCTTTAGTGGGAAAACTGTTGTCTTCAAATTCTAAGTCTAAACAGTCTTTAATTTTAGCCAGAAGTCCGCTTTCAGTTGGCATTCCTTCACTTTGTGTAGTGAGTATATCGCACCCTTCTTCTTTGCTCCAGCAAAGCCTGCAGACATTGTTATCTTGAAAATATTCGTAAGACAACATCCGATCGTCCATGTCAACCATTTTCGACTTTATTCACAGCAATATTGAAACATAATGAACACTGTGCACGCAGTTACTACAAGTAAACTATTACAATATACAAATGGAAAATAGGATATCTTGAAATTAAAATAATTGCTTGCTTGATTTGATTTGATACACAAACAAAACAATCTTTATTTAACTGTCAATGTCAATCACATGTCAATGTGTCAAAATTTGTATTACCAGCTGCAACTAATATATTGCCCCAACACAAAAGGGAAAAGCGTGCAGAAAAAACAGCACTTTAATAAATGATCCTTGTATGTACATAATAAATTGAAATGTAATTAAAGAATTTCGTGATTCTTAGCTGAAGGTACAAACATAAAAAACACCGTGATCTTAGATATCAAAATTACTTATGGTCAATGCGGGGAAGACCGTCTGCAAGGTAACACCGTCTGCTCTGCACGCAATAACTCACGGTTTTTAAAAAGCTAAGCAGCTTACACTGACTGTCGGTACATGGCTCGAATTTTATATCATAGATGACGCTAGCAACACCATGGTGAGAGAAAACTAGCTGTCATTTTTTTCCGCGTCTCGAAGTTCCATTCTATTTGGAATTACAACTGCCGAAAAAAAGAAAAAAAAAAGGTAAATCGAACGAGTTTGTTGAAATAAAGAGGTTGAGTAAGTATTTTATTAACCCCTTTAACAATTTTATGTATTAGATTATAACAAATGTGTTTTGTAACCTCTGGAGTGGCCAACGCTTCTACAGAAGCGTCGTGCAAAAGTACCGTTTTATTTCGCGCTTTTTATTTTTGTCTTTTATTCTGTTGCACTCTTGGCTGTATGGCTTTTTATATTGGTAGCTAGCAACATTACGGAGTGTAGGTACGGCATTTTAAAAAGTTCATTGGTAGTCTGTGATGTTTTTATGTAATTTTTTTCTCAAGTGGTGTCAAGTTTCATCCGTGTGTGTGTGTTACAATCATTTGTTTTTATGGGTTTTGTTAAAGGATTATAGCGTGTTTAGTCTTATTGGAACCAGAATTAAGTCTATTTATTTGTCAACGAAAGAAAAAGGTAGGTCACAGATTTCGTTTTTTTTGTTAAAAATGTTTTTCGAAAGTTTTACGACTTCTGTTTTTGTATGCGTAAATCGCATTTTTCTAAATTTTTACAAAAACTTTCTTATCATCGCAAATATTTTAAAATGTTGCTACAGTTATCCAGCTATCTAAAACAGTTTTCCGTTTTTCGTAGAAGTACCTACTTCAATAGAAAGTAAAGAGTGTTTTTGTAAACGTTGCGTCATGCACCCGCGGAGGGGTGCGGGGCGATAAAAAACCCTGCTCTCCTTCGTTTGTGAAATCCGAGACGGGCCGCGCATTCAGGTCGGTAAACATAAAAACATCCTTGTTGGCAAAACCGTCTGGGTGGCATCAGGGAAGATCGTCATAAGGCCGGTCTTGCCTCAGAAATCAACAAACCTTTTTAGTGTGTCCAAACCAATAGTGTGTTTCGGCTTTTGACTAACGAATTTATTCGGCATAGAAACCTATCATATACGTACCTACTTTATTTATGTTTGGTGAATGTTTTCAATACATCGTCAATAGAATACTATCACGAATATTACACGTAAAATTAAATATTGTATCACTTGAATTTAAATACACATATTTCGTAACATTTTTGCTCCTTTATTTTCAAATTTTTCACTTCAAGAGAAGCTAATTAAGTAATTAGAAATATCAAATAAGTTATGGTTATTCATAGGTATATCGTTTTCGTATATCGTAAGTCCGTCTTATGACGATATGACGACGAAATATGATTCCAACTCCAGAGGGCTGATTCTCACGCAATTGAGAAAAGTTCACATTTATAAGCTCGAACTTCAAAAAGTTTTCGAAGATAACAAAGTTTGTGTATTGTCAGAATTTCACAATCGAAAAAGTTCGATCGAAAACCACACGAGCGCAACGAGTGGTACGTACCAATCGATGTTCGTATACGAACTTAGCTGTCAAAATGAATTTAGTTTAGTTTGTTTGAAACGTTCTAACTTTTCAATAGAAACCACTAACAAAATGTTCGTATACGAATTACCACACTGAAAAAAATCGAATGCGTGAGAATCGGGCCCCTGATGTGAACATTATGCCGGTCTTGCCCTCAAATAATGGACATTTTTACGAATTTAAATGTTATTTATGAACGTTAAAAGTACATATTTGAATGTCAGAATTTGTATTATTCCCACGTGCAATAGGTACTGTTTTTTAATTGTAAATAACACCAACGAATAAGTACCTAATAAAAATATTGTTATGGCTTTTTGAAATTCATGGTAAAGGTAAACCAAATTCACCCCATTTCAGCGGAATATTTCTAGGCTGGTAATACTGTTGTACTACGTTCAGAAATCAACTCAAGGACTTTGTATCCATCATGACATGAACAAATTAAATAAAACGTTTAGAAATACATTAGATTCATAAAAATAAAATATTTATGAATTTAATTAAAAAAATCGAAGAATCGTAATTGAAAAAATCGAACCATCTCAAAACTAGCTTCAATGGGACTCGAACCCACGACCTTTCACTGTCCGGGCGAATGCTTTGGGTTCTCCGGGTGAATTGATAGTGAAAGGTCGTGGGTTCGAGTCCCATCGGAGCTAGTAGTGATTGTGAGACTGTAAGTGCGGACGAGGTGGACCGACGATCTGGTCAAGGTCGCGGGAAGCCGCTGGATGTGGGCAGCGCAGGACCGATCGTTGTGGAGATCCTTGGGGGAGGCCTATGCCCAGCAGTGGGCGTCGTACGGCTGAAATGATGAAGTGCCCAACTGAACTGAGAATAGTTGAGTAGTGAAGAATCCCCGATGCTCAACTCAACTAAAACTTAAAAAGAAGTTTTATTAAGACTTCATACTTACATTTTATAGACATACTTGTATGTCTATAAAATGATAGGTGACTGTCAAAATTAAAACTGCCATATTTTAATTAAGTAGGTAGGTACTTAAATATAAAAAAAAATTTAGCCTTTATAAATTTTACTAGCTGTGCCCGCGACTTCGTTCGCGTGGAATAGTGACTTTCGGCAGCATTTTTAATTTTTTTAGCTAATAAGGTTTTTCGTTTTTTTGTGTATTTATTTTATATACATTAGTTTAGCGCTATGATACATATTAACACATTAAAAAATTATTTCACATAGCCTTCCGCCCGCGGTTTCGCCCGCCTGTACTACACGACGTTATCTCGAGGGAAAGTTATATTTTCCCGGGATATCAATTAGCCTTTGTCACTCTCTAGCTCCTAAAATATCCACATACTAAAAAACACGCCGATCCGTTGCTCCGTTTTGACGTGAAAAACGGATATACAAACAATACAAACAGTATGTCAAAAGAAAGAACTTATCACGCTGAACAACTTCTTTTAAGATGCTATCTCATATAGTTTAATCTGGCTGCTAGGGTTCCACATCAGCTGGCCTAGCATGAACCGCTTTTATCATGCGATATGATATAGCACGTCATGCTGTCTTGCTTACCAACCCCACTATGGTAGAAGCAAGACAGCAAGACGTGCTATATCATATCGCGTGATATAATGATGGTAATGCTAGCCAGCCGGCCTAGCATGAGCGGCTTATAACGCGCGATATGATATGGTACGGCAAGTTGTCTTGCTTACACCTTAGTGGGGTAAGCAAGACAACTTGCCGTACCATATCATATCGCGCGCTATAAGCCGCTCATGCTAGGCCGGCATGCAGGTGTACCAAGACCTTCAAACTTTGTACGTCAATAGAAAATGCTCATCACATTTAACAATTTTCCATAAGACGGTATTTTTATATCTCTTATAGTTTGGCTGGACTGCTATGGTTCCACATCGGCCATTTCGATCTTCTAAATAAATTATAGCCTACCTATAAGTTGGCGACAACTAATAGCTATATAACAAAAAAAGTTTCATTAAAATGCGTTCAGTAGTTTTTGCCTGAAACGTGGACAACAGACAGACAAAAAATTCAAAAACTATATTTTTGGTATCTGTTCTGTTTAAGAAGACCCTTGGTGGTATCTTTTTCTATTTCTTTTCAATGTATACAGCCCCTGTACCGGCAAAAAAATATGGATATGGACATGGGCTTCATTTGACATTTGATGCCCATATTTTGTGCTTTTAAGGGCATAATATGGGCTTCAAATGTCAAATGAAGCCCATGTCCATAACCATAATTTTTAGCCGGTAGCCCCCTGAATAGAATCGCATAAGTTTTATAATAAGTTTGAATTATTTTATTTATTTATCACCCCACCCGTTTGAATTTTTTATCACCCCGGATAAAATTAAAAGCATTATTCTGCTCATGAA
Organism: Crambus lathoniellus; assembly: GCA_949710035.1. NCBI lineage: Eukaryota > Metazoa > Arthropoda > Insecta > Lepidoptera > Crambidae > Crambus > Crambus lathoniellus. Next base: position 11,601,764 of record OX453319.1, on the reverse strand, counting down.
AACAAACAATTTTTATTATGGGACCAACACTTAAATCGCAAAAAAAACAGCTATTCCATACAAAAGTGCAAAAATATTTAATCAAAATGTATGGAACAGCTAATATTTTTTCGCGATTTCAGTGTTGGTCCAATAATAAAAGTTGTTTGTTTTCATGAGTAAAATAATCCCTAAAAATATCCGGGGTGATAAAAAAATACCGTGTATATTACATAAACAGTAGGTACTTACCTACGTATTAACACATAACAAATTTATATCACACTAGCTTTCCGCCCGCGGCTTCGCCCGCGTGAACTACACGATGTTATCCCGCGGGAATATGATACTTTTCCGGGATAAAAAGTAGCCTATGTTCCTCTCCAGGCTTCAAAGTATCTGTGTCCCAAATTTCAGCCAAATCCGTTCAGCCGTTTTGGCGTGATTGAGTAACAAACATCCAAACATCCAAACATCCAAACATCTAAACTTTCACATTTATAATATTAGTAGGATAGCCTTCCGCCCGCGGTTTTGCCGCGTGTACTACACGACGTTTTTCCGAGGGAATGTAATATTTTTCCGCGATAAAATTAGCCTATGGGAATCTCTAGCTCCTAAACTATACACATACTAAAAAAACAGGTCGATCCGTTGCTCCGTTTTGACGTGAAAGACGGACACACAAACAAACATACTTTCACATTTATAATATTAGTATATATTGTATGTCAAAAGAAAATACTTATCACGCTGAACAACTTCTCTTAAGATGCTGTATTTGTATCTCTTATAGTTAAGCTGGGCTGCAAGGGTTCCAAATCAGGAGTACCAGACCTTCGATAGTTTTCCGTCAATAGAAAATATCCATGACGTTAAACAAATTTTCTTAAGACGCTATGTTTGTATCTCTTAAAGTTTAATCTGGCTGCTAGGGTTCCACATCAGGTGTACCAGACCTTCAAACTTTGTACGTCAATAGAAAGTGCTCATCACGTTTAACAATTTTCCTTAAAACGGTATTTTTATATCTCTCATAGTTTGGCTGGACTGCTATGGTTCCACATCAGAAATTGCGATCTTCAAAATAAATTATAGCTATATGTTGGCGAGGACCAATAGCTGTATAACAAAAAAACTTTCATCAAAATCCGTTCGTAATTTTTTTTGCAGACATCATCACACGAAAAAATTCATCCCCTGTTTTCACCCTCTTTAGGGTAGTTTTTTTTACAAACTTTGAATGTCGTATTTATTTATCTAATCAAAAGACTATAAAATAATTTTGAAGCTTCTAGCTTTAAAAATGACGTAATTTCCATACAAACTTTCATCCCCTATTTCAACCCCTTACAGCCCTTCGTTCACATAAAAAAGTAGCCTATGTCCTTTCTCAGGCTCTAGACTATCTCTGTACCAATTTTTATTCAAATCGGTTCCGTAGTTTAGGCGTGATTGTGTAACACACAGACAGACAGATTCACATTTTCGCATTTATAATATAAATAAAGTAAGGATAAAGGCTATTTTTTTTTTATAAATGAGTAGGTACCTACTTCTATTCTTTATACTATTAATATTATAAAAAGGAAAGATTTGTATTTTTGTATGTAACGAATAAACTCAAAAAGTACTGGACCGATTTCGAAAATTCTTTCACCGTTAGAAAGCTACAGTCTTCCCGAGAGTGACATAGGCTAAGGCTATATTTTATCCTGATATTCCCACGGGAACGGGTACCACGCGGGTAAAACCGCGAGGATCCGCTAGTAATTAATAAAAATAAAAAAAATATTATTAAAAAGGAAAAAAAGGATTTTTTTTTCAATAATTAGACGGCCACCAGAGCCACTATGTCTAATGCAAGTAGAGCAGTTTGTAATTGAGCAGTGGGTTATATAAACTGCACAACTCAGTAGCAGTCTAGTTGAGCAGTGGGGAAGAAAGGGGTAGGTACTTACTTAATTTTCAATAGGGAGGTAATAAAAATAAAAATTTAACTAAATTATCTATTACCTACTTACGTGGGATTTAAGTAGGGACAAGGAACTTCTGCCACGTGACGCCTGATTCAATCAAATACAAAATAGGTAAGTACGTACGTACTTATATTTGTAAGTAGGTAAATACTTAACCTATTCTGCGTTTCAGATCCTTAGAAGAGCTCACACGAAATCACGGAAGATGTGGAATATACTAATTTACGACGGACGTCTTCTTCCTAAAAAATTTTAGTGATAATAATATGTCGTTTCACTAAAATCTAGTGAAATGAAGAATGACTGAATTAATAACAGTAAAATCACGGCTGCAGGTGACAGGTATGAGCGAGTTTGTATCGGCAGTCCTGCCTGCCTAGCATGACCATCATTATATCACGCGATATGATATAACACGTCATGCTGTCTTGCCTTACATCTTAATGGGGTAAGCAAGACAGCATGACGTGCTATCATATCGCGTGATAAAAGCCGCTCATGCTAGGCCGGCTGTAGACGCGAAGCGCAGCGAAGCTCGCCTTACCTTCGAAGCCTCTGTGCTTTGACCTCACCAAGGATATTTGGTTCGGCGTACTGCGTGGTCTTTTTTGGGAAAACAATTCATAAGTTGTGTTTCACAAAAAAACACGAAAGTTTAGTGAAACGACATATCACTGAACTTGTTTAGGAAGAAGACGTCGTAAATAAGAATATTCCACATCTTCCGTGATTTCGTGGTACCCCTAGGGATTTCGTGAAATGTCTGATATCCTCATATCCCTGCGACATATATATTGTGTAACCACAGATAATATAATACTGTGTAACTCATATTCTGGTACAAACCTGCGTCTGTGATTGACAGAAACGGTCAATGACTTTATATTTCTATTAGTCATAAAATTAAATATTCTAGAGCGATACATTCCGGGACTCGAACGCGGGACTTTGGATATGTGCCACGTAAACGAGGCCACGTCAATATGTCGATATTTAGTTGTGGGAGAACTATATATACCTACTCATTATGTTATGTAACAAGAAGTGTGACAGAAATAATTATAGCATAGATATTCTATTATATTATATGAGCGAATTAAGACTATCATAAATGTAGGCGTATTTAGTAGAGTAGGTAACTATTTAGTAATCTGTCTGTGGCATTAGGTACCTATTAGGTTGTACGTACCTACGTACAGCCATAGTATTCAAACTTTCGGCGTGTCAGCGCGGACCTAAGGGCCTACTCTGAAACGCAAAACCCGAAACTTCGGTATACCCGTCCCTCTCACTCTCTAGTCGGGACAGGGACCGTACTCTGAAACGCTAATTCGAAACTTCGGTTAGCCCCGCCTCTTTCACTAGATTCTGTCCTGACTAGAGCTTGAGAGGGACGGGTATACCAAAGTTTCGGGTTTTGCGTTTCAGAGTAGGCCCTCAGAATCGAGTGAAAGGGGCGGGGCTAACCGAAGATTCGGATTACCGTTTCAGAGTACGGTCCCTATTGCGTCTCTAACATCGCAATTACAAAAATTAATTAATCTATAAGTACAAATAAATAAAACTGGAGTGTCTGTTTGTAATATTAAAATAACCGCTTTTTACTAGATGCATATGATGATATATACGGTACATATACCAAAATAACATTTTTCTTAATTTTTGTTTGTCCGTCAGTTTTGTCTGTCTGTCTGTTTGTTCTGGCTAATCTTTGAAACGGCTGGATTGATGTTGGGACTTTCACTGGCTGGTAGCTGATGTAATAAGGATTAACTTAGGCTACTTTTTATCTCGATATTGCCACGGGAACGAGAACCACGCGGGTGAAACCGCGTTCTCAGACAAAAACTGTGTGCTTTGTCTTTGACTATTCTATAGTGAGTAACAGAGACAGTGCATACATTCCGCTGCAGGGAGCGTTTCCGACGGTTCGTGAATCAGGTGGCCTACCACAAGCTCTAATAGCAGTTATTTTTAAGTTGAGAGAGTGAGACGCCGCTATACGGCGTGTAAAGCGGCGTCTCTGTCTCTCAACTTAAAAATCACTGCTATTAGAGCTTGTGGTAGGCCACCAGGGGGCAGGCTTGTTTCAGCAATCGTACGGTGGTGGCGGCACGGCGAGCTATGGCCTATGGGCACCGAATAAATAACCTTCCTGATCAGAAGGTCTAAGTAGCTAAATGTCCAACAGCGCGAAACGTCTAATTAGCAGTAAGTCACAATAGCAAAAAAATAAAAGTACTTCATTTACGAACGAGTGCAACTTTATCAATACCTATGGAATTCTTAAAAATCTGTGGCGCTCTATGATCTGTCTGATCAAGTATAGTGAAGAGAAGCCTGTTTCTCCAAAATTCATTGAAATTGGTTCAGTGTTTTCAGTAACAGACAGACAGAATTTAGTAAGAAATATTAATAATTTAAAAATTAAAAAACACGTCTGCCTATTCGATCTAAAAAGTAAAAAGAAAAACATTGCTGAAAACATCATTGTTATGACGTAGACTTAGATAAGATAGTGTTAGCTAGCCAGGTGGAAGCCAGGCGGACTGAGAACATGTCCTACCACCTTCAACAAAACCGAATACAATATGTACCCCCACTGGGAATCGAACCCGAGAGCTCTGGGTCTGAACTCTGAAGTCGCGGTTGGCGCGAACCACTAGACCACAGAGGCGGTTAAATAAAACTGCAGCAATGGTTGTACAATATCTTTCAAAGTGACAGCTATCGCGAAGGATTGAGTTGTAGTGCGACAAGCAATTCTGTTCCGGTGATAATCTTTGAAACTAAAACAGTTTTCATACGACAGTACATTTAGAGACAGCTAATTTTGTATTGCAAGTGGCTCCTCTGTCACTGCTCGAATATTTTAGGTACCTACTGTAGCTTGCTACATACAGGTGATCTGTGGTACCTACTAATCTTCTACCCTAACCTTAGAACAAAACAATTTACTGTAACTAGCGCCAAAAACGCCCCAGTCGCGCGCAGAGTTATCTGGCACGGACTCTAGATACTTAACCAAAAGGCAGTAGTATTTTTAATAAATTCTTGTAAAAAAAGCCGTTAAACACCCTATTACAATACCAATTTATTATCTGGCCACAACAAACGACAGTTCATTCGTGAGGTGAGCATCTTTCATCTCGGTATCAATGGCATTCCGCTTCGGTGAGCGCCATTTTGTTTGCCTTATTTATTTTTTATAGGCAACGGTACCTTTCTTAGCTGTGCCGTCTTCTGTCTATCGACTGTTTGGGGTCCAGATTGGAAAGGAAAAGGTTGAACGTTTAATCATACTTATTAAAAGGTAAGTAATATGCATTTTATAAAAAAACAATACTTAATAAAAAAAATATATTTTAACCGTTTATTATCACATGATGACGCCTCATCACTCGTGTACAGCAAGAAATTCTTAATGATATTGGAATAGAAATCAGCCATTTTTTATGTATACGTCGCAGTGATATGAGGAAATCAGTGATTTCACGAAATCCCTAGGGATACCACGAAATCACGGAAGATGTGGAATATTCTTATTTACGACGTCTTCTTCCTAAACAAGTTCAGTGATATGTCATTTCACTAAACTAAATCTAGTGAAATGTCAGAAAACCACACCACTTTGCCCCCCGCAGAGCAGAACCGTCCTTGGTTCGAGTTCGCCCATCTCAAGATTATGCCAATCCCTTAACAAAGTTAGTGATATTGTTGATATATATCACGAATCCCCCAGCTCAATAAGAAAAAAAGTAATCAAATACTTAATATGTCAGTAGTTTTGAACAAAAATCATCTCGCGCTTAATAATAGCAATAGCTCAATCCTTCTTTACGCACGCATACTATAACACATACACGCATACACACACCCATACACTCTTAAATACTCTTCTAAATTAATTACCTAATACTTGAACTGTTACACAAAGCATGCTGTGTTCACCTTTAAGTGGTTGTGCATTAAAATAAGTTACTGATAAGAGTTTTTTGTATATGTACTATTGTAACAATTGTTGGTGATCCAAATAAATAAAAAAAAAAAAAAAAAAAAAAAAAGTGGATTTCAGAGATGAGAGTTTGCCTCAGAAGTCCTGTAGAACACGTGATAGGTTAGAAATTTCGTGGTTTTTTTTTGTGAAAAACAATCCATAAGTTTATTCACAAAAAAAAACCACGAAATTTAAATTAAATTTCTGTTTTATTAAATTAAATTTAAATTAAATTTCTAACCTATCACGTGTTCTACAGGACTTCCGATACAAACTCGCTCATACCTTTCACCTGCAGCCGTGAGCTAACTGTCATTCTTCAGTCATTCTTCATTTCACTAGATTTAGTTTAGTGAAATGACATATCACTGAACTTGTTTAGGAAGAAGACGTCGTAAATAAGAATATTCGACATCTTCCGTTATTTCGTGGTATTCCTAGGGATTTCGTGAAATCTCTGATTTCCTCATATCCCTGCGACATATTATATAAAGCTAGCTGTCAAAGTGTTGCTGTCAAACATCACCGTTTGGGTTAATAATATTATAGTATTCTTTGGTTTGGGACCCGTGGCAAATTCACTACGCTACGTACCATGAAGTTTGACTTAATACTCTGAGGTAACTGGAGCTCTCACCCTGAATAAAAAAGTGTCGCCAGCAAATTTGACATTTATGTATGTAGTGGCTGTCAGCTGTCTCATATGACCATACGTATTTTTTTAAAGTGTAGGTGAGACGGAAGACAGCCACTGTGTTATTTGTGGTATTCAAAAAATTGTTCGTACTGCACTCTCCAGTTACCTCAGTATTAAGTCGAGCTTCATGCTACGTACCAACAGGGTACTTGTACTATTAAGTATTCTGTGGTAGGGTGAAGCCTATAGTATAGATGGTAGATGGCCTATAGCGGCAGATTTTCAGGCGTATATTAGACGGTCATGCAAACAAACGCCATTCAGCTCTTAACTATGCGATTATTATAAGAATAGGACTGTCAAAACGGCCATATTTGTTTGCGTTTCGCTTCCACTGCAGGGTGTAGGATGTGCAAGAAAAGGAACAAAGATCAAAAATTCCGTTTGACAGTCCTATTCTTATAATAATCGCATAGTACAAATATTATTCTGGTATGGTAGAAAAATTAACAAATTAGCCTACGGGCGGCAAATGTGTAAATCTGCCACGCCATGGCTACCAGTCGAGCCTTTTCAGGAAGAACACCGTAACCGCCTACCGGATTGAAAAATCGCGCGACTTAAAATAGCTGCGTGGAGTGCACAACGAGTGCCTGTCGATAATAATTTTATACAAATGTCTTAACTTGTCGTTTACGATAAAAACAAAATATGCTTCAACTGTAAAATATGCAAAATGGCGGTTACGATGTTCTTCCCGAAAAGGCTCGCAGTATCCCATCCATCCGACACGTCTCGCTCAAAACAATTACAGATTTCAGTAAGTTTCTTAATACCGTAGGTAATGTTAGCACGGGTTAAGATCAAAAACTCCGTCACAATCTGTAGTGTAAATTAAACAGATAACCAAAGCCTTTAAACTCTTAAAATAAAATAAAAAACAAGTACAGAACCCACTCGTTCGGCGGGCGGTTAATTTTGACATTTATATTTTTTACAGCCATTCAAATAGGTAGAAGCACGAGGTTTATTTATTATTGCATCAGAAGTGACACCTTTTTCTCACTTGCACCTATTGTGAGGTGGCGAAATGGTTCAGTCCAAGGCCGGGGGGTGCTCTTAAACACAACACGTGTTTCTAACCATAAATGGATGAAACGATATGTCTTTCCACGCATTATTCAATGAACCGATTTTTATGAAATTGTTACAGAGATAGATTACGGTTTGAAGAAGGACGTAGACTATTTTTTATCCTAAAAATTTGTTCTAAGCTACTTTCGCAAACTTTGTGTCTCGAGGGATCCCTGTGGCCTATTCTATACATAAAGTACATAAAGCTGCGCACTAAACGCTCCCTGCGCTACGGTTCCTCACAGTCACAGGTAAAATAAATAAAATGAAAAATCGGCCAAGTGCGAGTCGGACTCGCCCATGAAGGGTTCCGTACACAAAGTTAGAGGGGAGGGGGGACACTCATTTTACCACTTTGGAAGTGTCTATCTTTCAAAAGGCATTGAGATAAAATGGTTTATGAAATTATAAGTCTTTTTTAAAGACCTATCTAATGAGCTTATTATACTTATCCTAGTTAGGATCCTTAATATTAAGCATTACATTGCCTGTTTTGATTGCATCACTTGCTAAAAATGAGCTCAAAGAAAGCAATGTATGCTTAATTAGGATCCTAACTAGGACAAGTGTATAAGCCCTTAATTCGTATAGATTAAATGATTTTTTTTTAGTTACTGTTCTATGTATAATATTATTGAATAGGGGCAGCCCCAGTTATTTTTTTATTATTATAATGAAAATCCTAAAGCGGTTCACATAATACATCTAGGTACTTACATCAACTGTGTTTTCTGAATAGTTTCGGAATAAAGTGGCTGTAACATATTATGGACGGACTGACACACGGACGAATTTATAAGGTTTCGATTTTTTGCTATTCGGCTACGGAACTCAAAAAAAGTGTGAAGATTACCCCATATGCCGCCCAGGTAGCGCTCGCTGACGATATTTGCCGTCCCATCGAACCCCGTGCAGAGCAAACACTGATGACCACGTACCTTTGTGAAGAGGTAATTATGACACCAATACCTTATTTTGTTTCATAGTTTCTGTCAGACAGTTCGTTTAACCGCCTCTGTGGTCTAGTGGTTCACACCACCAGTATCAGACCTAGAGGTCCCGGCTTCGATTCCCAGTGAGGGTACATATATTGTATTCGGTTCGGTTGGTGGTAGGACTTGTCCTAAAGGTCATAGCCCTCTTATACCGCACCGCTCCAACACCGCTCATACCAAACACCGCCCTAAACGAAGGCGACAGCTAGCAGTCACCCAGCAGTCCACGCGGCGAAAGCTATTCCCTCTATAGGTGCGCGGCGGCGACGGCGCGGCGACCGCTAGCAGTCAGCGCGCGGACCGCGCGACGTCAGCGAGGCGTCAACTACCGAGCAGTATGACGGGCGCGGTAAGCTCGCGGACTGCGCGATGTCCGCTATTTTATATTGTTACTGTAAAATGCATCTATAGTCAAAGGTCATAGCCCACTTAGACCGCACCGCTCCCACCCAACCAAAGTATGAACAGCCAAATATGGACTTAATGTCGGTCATTGTAGATGCATTTTACAGTAACAATATAAAATAGCGGACAGCGCGCCGTCCGCGAGCTTACCGCCGTCAGACTGCTCGTTAGTTGACGCCTCACTGACGCCGCGCGGTCCGCGCGCTGACTGCTAGCGGTCGCCGCGCTGTCGCCGCCGCGCACCTATAGAGGGAATAGCAGTCGATGCGTGGACAGCTGGGAGTCTGCTAGCTGTCGCCGCGTGGACTGCTGGGTGCCTGCTAGCTGTCGCCTTCGTTTAGGGCGGTGTAGTGTGGGAGCGGTGTTGGAGCGGTGGGGTATAAGTGGGCTATGGACCTTTAATGGGCTATGACCTTAAGTCCGCTTGGCTAGCTACCACCGTCTTGTCTAAGTCTGACGCCATAACAACGATGTTTACAACACTGTTGTGTTCCGGCATCTAGCTAGCTAATAAGATAGCCAGTTCCTCAGTGGTTGAGGATTCCGGGAGTAGTGTGCTTCCACCTTCAGCTTTATCTTCATTTAACGTCAGGCGTGATGAAGGCTAAGTGCTACTACCCCGTTGCTTAAGGCGATGATTCCCAACCGAAATAGGCACACTAACGGCGCTTTGCTCGGCCGCGCGCGATACACTTCACGCGGACGCAGCGGCACGCACGGCAGTGAACAGTGAACTCGCGAGCGCCCCGCGAATCGAAAATCACTAAAATTCAATTAAAAATTCAATAAAAAAAATTAAACTTATGACGGCCGGAATCCCTCGGCTATTCAAAGACAATTATTTTCATATATTTTTCATTAACTAAAACCAAGCATACTGCAAGTAATAGGATATTTGTATTACGATTAGACGGATGTTTGGGATTTTATTTGACACAGTAAAATATCACCAATCGAGAAAAAAAACGGCCGGAAGCACTAGATAAATAACTATACCCTAATACCCTATTTTCGGGAATCGGCGCCTTAAAATTCAGTAATAAAATAAAATTCATAATTGTCGCTATAGCAACAGAATTTTCAATTGCTCTGCACAACAACTACTTTCAATTTTCTTTGTCAAATAATAGGTAGGTACATTGATCATGATCATTCTAAACAAGCGATTGATCATTCAATATGAACCAATAAAAAATATTGATGAAACTGCGTGCAGACTGATGTGTGCTGATGATGAAAAGGTGGGAACTCTGTGTATGTAGGTTATTTTGATTATCAATACATATTAAAAAAAATTGAAAGGGCAATTCAGTACATTGAATATATACTAAAAAAACCGTTGGGTCTTCATACAAGTAACAGAAGCCAAAAGATTTTAGAAAAGTATGTTTGCCTGTTTGTCTGTTGTGATGTGACTTGTGAGCCTTTCACACAAAAACTACTGGGCGTATTTTGATGAAACTTTCTTTGTTATGTAGCTGATAGTCCTCGGCAACATACAGGGTGTTAGTTAAACTTTAACCATGACTTCAGACCATCATGCTGAGCAACGTACAGCAAGAATTTTTTGTCGGAAATGAAAAAAATATTTCGACCCTCCATACAAAATGTTCTGATTCTTGCCGTACGTTGTTCAGCATGATGGCCTGAAGCCATGGTTAAAGTTTTTGCAACGGTGCCCCTAACACCCTGTATATTCTCTAATCTTGAAGATCTGATCATACCATTCCGTAAAATGCTGCAAATGCTGAAAATGTGAAAATCGGAACGATTGATCTTTAGGCCATAAGAATCAATTTGACCCGTAGCACGAAAAAAAAACAGAAAAGGAGAAGAGTTATGTATGACGTCAGCTTTTATTTGTATGGGAACAAAGTTTTTTTTGTCCTGAAACCTATCGTGTTTATCTAATGATAGGGCTTACTAAGCCGATTCTAAAAATATATCACATCATTATATTTCAGTCACTTGTTTTAAATTAAAATAAAAATAATTTTCAAATCAGTACATAATTATTATATAATACAATACGTAAGTTTGGGCTCCTCCAGAGATATGATATGGTTGAATCATTATTTATTAAATATACCTATTGATATTATGTAGGTAATAGCCCATATCCTACCCCAAGAAAGCAATTTTATTTTAAAAATATTTACATTTAAGGTGTATCGATGAGCTCAGTAGCGCCACCAATGGAAAAAAAATCAATTACATTTTATTAAAGGCTGAGATTAAAAGTTTCGGTTATTTTGCGCAAATAAAAGAGTAAAATGCATTTTATACAAACTTACGCACTAAGTCGTGAATCTCAATAGTGCCAAAAGTGGCCACATTTAGCAATATCGAGATCCATAACTTAATGCTCATATTTGAGGCCATGAAAAAACAATTAAAATTGCATTTTACTCTTCTATTTGCGCAAAATAACCGAAACTTTTATTCTAAGCCCTTGATAAATCGTAAATAAATAAATAATTATTTCCATTGGTGGCGCTACTGAGCTCATCGAACCACCTTTAGTAATGTTTTTTTTTATAATTTTTTTATATTTACAAAATTTGATAAAATCATGTAAGTAAGTATAAAAAGTTCAATTTTAGACACTGCGGGCAGCGATCATCATTAGTACGATACACTGAATAAAGGAGTATGTTTTTCAGTGGTCCGTGTGCGGCAACAAGAGTTAATAATATTATAGTTATAGCACTTCAGGAAATACCTAGATAAAGATAGATTAGAACTTAGAAGAACGAGATAGGTTCCTTTTTGTCGCGAAAATTTGGGATAAGTAACTTTAATTATTATAGAGCTATGAAAAAAAAGAAAGTCAGTAGGTAGGTATACACCTAAGAATATTACCAAATTTTAAAAGCGAACAAACTCGTGTGATACTCTAGTTATACCTACTTAGACCCTTCTCTCACACAGTCTCATTGAGGAGTTTATGGTTTTGACTTAAATATGAAGGAAAAGGTGTGATTAGGGGAAAGCAAACGTTTATATGGATGAGTATGTATGTATGTATATAAATACATACATACATACTCATCCATATTCATACTAATATTATAAATGTGAAAGGATGTGTTCTTTGTGTGTTTGTCAGTCTTTCACGTCAAAACGGAGCAACGGATCGATGTGATTTTTGGTAACGGGATAGTATGGGAGCCGGAGAGTGACATAGGCTACTCTTTATCCCGGAAAAATGACAAATCCCCGCGGGATAACGTCGTGTAGTCCATGCGGGCGGGGCCGAACATAGTTTGGTTTGAGAAGTTCCAATTTCATTGGGTACTTGAGGAGCCCGTGGTGCAGTGATTAGAGCGCTCGGCCCGTCTCGGTTTTTCAGCAACTTTTGCAATGGTCGGTCACGGGAAGGGTGACCAAAACTTCGCTAACTCGAGCTGCCTTCCGAGCTGTCGTTATTACCATTACCCGCCTATCCGCATTGGGCCCGCGTGGTAGGTCATGGCCCATTCTCCTTATCCATCCATAAGGAAGGCTGTACCCCAGCAGTGAAGACATTGGAAAGGGTGATGACGCGGATGCAGTCACGGTCGGCAACTAGTACGTATGGCGATTTTTTGTAGAAAGTTGTACAGTCAATCAAGTTTGACATGTTCATAATTATTATGTATGCGTCGTATGTAGAGTTGTAGAGTCGAGGACGTAATTAACAAGTTGAACAATGTCTTCTTTGGGCTTAGACCGGGCGGAGACGAGAGTTAGAGGTGTAAATTTTTTGCGAGGACGTTTTAGACGACGACATATGAAGCACTATCAAAATTACAGTTTTTATCCCTGTGCATCACACTTGAAATTTAATTTTTAAATGTAAGTAACAATAAAAGTACGCATGTGAAAAGTATGCAAACGCATATTTGTCACTTATACTAGAAACGTTATTAATACAACAATTTGCATACTTACTGAAAAAAAATATTCGGGCGAGTGCAAATTTCGAGAATAAGTTTTTGAAATTGTTTATATTCGGCTCTAAAACAATCATTTTTTACACCTCCAACTGTCGTCGTGTCCGCCCGATCTATCTAGTTTAAATCACTTGCAATTTCTTTCATATTTCAATAGTTAATTTATAATATTGCACAATAAATTTTTGTTTCTGAAAATACATACTTACATTTTTATTTCAGTAGGTACTTAAATATTATAATAATTAGTCAAAAGTGCCACAACTTGGCCCGCTCTGTGATGCTGTGTATGTACCACTAGATCAGGGAAGGAGGAACTTTTACGGTCGTGTGCCAATGTTAAGGCGATACTCGGAAAAATTATGCTAAAGCGAGATAGCAATGAGAAAACGACGCGCGCGGGAGCGAGACCGATTTTGCCGATTACGCAAAAAAAACACAAAATCACTTCGTATTCAAAATCTATAGCGATTTTTAAAAAATGCTTCTATACGATCCTTAATATTATTGGTGTCCACTAATTAAACCAATTTTCAATAGTATATGTATCCCCATTTAAGAATAATCTTGATATTTCTTATTTTTTTAGAGGTATTTTCGAAAATAAAAAGTGTCGAGCCAAAATCATAAAATCGTGTTTCTGAAACTATACGATTCTAGATAAAGGTATGAAGAAATATATATCTTACTAGCTTTCCGCCCGCGGCTTCGCCCGCGTGTAATACACGACATTATCCTCAGGGAATGTGATATTTTCCGGGATAAACTACGTCACTTTCCAGCTCCCAATCTACCCCCGGACCTACCAAAAATCACATTGATCCGTTGCTCCGTTTTGACGTGAAAGACGGACAAACAAATAATATTGGTTAATATATACCTACCTACTGGTTTTCCCGTGAGAATATGATACTTTCCTGTGGTAAGAAGTATAAGTAGTCTATTATAATCCTTCCTAGGGTCTCAAACTTTTTTACTTAAATAGGTACCAATTTCTGGTCGCAAATTAGCCCGCGCTTAAAATGATTTTCGTATGGGAATGAGATTTTTCCCGCGGTAAAAAGTGTTATGTCTTTCCCAGTGCCTTAAACTGCCTCTATTCTAAATGTAATCCTTTAAAATCACCTTAAATACCAATTCCATTCCACAGCTATGCCCGTGCTTAAACTCATTTTACCATGGGAATGATCCTTATTCCCGCGGTAAAAAGTCCTTCCTAAGGTCACAAAATATCTTCATTTCAAATTTCATCTGAATCGGTTCAGCCGTTTTGACGTAAAAACAGAACATACAGACAGACAGACAAACAAACAAACAAACATAAATTTTCGCATTTATAATAATATTAGGGATAGTAGAAATATGAATGATTTGGCGGCCGCGACTACGTCCGTCCGTGAGTAATTTAATTGAGTAGGTACCTACATCGCAAAATTTCATGTCAAAAAGTAGGTAGATAGGCGTTCTCTAAGGCTTCATCAGCACCATCATAAATCCATTTTAATGTCCCCGCTGCTGGGGTACAGTCCATAAGGAGAATGGACCATGACCTTCCACACGGGCCCATTGCAGTTATGGGGTATTAACCAATCCAAGTGCAGCCAGAACCATCGGCTTATCGTGCCTTCCGAAGCACCATATATTTTTGAACAGCCATCCCGTGAAAGACCACTGCGAAAATCAACATAACCTCAGCGATCGCAGGCCGAGAACGCTATCTATACTTTATACCAAACATGAAAGTCAGATACTTTACAGCTACCTTTCGTATGAATAATATTCGGACATTCTCCTACTCTTGAACTACCAAAATGCAAAAAATCAAGTCAATACTTCGCTAAGGTAGTTTTTAATGTGGCTGTTTTCTATGCTTAGTATTATATGATCTGAGGTTCTATGACAGATCTATGATGACAGCTCATTCGTGCAAAGCGAAGCTTTTTTCTCCTTCATATTATAATGGCAATATTGTACGCTAGTTAATACATAACTACTCTTTGGTGGAAATTTCAAACATGTGTCAAAACAAAATGAAATTAAAAATCAAAAGCACTAAGGAGTATTGATATCAACTTCGATGAAAATCACCCCAAAATAACTTTCTATCCCTTTTTAGCCCTGTTAGGCGATTAGTTTTAATGAAATATGAAACACATCTTGGATTAATTCTGTTAAAGAATGTTTATGCAAAATTTGAAGAAGATTGGACAAAGGAATCACTTTGTCCCATACAAACTTTACCCCCGTTTTTCACCCCCTTAGGGGTAGAATTTCGAAAAATCCTTTCTTATCGGATGCCTACATCATACAAGGAACACACCCTCCATGTTTCAGGTCTCTACGACCAGTGGCTTAGGCTGTGCGTTTATCCGTCAGTGATTCAGGACAAAGGATTTTATATATATAGATAGATAGATAGATAGATAGATAGATTATGGGGAGATTACCAGATTTATAACAACTCTAAACGTCCTATAGTTTTATATCAAAGAGTCCATACTTTTTCCGAGTAGCGCCTTAATTGTCGAAAATATTTCGACAGTTAATATTGGCACACGACCCAAAGGTTCCGGGTTCGATTCCCAGTGGGGGTACAAATTGTATTCGGTTTTGTTGGTGGTATGGTGGTATCTAGGACTTGTTCTAAGCCCGTCTGGCTAGCTACCACTATCTTGTATGTAAGTCTGAACGTCCTAACGATATTTAAAAAAAATGCTAATTTTTCCTCTTTCTACAACTGGGGTCATGAAGCTCGACTTAATACTGAGGTAACTGGAGTTCTCACCCTGAATAAAAAAGTGTCCCCAGCAAATTTGACATTTATTTATGTATGTAGTGGCTGTCAGTTGTCTCATATGACCATACGTATTTTTTTAAAGTGTAGGTGAGACGGAAAACAGCCACTGTGTAATTTGTGGTGGACAAAAAATTTTTCGTACTGCACTCTCCAGTTACCTCAGTATTAAGTCGAGCTTCATGACTGGGGTCGTCATTACGTCATGTGCGTCAAGTTAGCAGCCTCACAACAGAATTAGATGGTTTTGATTATGTCAAAAAATACTGTATAAATAGTGTTAAATAGTGATGTATATTAAATAAATAGTGTAACTTTGATTCAAAAGATATTTGAGTATCTTAGTGAGGCTGCTAACTTAACGTCAAGTTAGCAGTCACCTCAAGAAATACAGTTCGTATCAATGTGATTTATATGTCAAAAAATACTGTATAAATAGTGTATCGTAAACGCAAAATTTCAAAAGTAGTGCTTTAATACAAGCCGAGATGTTAGGGTCTCTAAGTGGGCTGCTAACTTGACGTTTCTTGCGATGGAGATTCCAGGGAAACAGGTACAAGTTTTAAATAAATAAATACTTGAAAAATTACTGTGTGAAATAGTGAATCTTATGATATAAATAAAAAAAGAATTCTTCTTTGCTATTTTCAAAAAATCTAATGTTAACTTCTACCATACATTCGAATTTAGGTACAGTCGTGTACAGTTTTCTTTAGACGTACTGATATTGTCAAATTTTTATTCCAGTCATTTTAAATGATACATAATCTATCGTATCATCATCATTTCAGCCGTACGACGCCCACTGCTGGGTATAGGCCTCCCCCAAGGATCTCCACAACGATCGGTCATGCGCTGCCCGCATCCAGCGGCTTCCCGCGACCTTGACCAGTAGCCCGATTCTCGTAATATAAACCGTGACGATATCGTAGCGATTTAGTCGTTGAAACCATATTCGTATTCACAACTGTCGATAGAACTTGAGCGGCAGCGATTCTATCGAAGTGTCGTCGAAGTGTATTCTGGTACATTAATCGTCCTTCAATAGTTTCAAAACGATAACTCGAAGGTATTCTACTATTTAGATGACCTTTGTTTCGATCGGATTTCAACGACTAAACGTCAAAATAAGCGATCCAAGTGTCGTTGGACAAAAGTTCAATTAGCTGGAACTTTTGTATGTGAAAAATAAGCTTGGGGCTAGCATATTTGTTATTATTTCTTTTTTATTTTATTTAATAAACTTTTGTACATAATACATAGGTAATGTAATATACAAGGCGGACTTAATACTAAAAGTATTTTTTGCCAGTCAACCGTTGGGAAACAGAAAACAATTAAAGCGGTACAAATTATATAATTATCTATAAGTAAGTACTAATATTATAAAGAGGTAAGATTTGATTGTTTGTTTGTTAAATTGTTTTCATCGAATAGGCTCCGAAACTACTGGACCGATTTAGAAAATTCTTTGATCATTAGAAAGCTACATTCGTTCAGGTACCACGCGGATGAAACCGCGAGAATCCGCTAGTATATTATAAACAAACAAAATATACAAGCTACATAATCGACGCAAACAGCGTAAACGGAGAAATAAATGGTTAATTATTTATTATTTATTATTTATTATTTATTATTTATTATTTATTATTTATTATTTATTATTTATTATTTATTATTTATTATTTATTATTTATTATTTATTATTTATTATTTATTATTTATTATTTATTATTTATTATTTATTATTTATTATTTATTATTTATTATTTATTATTTATTATTTATTATTTATTAGTTATTATTTATTATTTATTATTTATTATTTATTATTTATTATTTATTATTTAATATTTAATATTTATTATTTATTATTTATTATTTATTATTTATTATTTATTATTTATTATTTATTATTTATTATTTATTATTTATTATTTATTATTTATTATTTATTATTTATTATTTATTATTTATTATTTATTATTTATTATTTATTATTTATTATTTATTATTTATTATTTATTATTTATTATTTATTATTTATGAAAGAACGATCTAATCTAAATAACCTGAAAGAATACAACTAAAAATCTTTACATATCAACGACATTTGAGGAGTTGTACCTTCCATCACCAGCTCATCAGCATGTGATGATGACTACCAGATGCAAATACTTAAAAAACTTTAGAAAATCTTTAAAATACGTAAATTACCATAAAATTTACGGGTTTTTCTCGATTTCCCCTGGATTCCACCATCAGATCCTAACTTGGTAACAATGTGACTACCTCAGG